>JAOWBC010000458.1:21681519-21697517 GCA_028566105.1 Hypoplectrus providencianus
TCTCCTAAAATTACATTCAAATGACTTACCTGCAGTTTCAATTATGTTTTGAGGTAAACTGCGCTATGTTTGTTTATATGGATAGATCAAACAATTAAATATTTTAGCCTAAGCCTTATTCTTTTCCTGAACCTAACCAAGTACTTTTTTTTTTCATTTCACAATGTTATCCACTTTAAAACTGTGGCTGTAATCTGGGAGAAAAGATGTTTACCTGAAATTATAATTGAGAAAGTAGTTTATTTGAATGGGAATGCAATTTTTAGGAGACAGAGTTTGTATTTTAGCAAAAGTCAGAAACTTAAAAGTGCATTTTCAGGGGAAATGTAGACCTGCACAGTAGCACTTTAATGGTTGACCACTAGCTGTAGAAAGCATACATAACTTTATTCTTATCTTAACTTTTTTTACCAAAAGTCTATATATCAAACTTTAGGGATATTGTAGGACAACATTATGGTGCTAATGATCAGTGCTAATTTTACTCCTCCACTACTTGAGTGACTGATATTGGTCATTGTGTTTTTTGACTTTCAATGGTTGCTGTGCTGTTGTTTTATTTTTTTTTTATGTTTTGGTGCTGTTATTTTATATTCTGGTCATTTCTTTGAGATAAAATTACTTTTACGAACATTTAAGATGTCATGTTTATGACCTAAAAAACATTTTGCTATACAAAAATCATTTTTAAATCTGATTTTTTTTCATCCTGTTATTGTGTACAAGAATAGCACCGCTAGCTATTTGCGGAGATATCTGTATGCATTCAATAATACGGTCCTTTTATTTATTTTTCCAATCATTTGCAGGTTACTGTGCATTACCACTTAGACTGTCAACAATAGTACTGTACTGCATTTTGCTCTCTAATTTACAAAATAGTAGAATGTAGGACCACTTTATGTTGTGTGATGAGTAAATTCTTTAAGTGTGCCTTTTATGTTTTTTTTTTAAAGAATAAATGACAGAGTTTTTCTGCAACACCAAGTAGTTTCCAGTTTTTTTAATTAATTGTGTCTTTTTTATTTGTTTTTTTCATCTTCTGCAGCCTTACCAGCAGTGTTTACAAAATACCTAAAAATAAATAAAAACACTTTAAAAAATTTTTTTTTTATTTTTTTAAATAGCAAAAAAAAAAAAAAAAAAAAAAAGGTAACTGCCTCTAAGCCAAATAATAGCCCAAAGTTATATACTGATGTATACAGTGATGAATATTGCACACCCTTTTTATCAGATAAATTTTCTCTCTTGTGTTTTTGACTCGTAAAGGATCCCCCTATAGTTATTTTATTCAATAGACAAGATATTTCCCCCAGTTTACATTTTTAGACATTCACTACCTAATTTTAACACTGGATAGTGCTGCTACTCCATCATAAAAATGAATCCAGGAGTAGAAGACAGTGAAGAGGTTGCGGGACAGAATCTATGCAACCCATCGTTCTGAAGAGTTAGATTTTTGTAGGCCCACCCCATGTGGGTTAGGGTAAGGGATGTTGCTATATATGAAAAATCAAAATGTATTGCAAGGCAGCATCTGGTTTTACAAATGCAAACAAAAAGAAAAAAGTATTTTATCCTCTGAAAGTTGTTTCTATACACATTCAAATCAAACATTAATGTGCAAAAAGTCAAACAGATTATACACCAAAGTGAAATGTTCCAAGCCTGAACTGCATCCGAAAAGAGGACTTTTTAAAATTATGTGAAAAGCCATCGTAGTCATTGTGCATCACCCATGTGTGTAAGTGTGAGTGCACCAGCAGATTTACATCTGAATGAGTTCCTTGAGGGAATCCCAGCAGCAACATCTCAGTCGTGATGCTTCGGAAATTGTTTCAGCTATTCCCAGCCATCTAATTAGGTCTCCATGCTCTGCCAAGTACCAAGCACCCGCTGGCCTCACCAGGCATGCCAATTATACTGCCGGCTCTTCAAACCATATCTAATATCTAAATTCAGTCAATTGTTCTGTAGAGCAGAAACTGGGTTCAAGCAGGCCTCCCTGACCTCTGTGAGTAACCTAAACAGGTCAACTCACTGAAGACTCTGCCAACTGTTAATGTTGTTAAAGTGTAGTGCTGTTGGTAATGGACTGCTATATTAAGTTGAAAATTCAGTGGTATCTGAACAGTATTTGTTCTGACACTAATTAAAGATGATATGGTGGGTTTGCAGCTGCAGTGATTAGCATCTTTTCAGTGGAGACTGCTTGTAATTGGATAATGTCTCAAGTACAAAGTATTCAAAATACTAAGAGCTGAATAGCTTGTCTTCTTATGCTGTTACCCACCTTGAAGGCAAAACTATGTGTTGTGATTTCAACGTCATTTCAGTGTAAACATAAACCCCACACAGTTTTATGTGCCATTTCACCGGAGGCAGACATCCAAATCAGAATATCAAAACACAAAAAATCCTTTGTTAACCCTTGAATAAGGAATACTAAGAGGCTTGGTGAATATATTTGGAAAAGAAACGTGTGGAATATGCAGAAAACCATGTCATGGAAACTTCTGCCATGCCTCCTCATCCATTCCCACACAATGAGCTTCTTGTCTGATCTGCAGTGGTTCACAGAGGTCCTGGCTCCTGGGACACAGGCCAGGTCCTGCTACCATGATACAAGAGGGAAGGAGCCTGAAGACTTTGTCTCAGCTTGGCTGTCCTCCTGTGAGGCTAGTGGGGGGTTATTTACTCAGGTGTGTTGTGGTCAACTGTGGTCATGGACGGACTGACTGCAGACTGTGAAAGGGGAAGAGAAAAAACATAATAAATGGTGGTGCGGGAAGTGCAATAAAGCAGCATCTCTGCTGTCATGGCACTCACACCTAGCATGAGTTTTCCTTTGAAACAGGGAGAGCATTAAAGGTGAATTACTAAACTTTTTAGCATAAAATTCAGTCTGGGCTGGTTTTCATCTTCACAGAGTTTAATTGAAACTGCACTGCACGGCCAGCAGTACTCTGATGTAAAAACAAATATGGAGCTGGCTGAGCCAAAACTGCAGCAGCTAGCCTAGCAGCGCTCACAATGCTAAAATTGCTCACAATGCCAACAGAGCTGAGAGAGCGAACAGTGGTGGGACGGTGTAACCGCAGAAGCCAGGTTGTTATGAGCAGAAACTTTTGTATGAGAACATACAAAATAAATAACTCTATCACACACACCTGGCTCAGGTAGTTAGAGGGTAAACTAACTCTCATCAAAGTGCTAAAAATGGCAGCAACGCTAACAGTGCTAACAGTGGTTAGCCAACACTCACAGGGGCAACCTGCTCCCATCATGGCTAATAATGCTAAGGCTATGTTCAGACGATGAGCCAGAATGTTACCAATTGCCAGTTACTTTGTTGCAGTCAACGTTGAAATGTTGCTAAATCACTTGTTGACATTGTTATGTTGTATGTGTGTGCACAGGGGCAGCATATAGCCTGTGGGACATGAATGGGGAGGGCTATCAGTTTGACTGGGAGGGACTCTCATGCATGGCCACCCTGGGAAACAAAGAGACCAGTTTTCAGCAGGTGCTAAAAGGTAAATCTTAATCCATGGTACAAATAGCAGAGACAGTAGTCATTGGAGCTCACAAATGCTGCAAATCTGGTGGCAGAAGCTTGACTCAACGCCGCTGGACCGTGTGATGTCTCCTCTGGATGTTTTTAATGTGCTCAGTGCTGGCAAGAGTTGAGTTTCTGGAGCTTGAGCATGATGAGTACGCACCCTGAACCTACAGCCAGGCCAGAGGGGAAAATATTAATGGGGCTGTATATCACAGCACATGATGACATGATTATGGGTATCTGAGCTGCAGTGCATAAATCAAAGGCAATATTAAATTATGGGGAATCAAAGCAGAGGACACAAATACACAGATGTTGCAGGTGAGAATGCACTCAGTGACAGAACAGCTTATTCTTTGCAAGCATAAATACATTTTACCGTTCACCCTGAGGCTGTGATTGTGCAGCTATCCTGTGATGGAGTCACCCTTCAACAGAGGAGTCAATGAGCCACTGCAGGTTGGACAAGGCCTGTGTATCTCCAGAAGAGGCTGAGCTGTCTGTGGCGCAGAGAGGCCATTAAACACATCTGGAACGGAGCAGGATGCAGGTTTTTGCACAGGAGGACTTCACGATTTATGACAGGAGGGACAAGACAGAGGTAGAGAGCGAGACAACGTCCTGATGACTGTGGCCTCATACATCAGCACAGTGTTGTGTGTGACTGATTGTAAGTGCACCACATGGACAGCTAGACACCACCCACTTTAGTCCCATTCTCAGCCATGCTGCAACTCCCAGGGGTGATTTCCACGGCTCTAACGAGAACATGAGGTCATAGCTGACTGGCTGGCTGCAGGCATCGGCCCAGTGGGTGCCGAGGAGCAAACAGGCGTGACTGCTGATCTTCTCAGTTCCAGTGAGATCAGACATCAAGTGACCAAATGGTCTGCCAAAGATAAATACTTCCTTCCCTCCTCTATGACGACTATCATATCAAATAAAGAAAAACGACTCTGAATCTGGATTCTCTTTTTCCCAGTGCAGACATTAGTCCAGACTGTTTCCTCTTCCTGCTCTGTCATCCATTGCACATCTGGGCTATCACAAGCAACGGTCGATTAAGATTATTTGTAAGCCAAATGATTATATTTGCTCTCTACAGATCTTCTATAGTTTCTTACAAAAGCTGACGCGTGTGAAAGTGAAACACTGGTGGTAGAAGCAGTCAGAGCCTTTACTTATTAAAGTGTAAATATAACTCTCCACTACAAGTTCAAGTCTTGAATTCAGACAATGTTATAAACAAAAAATATACTTTAGTAAATAAAGTGTAATTATTGGTAAAATTTCTATATAGGCCATGTCTATCATGTTTTATAAAAAATAATACTGTAAACTTTGTTTAGCACTGTATAATTATAATTGTAAGCACTCATATTCAGTCATAGTCATATTTATATAGCTTTATATGTTATATATATGTTTACATGTTATTATGATTGTCAGCTACAAGATATTGATATTTTATAATTGCACTCGCTCGCATAACAGTGTTTTGCAAGCCTGTGTTTGTGATGCATTATGATGTGATAATAATCCATTATTCATTCATTCATTCATTCATTCATTCAGTGTCCTTTACAACTCATCCTGTCCTTGGGCGAGAGGCAGGTTACACCTTGGATAGGTCGGCAGTTTGTTGCAGTGCAGACACGTAAAGAGACAGGCAACAACAACCAGATACACTCTCATTCACTCCTATGGACAATTTAGAGTAACCACTTACCTAAGCTGCATGTTTTTGGACTGTGGGAGGAAGACAGGGACCTGGACAGAACTCACACTGACACAGGAAAAACATGCAAACTACACACAGAAGGGCAGGGTAAAAAAATATAAAAATCACTACAATGTAATAAAACATTTTCAGGGGGGATAGACCTTTTTTTGCAGTAGCAAATAATTATTGACCTGCAGAGAGGGTTAAAAAGTGCACAATTTATTAGGACCCATCCTGATATATGGTGTAAAAAAATAAAAGTATTAAGTGCTATGAATGGATCATAATGCATTATATTTATTATATATATTTGTTACATTCCAACACTGCAATGAAGTTGTGATCCTGTGACGTCAGCAGACACTGGACATAGTTTAGATGTCACAATGATCATGTATAGTGCAGAAAATATCCAGATATCCAAAAATAACCAGCTGTGTTCAAACAGTAATATTCATGTAACGAGCAGTGCAGACCTGCTCTGGTAATCATGTGCCCGGCCTTTCATGATCTCAAAAGAGCAGCGACACCAAAGCAGAGCCCAGAGAAAGGTGATTTGGTTTTTGATTTTCCACAGAACTGTTTTTAACACGTCATTAAATCCTCAGAAGTTGTCATGACCTTTTCTTTTTTTTGTAGAGGAGGAGGTGGCAGCAGGGGCGGTTTTAGGGGGTGGCACGGGGGGGCATTTGCCCCCCCTGGTATATATTTTGCCTCCCCAGTTTGGCATCTGAATAAATTGCTCCCCACACCTCCACCCCCCCTCTGGACCTTTCGCCCCCCCTCTGCCACCCCAGGGCAAAATCTCTAGAACCGCCACTGCGGCCAGCTGATATATGACACGTCAGCAACACGTCAGATGACGTTCTGAACAAGACTGGATTCGAAACTGTCAAAGCAGGTAACATCTTCGTTTTTCCAATCGTCTTAACACAAAAATCAAAAAAAGTTACTAATATAAGAAGACAAAATGAACATCATTAACTTGGCTGGCAGAATTTAAAGAGCCATCAAAACCTGGGACCGCTGGTTTGACTCCCTGAGCAGAGGAGAAACATTTGTTTTGTTCAATTCAATGGATTGGTGGGAAAATGTTAAAGGTTATTGATCAAGCGGTTAGATAGCAAAACTCTGACTTGTGGGTAACAGAAACATTAGGGTTAGGGTTAACTCATGAGGTCAATGCGATTATGTGAATATAGTGCTCCTTTACCATCTTCATATAAAGATGACTCATAATAGGTCAAAATTAATAGTTCTGGATGAGGCACCTTTTTATGATTCCCAAGTTATACTTGTTGTCACTTGTTGGCTATCATCGGGTTGCTTGTATTTGCTGTGATATACACCTGGGTGTTAATAGCCACATGGACTATCCACCCCGAGAGCTAACAGCATGGGTGCTAATAGCATCTGCCTTTAAATAAATCCTTCTGTACTCTCTTATGTGATACAGTGTCACATGTGAAGAGCATGATGTAGTTACTATGGATGTACCCTACTCCAAATATTTTATTCTGGAAAGCATAATAAATGTGGCGGAAAGAGATATAATTTCTGTCCAAGGTTGCTTATTTAGGAAAAAAGCAAAAGTGCGTCAGTCCTTTTAGTGATTTACCTTATGTACTAAAGTACATTTGAATGATGAAAAAAGTACAGTATGAGGATGTGGAAGTATACTTTGTAATTAATTGTTTGCCAACATTAAATCAATTTGATGCTTTGAGGGCAAAGAAAATTGCATTGCAAATTAGGTAAAAAATTTCAATAACCCTGTTTTAATGTTACTTCCAGTATAAATATCCATTTCCAGTCTTCTATCCCAATGCATATGCAGACAGGTCATATTATTGGTTGAACAAAACATCCAACTTAATGAACAATTAAGTATGATATTATTTATTAATTCACTTAATTAATTAATGAAGTATACCTCATAACTTAATGCATTTAAATATTAGGAGTCATGCTTTAGTTATACATGTATTTCCTGGCATACAGTATGCCCATATTTAATATAATATTTCTCTCCATGTAGGTTGAAATCTGCTGCTGTATATGGCCTAACTGTATATGGTCTGTAGATACTAAATTGTGGCCAAATTGTTACAGGGAGATTGTGTCTGTAATATAAACTCTTGGACATTGAATTTTCGTCTGTATTTTTTGTTGTGGTTCCAGTAAAAATAGAAAGTGTCCTGGAGTACTTTCCCCCCTGAAATGGTTAAGCTGTGTTTGAGGACTGCTGTAATTTACTCATCCAAAGTTTTACCATGTAATTAATGTTAATTTGTGAAAAAGATCAGATATATAACATAATACCCATGGGAATTATGCTCATGCCCACAGCCTCACATGTTGGTCTTATGGAAAACAGTCAAAGATAACTTCTATGCTCCAGCTTTCACTACTATTACCACTTATCAACTTTACTGCTAATTTCCTCCGACCATGCATGCTGTCTGCTGTGCTAAAATAAGGCTTGACAGCATGCGGCGTCACTTCACAGGCTGCAGCATGGTGCACTCTGTTGGCTCTTTGTATCTACAATTACATTTTGTGCCTAATTTAACTAAAACATTGGAACATTTTAATTAAATTGAGGCCAAATTACTCTCTTGTCTACACAAATGAAGTAAACTGTGAGAATGTTTAAATTAAATTGAGGTCATGGATTATATCCTCTATGTAAATGCCTATTTTTATATATCATATATAATTTATTTTTTCTTCGATACCTGATTTTGGGCATCGAATCAGAAAGGATAATGTGTGTTTTCAAGTTGTTTTAGCACTTGCACAATTGGTGGAGATGGGCATCTTGAAAAGGTTTCACTAAAACTTACAAAAATGCTGAGGCAGACTCAGCCTCTGCCAGAATACACACTGTCGCTCAGTTGAAAGTTGGAATAAAAAGATTTTTTTCTCTATTCATGAAATGATTATAACAATTTATTATTGATGGATAAAGCGTAAATTAAACTTTATTAATCAGTACACCTAACACAAACATATCAAAATGAAAATTCACATTGTGTCAGAATACAATATTAAGGGCGATGGATGGCTGTTAGGAAAGGGACAGCAAAAGATATGGCGTTTGGTTTTTTAGGCCAACACGGAAGTAGCATCGCCATGGGGCCTATTGAGAATATGCCCAATAGATTTTTGCATTGGATTTTGGATCATTGCAGAAAATAAACTCTGTGGCAGACACATGTTTGTGATGCTGATGGGAAGGATAATCTTCACAAATAAACATTACCGTTATTATCTTTGAAGCGTGTATACAGCCGATGAAAGTAAAAACTTATCATTATGCTATTGTAAACTATTAAGGTAGCATGCCTCAAAAACCGCTGTGTCAGTTTAGCCACTTGCTACTAACTGCCTTTTTAGGGACATGTAAAATTCATAAATTCACATGTGGGAATATGTGCTAACATATTTTATTATGTACAACAGAGCATAAACATCTCAGCTTGTATTAACCGCAGACCTAATTTCAGGCATCTAAACAAAAACTCAATCCTCATTGAGTTTGAGAGGATGGACCCCATGGCGCAAAAATGCTAACTTACTTCCTGGTTTAAGAACTCATTCCTGTGGCGCGCGAAAGAGTCATTATTTCAGGGGCAATGTTGTGAAGAACTTATATACCACTATGATATGCATACTACATCCAGGAGCATACACGCTTTGTTCAGGCAGGTCATGTGCACCTCATATTAAAAGTAAGAAGGCAAGAAATGAAGCGCGCCTATTTCCTTCGAAAGAACAGCGGCCAATAGGAAAATACCGACCGGTTCGACCAATGGCGTAACTTCCTCAGTCACTCGCTGCGTGACAGAAATTCGCGTTTAAAGGGCTGGTCCCCTCTTTGCTGCGGTCCAGCCAAAAAAGGGTGGGGGCGAGAGAGGCAGGCAGAGAGGAGGGGTGGGGATGGAAAAGCGGAACCCGGATGCTGATGCTGACCGATGAAGAGAAGGAAGCTAGAGAGAGGGAGGAGGAGGAGTGCGAGAGGTGGGGAAAAAAAGAGAAAGAGGAACAGGGGGTATTACGGGCAGCGGCGGAGTGGAAGAGAGACCATCCCGTGGCTGATGGACAGTCCTGTGGGTGCGGGCAACTTCTGAAAGAGTATATTCTGGAAGCGATTGTTTTTTTTCTCTCTCTCTCTCTCTCTCTTTCTTAATTTTTTTGTCATCTGTGCGGGGGACAACAGCAGCGAAGCGCCGGCTGAGGGAGGAGATGCGGTGATATCATGAGCATAGCCGGCCAGGGAGAGAGAAAGAGAGACAGAGAGGAAGAGAGAGAGAAGGAGGGAGGGAGGAAGAGGGAGCACGGGGAGGAGAGGCGGGGAGTCGGCTACCACCAGGCCAGCTGAGGATGCTTGTTGTTTCTAGAAACAGGATTTAATCACCGGGCCGAGCGCTGATCGTCCACCGGCACATCGAGCGCACCTCTCCCCGCTGCAGCTGTCCTGACCGGGCGGCGCAGTTCTCCTGTCTGGCCCGGTGTGCCCGAGGCTGTTTGCCTTTTTTTTTTCATGCTCTCCCCCTCTTCCTCTATTTCCTGATGCAGGGCCGGGGAGGGGTGAGCCAAAGTGTGCACCGGATATTGGAAAACCCATTCTTCTTGCTGATGCTGTTGTGATAATAGATTATTATCTGGACAACGCCGCATCTGCACAGAAAGGCAGATCCTGACCAAACGAGGCCTGGTTCGAGAAGAAAAAAAAGGGGGGAATGTGTGAGCTTGGGAGGATTATGAAAACATTTTTGGACGGTAGCAGCAGCAGCGAGGAGGGGGTCCCTGATATCGATCAGAGAACGGATTCAATCAGGGCATTCTGACTTGGGATATTTGAGACTCTGCTCTTATAGAAATCAATCTGTGGCAAATGTAGCCTTCCTGTCCAGGTCTGAATGAGAGCTTTCTTTTCTGCTCCACTTTTGGCCAGCTGCATAAGCTACATTGAATCAATCAGCTTTAAACTACTGTTATTTATAGCAGGGGGCTGGTTTGGTGTGTCTCCCATCAGTGGCACCAGTCAAACCTCACTCATCCTCCTCTTTCTGATCTTTTCTACCTTCCCTCTGAATGATGCTGCTGCAGTGACCGAGACTGGGAAATACTTTATACCAGGCCTTTTAGAGTTCTCACTCCCAGCACGGACCTGGCCGCATGACAAACAAGTAAGTGCATGGGAGTAGCCTGCAGGGCCCGGCTTTAGATCACGACCAGTCCTCCGCACCTCTCCTCTCCATCGCCGTACAGCCGCCTGTGATGTGCGTTACGGCATTACGCACGGAGCAGGAGCGACCGCTATCTTGATCTGCCTTATATCAGGAATTTAAAGAAAAAAAACACCTCGGGAAGGATGAGCAGCAAGGAGCTGACGGTGGGCCAGTCCAGCCAGTATGTTGGGCCCTACCGGCTGGAGAAGACCCTCGGGAAGGGACAGACAGGTAGGAGCATGCATCAGCTGATTTCCAGCACTCACTTTAGCACAGAGCTCATGGTTTAATCCTTCTGTAAGTCTTCTTATCTCACATGCTTTAATTCTGCTACAACCCTATTAAAGGATCTCATAAAATTCATTACAGGATATCGTTTTTTAGTAGTGTGACAGGAGGTCATCTGGGACATCACTTAAAATAGGACAAATAAGGTTGTACATCTTGATCTACTTCGCAGGCAGTCAGCAAACATGTCATTGTAAAAAACTACCACCAACTTTAATATAAGCCTTAGACTTGTGTGATGCTCATTCTCTGTTTTTGGCAGCAGGACTACTAAAGAAGAAAGCAATGCAGCTGAAATAATAAGAGCATAACATTTAAATTGGTTGTAGAATGTTGAATGTAGTTAACTGCTTCAGTTATATAAAAATATTTCTTGGTTTTTTTTTTTAATGGGAAATGGTTTTTGAAAATGAATACATTGAAATAAAGCATAGGAGAAACCAAAAAAATAATCATACTGCTTTTGTTTTATTCAAAATATATATTTATGGCTTGTTTCTAATATTGGTATTTTATTTAAAAGGGTTTTAACATGTAAATGGTAAAAGGTTTGAAAAGGGGATGTAGCACATCTGTTCGTCTCCCTCATTGAGAAATTCTGCATCTGGCCCTCAGTTGACACACTGTCGCTGCTGGTGTGCTAGGTTGACTGGTACATGAGCAGTGTGAGCCGGCTGCAGAGCTCAGTGGCTTGCTGTCTGCAGACTGCGATGGTTGTGATGATGTCTGGTCTGTGTCCTATGTTAAAGGAAACATGGTGAGCATCCAGACTCACATGAAGAGTCTGTTATGTGCAGAAATCAGTTGCTAATGAATGAATCACGCTGGTAAGTTAGCATCTTTAAGTCTAAAGTGTTAGCTTGAAATTGAAAGGACTTGTATGTTTTGAAACATACAATAATGTTACAGAACATCTTCACTGACAAGTCTACCCGCTGGAGATTTCAGGATTTCTGATCTTTTGAAGAAAATTACATATTTAGATGAGTTTGCCCAGCATATGATTAAATCTCACATTTTAGGGAAATGCTTAAATATCTCCCCATTGATGTTCTTTTTTTTTACAGAGAACTGGATACAGCTTTGGGAGTGCAAGGCTGCTACTTATTTTAGCAGTTTAGCATTCAGCTAAGTTGAATTGGTATAAAATAATGAAATTGTGCAGTTCTTGTAGACTTTCAAAATATGAGTGGACTCAGTGAATCAAATTCTTACAGTGAAATTAATCATTTTGAAGGAGAAAAAACATCTGCCGAATAACAGACATCACTTTCCCATGACATAACTGTGTGAAAAAGTCTTTTTGGGCCCTGTGACATCATGTAACAGAGATTCCAGTATGTTAAATTGTCTCCAAAGACTGGTGCTCTTCTTTGGGCTTGTATCTCCTCACTTTGGTAGATGAATGTTAAAAACCGCCTCTTAGGTGGAGTATTTTACATGACTTACATTTGTCTATACTGTGCAGACATCACATCAGGCCTTTTTATGAGCTGACTTTGGTCAATGTTTGTGACAATGTCAGTAAAGCTTTTTGAATTATTTATGACATTTCTTCCTTCCTGTTTTCACACTGCATGATGACTTGTGAGATTCAAACAGTTTTTCCCTCTCTCTCTCTGTTCTCCCTCTGTCTGTGTCCCTTAGGACTGGTGAAGTTGGGTGTCCACTGTATAACAGGACAGAAGGTGGCCATAAAGATTGTCAACAGAGAGAAACTCTCTGAATCAGTCCTAATGAAGGTACGGTGTGATGATGCCTATCATATCCATCTTATTCTCAGGGATGCTGTAGAATGACTGTGGGTGTAGCTTCTGGTAGGAAAGCCACAGTAGCAGTGAGCTAGTTAGTCCTGTGGCTAACCCTGGTGGCTAACTGCCAATGGCAACAGTAATTTAGCAAAAACTGCTTTGTTATGTCTTTTTTTCCCCTTTTTTTAATATAGATATTAACCAGGAAAGCTTGGATTTTTTAAATCGGGTTGTACAAATATTTATCCATGGTCAGTGCATTATCTACTGGTTATTTGTGCTAAACAATGTGGCTTCTGCTATGGATGGTTGCAGCAGTTAATCATATTCTAGTCACCTAAAAGGATGCACCATATAAATCAAAATGTTATATTTAAAATATGTTCATTGCTTTACGTTACCATCAAACAGCATTTTTTTAGACAGGGAACTGCTCAGGTTATATTTATCTATACTGTCTTTAAAGCTACCAGACTCTTGTCAAAAACAGTAATTTTACCTCACAGATCACAGGATCAGTCAATTTGCTGCTGCCTCAGTTGTTAAATTTGTTTGTGCTACTGTGTGTTTGGTGCTTTTTAAGGGTTTGGAAATGAACAATTATCTAAATGATTGGGGCAGCAGGAGATCCATAACTTCCTAATTGTCTTTGTCAATGACTGTTAGTGCAAGTTGCATGGGGTAAGCAGTTTATTCTAGAATAAGAAGCTTTTTATTGAATTGCCAAAAAAATGTTATCGTCATGATGAATTTTGTCATGGAAGATTTAAATGACTTTTAACAAGGAGAAGATTTTGGCAATCTCACCTAGCCGTACTGTCATTACGGTAGCTGCAAAGCTCGAATGATTTCAGCTTGCAGTCTCCAGCCTGCAGAAATAGCAACAGAAATGGAGTCTTTATTTTAGTCAAGAAAAGCCCGTCTGTGTGTTGTAACTTGGAGCTGCTGAGTGTGTGGGCACTGCTTCTTTATGCCGAACAATAGAGATGATTTCATTCTGCTAATTAAGCCCTCTGATGAAAGTGACTGCAGCTGAAACACGCCGGACTGAAATAAAATTGAAATAGCTTTTTCATGTTGGTGTTTCTAATGTGGCTGATTACTTACAGCTTGAAAACACAGCAGGTTGCACTGAAAAACTTAGCGTGAAAGGAATTGCTATGTTGTGGTGTTTAAGTACATGCACACAACTCAATTATATTAATATTAAATATGATATATACAACTGTATATGTTCTTGAAGATTTGTTTTCATGGAAAAGATTATCAATAATGGTGTTGATATATGTGTTTGCGCCAGCGAATTAAAAAAAAGCCACTTCTCATTCCCTGAAATCGCCATCAGTCCCGGGTCATCTGGTTTATACACTATTACTCCTTTCGCTTTCCAATGCTTACTCGGCAAGCTATCTGCCAGCAACCACATTACTGTGCTGCTGTCTGCTAGCTGTAGCTGCGAAGGTCAGCTAAAGATTATTTGGCTACAAGTAGCTTTTTCCTGTTGACCCTTAAAATATGGCTTTTAGCTTAAAGGCTACAACATTAAAAGGCATAACAAGGTGTAATTATGTTAAGTATCCACAAAGAATTCAATTTATTAGGCACAGTCTACTGCAATCCAATATGACTGTGCTGCCAATTATTCCACTTTTATAATGTTTTTTTTTTTTTTTTTTTTTAAACATCATTTACATAAAATAGGTCATGTTTTAGTTAGTCTGTCAGCAGGGTTTCAGAAAACATGCCTACCTCACTTTTATGGAACTGGTTGCAAGGATGTAGCATAAAACATCACCAAGATAATGGTTGGCAGATCAAATTTGCCATTATTGTCTTATCACAGATATCAGTGTCTCTATTAGTATTGGCTTATGTGTTGTTGGAGAAGCACTGATAACATACAGATGGCTGAGAAGTGACAGCGAATGAGCAGAAATGTGTGTGACATTACCTCTACAGGAAACAATCTAAAACATTGTATTGTTGCATTAAAGAAGATTCAAATTAGGGACGTTTCCATCAACTGGTTACATTGAAAAAACAGGCATCAACGTACTTAGTGATTGTAGATGTTGACTATGTATACATACAGCAGAGCAACATTTGTCTACGTTTGAGGTAATTTGTTTGCAACCTGGAGAATGTGGGGCCAATATACACAATCTCATGGCTCTGATTTGGGATTTGAGGGAAATAGCTGGCTCTTTCGCTGCTAAATATTCCACTGTGTTCACCAGTTAGTTGCTTTCCGTGTGAGCAGGCTTATATTATATTGAAGAAATATAGTTACTTCATCGTTGTAAATCACTATTTTGCCCCATACGCTTTGCACTCCCAACTGTAACTCCTTCAACTTCCGCAACTTTTAATGAACACGACAAAATGGGACGGTAAAATGTAGCACTGTCTCCATCTGCCTAACATTGACCTTACTCTGCCTTTATTTATTCTCTCTCTCTCTCTCTGCCTGCCTTGCTCTTCCTTCTGACATTTCAATCTCCATCATTTTTAACCTTCCCCTTTCTCTTTCTCCCTCTCGACCGTGCTCCACATCTGCCCTGCCTCCGTCTATCCAGGTGGAGAGAGAAATAGCTATTCTTAAACTTATAGAGCACCCTCACGTTCTGAAGCTGCATGATGTCTATGAGAATAACAAATACTTGTGAGTATCGCTTTATCTTCCTCCTTTCTGCTGACTTTTTAACATCTTTTTTTAAACCCTCTGGATGTCCAACACAGCAGACACAACCTTGGATCTAAAAGGGAATAAAGGCTATGTAAGAAAAACCTGAGATGAATAGCTACCTGATATTGAGATATAGAGGACTGAGAGTATATGTTGATGTACTGAAGAAGCATCCATGACTTGTTTGCATTAATTTTGTTTCTGTTATCAGAGACCCTCCTGTTTCCTCACCTGTTGTCGTCCCTCTGCCCTCTCTGCCTTCCTGTCTCCCAGGTACTTGGTTTTGGAGCATGTGTCCGGTGGAGAGTTATTTGACTACCTGGTGAAGAAGGGCAGGCTGACCCCCAAAGAGGCCAGGAAATTCTTTAGACAAATCATCTCCGCCCTTGACTTCTGCCACAGTCATTCCATATGGTCCGTGAGACTCTATTGACCTTAAAGGCTCAAATATATTTGCTTTTGAACATGTGAATGCGTAGAGTACTGGCTGTGACAGTGCGTGTTACTGGAAGATTCCTATAGAGGGAGCACCACATAAATCTGACTGCATGATGGCTCAAATATAACACTGAAGTAGGGCTTCCAAATGTGCATGGTGTAATGTAAGCAAACATTGCGACAGTTGAGGAGGTTGATCTCCTGATCTCAGACCACAGTAAGGTGAAAAGAGAAATTTGAAAGATAAAAAGTGTCAGATGAATGCAGGACAAAACAGTCATTGGCACCATCCCCTCTGTATTTCCATAATTTT
>JAOWBC010000458.1:21697617-21744512 GCA_028566105.1 Hypoplectrus providencianus
TTGAAAGATAAAAAGTGTCAGATGAATGCAGGACAAAACAGTCATTGGCACCATCCCCTCTGTATTTCCATAATTTTACATCATGCACTATGGTACCGGTACATACAACCCAACACTGTTACATGTGCATTACTAATTTCTGAAGATATGTACAACCAACTCTTCAAACCTCTTCACGTATGCATAATAAAAAGCAAGTATATTTTTGCCTTAAGGCATTTCAAGTTTTGATTCCTTACTTCTGGAACTTCTTTCCAGTGATGTGTTGAAGTGTGAATTCTGAAGTCCCTGTTGATCTGTGTTTCCTCCTCAATGCTGAACATCAATCCAGATCTTACCCTATACCAAACCTACTAATCCTCCCGTAACCAAACCAAACCATCTCTGCAACCTCCCATCCATAACCAAACCTTAACCCAACTGTGAAGGGTGGTGTTTGCTGGAAATGATGTAAAATTGGGATGGCTTTCAATGGGAAAAACCCAAGTCTGACAAGATGAGCTGTAGTTTTATGAAATACATTTCTGCTGAACACTTTTTTCAACATCTTTTATGTCATAATCCCATTCTATGTAATTTCCCAATCAGATGTTAAGGGTATGATTCATGTACCTTAAAGGGTACTGCCTACAATAAAAAAAAAAATTACAACTACAAATTACAAAAAAAACAATTACAAACTCATCTTAATATTTGCGTATGTGGTGCAAAAAAACATCAAAACAAAACAAATCAAGAACCAGTATTTAAATTGCATTATGTCAAATTAATTTTAGATCCTGAGACATTTTTCACACCAGTTTCCACTGACAACTGCACCGCAGATCAATGATCTTACTTGTTATGTTGGAGTCAACCAAGTGAAAAACAAGGTTAGGCTTGCTTTAGTTGCTGTTAATGGTCTTGATAAAGATTTTTGTTGAGAGTGTGTGTGTATGTGTGTGTGTTCAGTCACAGAGACCTGAAGCCAGAGAATCTTCTCCTGGATGAGAAGAATAACATCAGGATAGCAGACTTTGGCATGGCCTCTCTACAAGTCGGGGACAGCCTGTTGGAAACCAGTTGTGGGTAAGTACTGGGTTATGATTAGCTTGCCTAACTAACAGTTAGAATATGTGATATTAGTAATTGATTTAGAGTCTGGTTTGGTTTGGTTTATATTATCAAAGGTTTATCATTGGCATATATGTCATTTTGTATACTTTTTACTTTTTTTTCTTTAATTTCTTAGTTATAGTTTCTTGAAAATTGAGTACATTGTATGCTTACTGTCTAGTGATGTTTGATAATGCAACATTTCCTTTAATAAAGTTACTTGCTTTAATTCAATGTATCAACAATAATATGGGTTATCTGTGAATCCGTATTTTATGGCTCTGTTCCTTAGAAGCTTAAACTTTTCAAACTGTCTGCGCATCAGTAGGAACAGAGATTTAAGGGATAAAATTAGTAAAGGATTGTAGTTTTCATCTGGATGCCCTGATCCACTTTGTGGGACAGTTTTTATGCACTCACTGGAGTGTTTGAAACAGATCATTATAGCCTCCCTTTATCTGATTGAATGTTTCAGTTGTTAGGTAAATCTAATAATAATCTCCTCTTGCTTTACAGATCTCCACATTATGCTTGCCCAGAAGTCATAAGGGTATGTTACATTCCTCCCATTGTCTGTTTTAGTGTGTGTGTGTTTGTGTATGTCTGATAGTATGCTCTCCTTACATTTGTGTTTCAGGGGGAGAAATATGATGGTCGCAGAGCAGATGTTTGGAGTTGTGGAGTCATCCTCTTTGCTCTTCTTGTGGTAAGAAGATTTCTAATAACTCTAGTTTCTTTTTCAATTTCTCCTTTGATTTGATTATATTCAAGTCATGCTTAACAATAATCCCATTCCCACAAACCACATGAACAATATTCTGTCAAGTTAAACTTAGTTTATTAATATAAAGTCTTAAAGGGAGGCAGCCTGGTCACCATGTGTATGTTTTCAAATGCACAAGTGTGTTTGACACAACCAGCTTTACACTTTTCCACTGAATGACAGTTGGTGTCTGAACTTGCCAAGAAATGCAGCATTGCACCAGTAAAGCTGTAACAAAGAGACAAGAATGTTAAATGACAAATTTGTGAAGCCTTAAATGCAATGCATTTTTTGTGAGAAACATCAAACTAAGACATTTCTCTGTAAGAAAACTCCACTTCAGGGTGCCTTTGACAAAGGTAACAAAATCCGCATACCAGCACTTCTGAAGCTCAGTAATTAAAATGTGATATCTTGCCTGTTTAATACATAAATGTATTACAATTACCCAAGGAAAGAAAATGCACAAGTTATTGTACAAATTAAACATTATAATGTGTTAATTATTTAACTTAAGAGGTGTTGGTCAGCAGACTTTTTTTTACATTTGTGCAGAGGTTTTCAGAATGTATCCTAAGCTTAGCTCACTGGCTCTATCTTTTTTTTGCATATATATTTGTGCATTGCCCAAACTGTTCCTCCATCCTCACCTTTACCATTTATTTTAATGGAATCTCTGTTTCTAATTTTCTTTTCTTTCTGTATCTCTCCTTCTTCTCCCATCCCTTCCCAGGGTGCCTTGCCCTTCGACCATGATAACCTGCGGCAGCTTCTAGAAAAAGTGAAGAGTGGGGTATTCCACATGCCCCACTTTATACCTCCTGACTGCCAAGCTTTGCTTAAAGGAATGATAGAAGTCAACTCTGACAAGAGACTCACGGTGAGCATGGATGAACCACAAGGCTCATATGGGAAGAGAAAAAAATACCTTTTTAACTACTGGAAACATTAATTAATGACTGTACCATGTACATTTAATTATATTGTAGCAACAGTGTGATTATCTTCTCTATTGTACGCCTGTTAGCATGAGCAATTCCAGCAAACTAACTACCTTGCTATGGAATAGTATAGCAAATAGTATATATATAACACATATTACATAACTAACACAACTATGTGGTATTTTCTTGCAAACTGGTAAGATAAGCCAAAAGTCTCCCTTCACCTGTCCATGTCCTTCTCTCTCTCTCATCTGGAAAATTGAAAGAGCCAATGTTTTAAAACTGTACGCCATTGTTGAGGGTTAAATACGCCTTGGCTATCATTTTAAATTGCATATAATTGGATAAGCAAAAGTAAATAAGAAAAGCAGGGCAGCAGTGAAGTGTCACACTACACCACATCAGTTTCAATTCCAAATGAAACATGAACCATACATTTGGGATGGAGGGAGGAAAGAAAAGCCCCAGGCTTTGCTTCAAGATTAATTGAGCCTGACACAATACCTAGCAGAAGGAAGAGGAAAAAGCTGGAGAAAAGAGAGCGGAGGACTTTAGGTATTGCTTTAAGGCAAGAGTGGAGCCAGCCATGACAGGATTTTTATTTCTGTCCTCAAAGGCAAGGAAGGGGATATTTCAGAATGAGACTCACAGTAACAAAGATTTAGGAAGGAAGAGAGGCATAAATATATGCATGTATGTGTGATATGAATGAAAGGATGGATCAAATGTCTTAGCCAGTGGTTGGAAAGAAAGATGGAGGATGACAAATGTTGAAAGAGTTAATTTTATCCTAAATACCAGTGTACTCTTCTTGGCTTGAAAGAGACTGGTAGTTCAGGGTGGTAGAGGGGAGTGGGTGAGTGACTGAATAAATGAATAACTGAGTGAATGGACAGCAAGAAGAAATTCCACTGCACTCAGATTATCAAAAGAAGCTGGTTTAGAGCAGGAATGTAGAGTGGAAATGAATTCATGCTTAAGAGGCAGAGAGATGGAGACAACTGTGATAATGTGGTCTGAAGAGACTGCTGACAGAGAGAAAGCCTGGTCAGTTAGTCATTCGGCTACAACAGAGCAGATTTAATCAAAGCTGTGGCTTCGCCTGATGAGCTGTTGATTAATGGAGCCTGAAACCAGGTCAGACTGTCTCTCTCACTGTTTCTGTCTGTCCGTTGGTTGCCTCCATGGAGACAACCCACCATGCAAGGAGACGTATTTCAATCCAGTTCAAAAGTAAATCTGTAGCTGTGGAGCAAAATGTTAGGAAATGAACCCACACATCTTCTGCTTATTTTTTTTTATCATAGTCATATAATTTTGGATACAGGATGTGTCACAGTTGTGTTGCATACAGCAGGTTCACAAATGCAAAGCTCTCACTGCATACAGCTGCTCTCTAGTTTCCTCTCTGCATACAGTGCTCACAGCAGGCCCACTTTTGACTTTTGAAATGCTTGCAGAACTACAGCTGCTCCCTTACTCCAACCCTAAGAGAAACTGTGCAGTACTGATGGGATGGCTGCCACTATATGCAGTCCTAATGCAGAGAGAGCACAGGAGTACTCTGATGTCAAAGAGTGATGACATATAGTTGTTAGTGGGCAAAACACAGGCAGCGCCAACGATAAACATTGAGCAAGATCACAGGGCTAACACATCGAGACCAATTCAACCTAAGCTATGTCTGGCCTAGAACGGTTTTGCTAACGCTATATTGCTCACCATTGCCATGCATGTGCTCCTGGGGTTGTGATAACAGAAACAAGAGTCTCAGGCCATGCTAGCAGCCCTGTGACGCTGTACTTGAGCTAAATATTGACCATGGAATGCTAACATGACAACACTAATTTGCTAATGTTAAACATGGTGATTTTCACCATGTTTGCTTATTCTTCTATAAAACAAAATAAGTCAGAATGCCCAACAGTCTCAAAAGTACATAGCAGAATCTAATGAATGCAGATGTGTGAATAAAAGTCTATGCCAGATTGTATGACAATCTGTAATATTATATTATTATTATTACATATTGAGATATACAAAGACAGACAAAGTGATGGAGTGTCTGTCAGTAGGGCCATGCTTCAAGCATGGGGAAGCAATGTGCATGGCCCTCAGAGAAAGTGTGTAGGAGCACTCTGAGATGTTTTTTCCTCTCGATCATTGTGAAAGAACTAAATTAGCATTATGAGTTTAGTCACTTGGTGGACCTCCATTATGATAGTTGAGCAGTTTTTTTTTTCTTTTTTTACACAGAACCCAGTATTTAGTAGGTGTTTCATCTTTGATGAGGTGTCATTGTAGGGTTGTATCTGCTCTAATAATGTCTAATATTCTATTTTTTTTTTTATTACAGCTAGAAGCAATACAGAAACACCCCTGGTACCAGTAAGTACCATGTTAATTCTTCTCACTTTTTCCATACTTCCTCTGCATTGTCTATGTTCTCCTCTCCACCCAAGCAAGTACCACCCACATCCCCCTTGTTAAGCAGCTTTCACACCGTCGTGTGGCAACCTCCTTGACAACCGCCTACCTGCAAGAGCATTCCCAAAAATAGCAAAGTGTTTTTCAAAAGCAGTTCCTGCCGCCGGGCGTCTACCGCCAGAAGTTCAGAAAGGTGAACTCTGGGTAGCAGGGCTAAATCTGTGCATGTTTATGTGGACGCCATCCTTTTCTTCCACTCTGCCACACTGCTCTCCTTGAAGCTTCTTGACAAAGCCCCTTTGTGTGTATAAAAAATGGATTTCAGTTGTTTTGTGTTATGTTTACGGTTAAATAAATTAGGCCCTGGGTTAATCCACAATACTACCTGCACTGAATCTCCATTACAACCTCTGTTTGCCCAAAGTAGATACGATCTCACCTTAAATGATAATGGTTTTTACTTATTTCTGATGGGTTTGCCAAGTATCTATCCATACAGCAGATGTCTATGGTGGTCAAGTGAAACACACAACAACTTCACCACTAACTTCTGCCACTGTTTTAGGTTCAGACAACTTTGCAGTCTAGACAAATTGCCCCCACAGATGTCTGCATATGATACATTTTTAAAGAGCTGATACAAAGCTACACAATAGCGGATTGGTACCAAGGTTGCATTCCACATGATTTGCTAGTCACACTGACTGTTTACATTGCTGTTTTTTTTCCATTCAAACAAGATAGGTCAATGCTACGTGGGCTACAAATGGACTATTGAAACCAGAAAACTTCCAATACCAACATTTTCTTCTGCCCTAAAATGCAGAAACCTGTTTCCTCATATTAACATCTTTTATATTAATATCAGCCTGTAAGATGTTCTTGCCCTTGCTTGATGTCTCATCTCTCAACATTTGGAATTGTATGTACCAATAACATACTGACTTTTTCCCATCAGGGGTGGTCGTAATGAGCCTTGCCCGGAGCAGCCGCCCCCTCGCCGGGTGTGTGTGAAGAGGATCCTTTCCTTAACAGACCTGGATCCTGATGTCCTGGAAAGCATGTACTCCTTAGGGTGCTTCAGAGATCGGGTCAAACTCACACAGGACCTTACAAGTGAGGAGTGAGTAAATATAACCCATCAAACATTTCCACTTTGAATAGAAGGCAATACATCAGGCTGGTTTTATCAAAATACATAACACAATTTACAAAACCACACACCGAAAACTGCAAAATACAGCCCTGCAACCAAAGCTACATATAGCATTATCAAAATCAAACTTTTGTACCGGTCCCACAGTGGCATAGTGGTTAGCACTCATGCCTTACAGCAAGAGCGCTTGGGGCAGGGGATTGTGAGTTCAATCCCGGGCACAGGCACTTCTGTATGGAGTTTGCAGGTTCTCCCTTGGGTGCGTGGGTTTGCTCCGGGTACTGTCCAAAAACCTGCACATTAGGTGAATTGGCCACTCTAAATTGTGGCCTCAAGCTGGCTGAGATGGGCACAGCCTCCCTGTGACCCGGGCACGCCTGGACAAGCGGTTAAGATAATGAATGAATTAAAAAGTTTCACTTATGATCTGACTTGAGTGGACCATCCCACTTTTTTTTGGATCATGATCATGTATATGTGAAGTTCCAGCATGGTACCAGACCTGCTCTCATTGTCAGGAGATTTGTGACCCTGACAGGTTGCTTTTTTGTGTTGCATTTGTTCTATAGGGAGAACCAGGAAAAGATGATCTACTACCTCCTGTTGGACAGGAAGGAGCGATACCCCAGCTGTGAAGATGAGGATTTACCACCCAGAAATGACCTAGGTGAGAACATTTGCTCTTTTCTTAACATTTTGGGAGGTCAAACCTAACAGAAGCTTGATTATGGAAAAAATGCTAGATTTATTTTAAAATGTCACCATGTATATTTACCCTCTTTTTAAAAAAAATAATTTTGTTTTTGTCCCTTAAGACCCACCCAGGAAGCGTGTGGATTCCCCAATGCTGACGCGTCATGGCCGCTGTCGTCCAGAGAGAAAGAGCCTGGAGGTCCTTAGTGTCACAGAACAGGGGTCTCCTACCCCACCCCGCAGGGCCCTGGACACGAATGCACACAGCCAGAGGTAAGAACCAGCAATGACATATCATATCATATTACATGTGGGAATAACAAGCTGAACCTAACAGCAGGAATACAATTATAAACTACAATATAACTTTTGATTGCTGAATTAGAAAATATGATTCACCTCAATGATTCTGTTGTTTGTTGCTGTGTTCAAAAGGTCTCGTTCAGTCAGTGGAGCGTCCACAGGTCTGTCCTCCAGTCCCCTCAGCAGTCCCAGGGTAAAAACTTCATTCTACTCTATTCTTCTTCTGTTTTTTATTGAACTATCAATTGCCTCCAACCTGCGTGTTTCAGTATTCATGATCACAATGATTATCAGGATTTCAACATTCATTTTATTGTTTGCATTCAGTTTCAATTTAGTTGAACGTTTTTCTTTGGCTCATTTAATAAACCTGTACATTGACACAATTCACAGAAAGCACCTCAAGATAGTGCTCAATTTGTTACCATGTGGGCTGTAGCAGAGCCTCATCTATGGTCCAATGGCATCAGTGATCTTTAGCTTTAGGTCAATCACCTCATATTACATCTCTGGACAAAACACAGAAAATCTACATAAGATGTAGTGCAGTGTTTTGTGTTGTGTATTTAAACTATTAAACTAAACTATTTAAACTATTATAGATGTCAAATATATTTGTGTTTCCAGTCTTCTCCTATTGATTATTTCGTGTATATATGATGCATACATGTAATATCAGCAGCTTTACAGCAGCATATAAAAACTTCTTTCATTACAACACAAAGCATGGAATTTCCTGTGAGGCTGTTTTTTCTGTGCTCAGACTGTTGCTGCTATTGGTGCCTTTCCATCATATGATCATATTCTGTCATTTACATTACCATTTCATTACCTCATACAGACGCCTGTGTGTCCATGCTGGAATGTACAAAAGGGACTAGATAACTTATAACTTTACCCTCGACCAGAGATCACCTAATCCATCTTCCCTTTGGTGCATTTGACTTCATGTCCAATAATCTTTTCCATGAACCATCACTCATGACCATTGCTCTCTGTCTCTCTCTCTCATCTGTCCATCCCTCTTTCCCTCCTTCCCCCATCTCTCTGTGTCTGTCCATCAGAGCCCGGTCTTCACTTTCAGCCAATCAGAAGTCACCTCCGCTTCCTCCTCCAAAGACCCCAAAACAGGAAGTGCCACCACCTCGCGGCCTGCCCGCCCAGCTCCTGACCCCAAAACACAGACCCTGCCCTCAAAGGGCCCCACTGACCGGCCCCAGCTCCACTCCATGAAGTCACTCCCTCTCCAGACTCCGCGCTCCCCTTCCCCCTCCCCCTCCCCACTCCTCTCACCCATCCCACGCTTCTTCAACTTCCCTTCTCCATCTGTCTTCAAGTCCAAGAACGTCCACTCGTCCTCTAACTCCTCTGCCACCCCTCCCCCTGTGTCGCAGGTCACGCCGCAGGGCTCACCGCTGCCCACCCCACTGGGCACGCCTGTGCACCAAATCCAACACCCTTCCTCCACCACCCCTCCCTCCTCTTCCTCCTCGTCTTCTTCTTCCAGAGCGGACGGAGCTGGCGGGGCCTCGCTGTCGCTGACACCGCCCTCCAGCCCAGGAGGCAGCGGCGGTCTGGCTGCCTCGAGCTCCGCCCACTGGAGAACAAGACTCAATTCGTTCAAAAACAACCTCCTGGGCTCGCCACGCTTCCATCGGCGCAAACTGCAAGGTGAGTGAAGGTGACGTACAAACACACAGTGAATTATGAGACTGTGAATCCTAAACACTGATTTGTTGGGACAAAACGTCCTAAAAATGAGTCTTGCATCTGGAGGATATTACGTTTATCTGTCAGTGACCTTGATGCTCTGCTTAGAGTTTACCAGACTTTTATTACTCTGCATCCACATCCAAGATAGAATCTATTATTACCAAGAAAGCACCACGTGGCCCAGCCTGCAGCTGTGTTGACTAATGCCTGTGATAATTTGTAATTAGGGCAATTAGATTAGGGCATGTCATCAAGATTCACTGCCCTTTTCCCTTTCTCATCCTCTCTACTTTTTTCTCTCTCTGTCTGTTTTTAGTCCCAACATCAGAGGACATGTCCAGTTTGACTCCAGAGTCCAGTCCAGAGTAAGTCCACACATGTCTTACTTTGTTCAGCCCAGAACAGAGATTTTTTTTAATTTTGGTCATATGACAAAATTTTCATGGTCCTAGTAATTATTCGGTCATTCATAAGTTATTTTTGGCTGAATGCAGTCTGAAAATGGGCCCGTATGTGACCGTCTTAGTGAGTGGACTAGTCCCCTTTTTTTTCAAACACATTGTCAGGGAGAGGGGAGCAGCATGTATACATTCAATTATTCAGTAGTCACTGACTCTTTCTCCCGTAACATTAAGTGAGGCATAATGTGCATAGACAGCTGTTTAAATGACACAAATATCCCACTGTGTAAGTGTTTTAAATGTATTAACCTCATGTTAATTGGTGAATCAAGTGAGAACCTCAGTGGGAATGAATGCATTTAAGAATGGAATCCTAACTGATCCGTGAGACGTGGGGTTTATTGTATAATTAAGCACATTATTACTTGCTTGTATCAAAGAGACAATACATTCTAACTACAAATATTCACATCATAGACACTATAATTAACTATTGGTTTAACACATTGTCCAAAACAAATTGCTTTCATCAAACGCAGCCAGCAAGGGTTTGATCCTGTTTTACAGTAATTAGTGATATAATGGACAACTTATAGTTGAACTGTGTTTACAAATACATGGTATTCAAAGTTGGTCCTTCCCAGACTTTACAAGTTGGAGAGAGAAAGGGAGAAAGAGAAGCTGTCTTCAAGTGAGGGAGAAAGTAGATTGCTGTTTAAGTCGCTGGTGTTATGTGAATCCACACCATAGCAAAACCCTGCAGGAAGGGGCTGCTGGATGTGGGGTCATCTAGCAGTGAGGTGCAAACAACTGGAGACCACGACCCTCACTCACCCCAAGTACAAGACAACCTACATACAAACAGAAAAGTCTGAGAGACCCTCTCTAGAGACAGTTTTTGCCTTGTCTCTTTGTCTGGTCTGGGCTGTTGTTAGCACTTAGTGCAACATGGTGGACTTTGCAGACAAAGGTTCCTATCCTGGTTATGTAGATATGAAGAGATCATTCGAAGCAAATGAAGGATTCTGGTTTCAGGTGATTAAATGCTAATGAAAACTTTGAATATTGTATCCCATTTCTGTGAGTAGATCACTCTTAACCCTACACACTGCTCCTCTACCTGCCAAGTAGCTTTTTTCAATCATGCTTCATATCCACACCAGTGACACGTTTAATGTTATATTCCTCGCTGTAGTTCCTTTCACCACTTGCTACCAATGTATCTCTCACGTATCACAAGAAATTACTGCTGATTTTTTTTCTGCTGAATTTAAATGTATAACTAATGCTATAGTCACTTCCTTGAGTGTCCATGAGTGTCTTTGACTGAACACTGCGGTAGTTATTACAGGCCACTTAACAATAACACATCCAACTGAAATTTATTTAGTTTACCTGTTAATTTATGCTCATTTTGCCAAGTGATTGTGTCAATGAAACTAATGTTGTTTATTTGCAGACTGGCTAAGAAGTCCTGGTTCGGTAACTTCATCAGCCTGGAGAAAGAGGAGCAGATCTTTGTTATAATTCGAGACAAGCCGCTCAGCTCCATCAAGGCTGACATCGTCCATGCCTTTCTCTCAGTGAGTGCCACCTAGCTTAGACAAGCCTTGATAAAATAATTAGTGCCACAAAAGCCACAGACTGAATATTTCATTTTCCTTTTCTTTGTCTCTTCAGATCCCATCCCTCAGCCACAGTGTGGTGTCTCAAAACAGTTTCCGGGCAGAGTACAAGTCCTCCGGCGGCCCCTCTGTCTTCCAGAAGCCTGTCAAGTTCCAGGTATTGTTAAATTTTTTACTTCTTCAGTCCTGAGGCACAACACTCCAAAGTCCATCTCAACAACTGCATGATGGCTTGCCATGCAACAATCAACACTACAGACGTTTATACCAAATTCTAGTCAACATCTCAGTGGTCATTGAAAATAATCATTGAATATAAACATCAAATACATGTAGATTCAATGGTGCAAATACAGAATGTACATATATTACTGACATAAAATGTGTAATCAAGCATAATTTGTGTATGTTTATTTAATATACATACAACCAAAGCTGGGATGAATCTCGATACATTACAATTTGGACAAACATACATACTTACTCCAGTACAATATTAAATTCCCTTTTTTACTTTTGGGGGTGAAATATAACTACCGTAATAAATGACCAAGCCATACTGAGTGTTAAGTATTTTAAATGACCATAACCTTTACTGGCTGCAACAGAAAAATAATGTACACATGGATCAATAATGTACCAGTGATATATGAATCTGAAACATTTTGGTACCAAGTGTATTTTAGGCCAAAAATACATTGCACATTTTTTAAGTAACAGGGTTTTTCCACACTAGTATTATTACTCGTGTTGCTACTTTTAAAAGTAAAGTAAAACTTAATCTGAATACTGCTTACATCAATGAGAATTTCCATTTTTATACTGCTCTACACTTCTACTCCAATACAACTCAGGTAAATAATGTCCTTTGTATCTGGCTTTTATATAATGCCCCAATAATGTTTCTTTGCACATTTAGATGACTATAAATCAGCCAGTAACACCCAACAGTATATAAAGTATTTTAAATTTCCCAAATTTCCCTAGCTCTAACATAATGTGCGCATGAATGCATCAATATTAAAAACCAGTAATATATGATTCTAAATTGGCTCATTCTGTATAAAAAGTACTGATTCTTTTAGTACTTGACATTTTGATGGTTTATGCTTTTACTGAAGCAACATTTTGAATGCATGACAAGTACCTCTAAGTATACTTACATTGTAGTATAACCACTTTTACGCAAGTAGCAAATCTGAATGCTTCCAACAGTGTACAACAAATATGCATTATGTATTAAAATGATATTTGACTTGATATTGCATGTTTTTTTCCACATTTACAAAGCCACTGAGAAAATAACAAGTATTATACAGTTTTTTTTTATTAAAGCCACTATGTGTAGAATTGGAATATGACTTTGGTGGCCCCTAGTAGTGGTATTGAATCCCCACACATCCAATCTAATGAATGCATGATCACTCTCTCCTGTAGGTGGACATTGCTTTCTCCGAGGGAGAGAGGGAGCGAGAGAGAGAACGAGCCGAGAGGGAAGGAAGACGAGAGATGGGAATCTACAGCGTCACCTTCACTTTAATAACAGGTTGGAGGATCTTCTTATGGGGAATGTAGTTAGAGTGTAGGATATGATAGAACATCAAAACTGTCAAAAAAAAAACACAACTTGTATTGAACCCACCTAAACAGGCACCTGTTGAAATGGTGATAAAATGTAATTGTTGTGTTCACATCTTTTTTCTACTGCCCCAAAGTGTCCAAATAAATCAGTTATTAAATCAGTTTATAATTATTTATGGGACTAAAATTATGGCTCTTCTTATTCATGCTTGTTTTTAATCGAACATTTTTTAATGTTCAGGATGAAGTGTATTTGTGTTGTGTGTTTTTTTTTTATTTGAGTTTTCACAGATTCAGAGTTTAAATACCATAAAAAAAAGAATTCTCTCTTGTCCCGGGCAATGAGAAATAAATTTTGCCTCTCTCAGGTCCCAGTCGCAGATTCAAGAGAGTGGTGGAAACAATTCAGGCTCAGCTTCTGAGCACCCATGATCAGCCTTCTGTGCAGGCACTGGCTGGTGAGTTGCACACACACACTAACACATATGAAGTACATTTACCTTTAGTTTAGCGGTTTGTTTTACTTCTCCCTGTTTTCACCTCTGACCCCGTAGATGAGAAGAACGGACAGCTTTCCCGCCAACCCAGCACTCCTTCACGTCAGAACTCCCGGCGTTCTGAAAGCGGTTCAGAACGGGAGCGTGGAGAGAAGGAGCGTGCGGCGGATGGTGGGAGCGGAAGTGGGAGCAGCAGCGGAACCAACTTACAAAGGCGAGGGTCGGGAAAAGACAAGACCAGACTCCTGTCGTCGTCTAATGGGACACAGTCTCATCCTTGAAAAGAATGTTGTGGAAGAGAGGCGAGGGTCATCTGCCTGGCCTTTTTCTCTTCCTTCCCTCAATCCTTCCCACATTCTTTCCTTCCCTTTTCCTTACTTCCTGCCTTGCTTCCTACCATTATTCCAAAGCAGTGGAATGGGGGAAGTTTTTCCTTGAAGCTGATCTTGGAATATGATGGAGAATTCCCCTCAAATGGCTAATTCTAGCAGAAATGTTTACTTGTCGAGGTGATGGAGGAGGGTTAAGCTGATCTCTAATCAGCCTTCAAGGGCAGCTTCACCCCAGAGGGATGAGCCCGAAGACAGGATGTCCAAAAAGTCCCACTTTGCCAGAGAAATGCAGGAAAAGGTCAAAGCCAGGGAACACATTATTCTTCTGTTTTGACAAGAAAGCACATGATCTTCACACCAACCATCGCATGCAACACATGGTTCAAACCAAACGGGAAACCAACATCAGTCACTCAAAATGGCACAGGAAGATACTGGCCAATCAGAAAGCCCCTTCAGTCATTCAGTTTTTATCTTTTTCTGACCAGCCAGATGTCACCTGGATCATGAAGTCTCCTTAACAAAACCTAACCCAATATGTTGTATGTCATCAACAGGAAATGCCCTTTCCTCTCTTCTCCACTTTCCTATTGAAGACAAATGTGCGCTCTCGAGCAAAGCAACAGCATGGGATGTGTTTTGAGAAAGAGTTAAAGGAAGAGTCTTGACATGATTGTTAAAGCAGATTGTATCTGCAGATAATAAACAAACCTAATTCTGTAAATCAAGAAGTCTGATAGCAGAGAAAGAAATGATGCAGAATGGATCCAACATGGTTTCCATAATGTAACCCTACAGTTAGGTCAATATCAATTAAGACAGACATCGCAATTTTTCCTTGAGTGTTGGAGAAGCATTAATTCAACAATTATTCTTGAATTACACTGATGAAGCTATGATACCGTATTGCCTTTAATGGAGGAGAAAAAGTGGATAGCTAGTTAGATTTAGCCTCATTTTGAGGACACAAGTCACCCTACAGGTAGAATGTCTCACAAGTTAAAACTTCCCTATGGAGGAGATGAATAAATAGACACGGGATAGCTAGCAACAGGTATCCATTTGGTAGTCAAGGAAGGACAACAGAAAACTAGCATCCAAATAGCCATATGTATATTGAAAGAGTTATTGTCTGCTGTAGTTATTTCTCCTGTATATTCTGGCTATAAAGCAATCCCTTCCAAGAGCTACTCCATTGTGAAAGATATGGGCCAAAATTTACAGTCTTTGCATTCTAATGTTCATCAAAGTAAGTATGAGGCATCCAGTTAGCCTGACTAACATTAGCTAAACCGTTCCACCGAACAGCAGTTGTCCAGTCATAGCTTATCAAACTTTAGCTTATTGATGCAGTTAAATAAGATCCCTTTAAAGGTCCTTATTTTAAATGAGTCAGTATTGGACTGACCCATGGAGCTACTATTAGCAATTGGAAACATTGGTAGTCGCTAACTAGAAAATAATAAGACTACATTTGTGTATTTTTGTCTGGTACGATTGTCCCACTGTGTCAAGAACATACTTAGAACTTCACTTGGAAACTCCGCCATTCCCATCAAACTGTGCTGGCTGAGAAATTGGTTATGACAGATGTAGCAGCGGTAACTAAAGAGAGGAAGGCTTTCTAGAAAATAAATACAATGATTCATGAAGCTTCATGTAGACAGTTAAAAAACCATTTAGCCTAAATTTTAGCATTAGCTTCAATACAGGATTTCATCCAATGGCAAAGACCTTTGTTGGCCCTTGGACCAGATATGCTGGATTTGGATAAATCATTAAATCTACTTAATCCTCATATTAGCTTCAGATGAATTTAAGAATGCATTTTTTTTACTATGGATATTGTCTGCTATTTCTCGTGGTGGAATCAGTTCAGGAAGGGACTACTTCACACCAGCATGGAGAAAAGTAATTACACAGTGATTCAATTACTCCTTCAATGTACACATCAGCATGTGAATATTGTATGAAATACTTAAAAAACTAAAAAATAATAATAAAAATACACACCTGTCATTAAACTGAAAATTAAGTTTCATGGAATTACCATAATAGACGATGATGGAAGGTAGAATGAGAGAAATGAGGCTGGTCAAACAGGACAACCAAGCTTTTAAACCCACAATTAGGCAACCAAAACCCTTCCTGTTTCTTTTTGTTTGACACATAGATGCAGAAGGATGCAGGGCGATGCCAAAGCTGCAACTAAAGCCTCAGCCTTTTCTGCCTCTCTGAAAGGAGAGATTGCGAAAGGGAAGAGGGAGGCAGGTGGAAGAAAACAATTATGTACTTTTCACAAGAGGAAAAAAAGACAAGGCAAGAAAGAAAAAGAACTTACTGCACACATACTGCCTGGAGAGTGGAGAGGAAAAATGAAGCCACACATAAAGAATGAAATATAGCTTGTTTTGATTTTTTTTTTTTTTTACATTCCATACCTTGTTATTTTTTACTTTGTCATTTGCTCCTGTCTTATTGTGTTTTTTTAATGTTATTGTGTTTGCCACCAGCAAAATAGACAGTGGCACCAACCATGTGAATGTCAAAAACTCTTGAAATTATTGCAAATGTGGTAACACGTTTTGGTCCATATATTTATTGAAAATGTATTTATTAATCTATTTATTTATTTATTTATTTATGTATTTATTTCTGTGTGTATTTATTTGCTATGTATTTGTTAAGAGTGTAATTTGTTTTTCATGAATGGAAAAGAAGGAGATGGGTAAAGACAGAAAAATGTCACTTTCAAGAGTCTGGACACTCTCAAGCAACTTACCCTGAGAAAACTCAAAAAGACACTCCTCTCCTTTTTCTCAAACATTCTGAAAACGTATGGTGCAAAAATACCTTCCAGCTTTACACTGTGTTTCAGTTGTTTGTTTTGTTCATTTGTTGTTGGCAGCCATACTTGTTCACATTTTACGATGCTATACAAAATTACACACACAGTGAGACATAAACTTCATGTTGAGGGCTTTTGAGTTTTTATTCAGTCAAACCTGAGGCAAATGACAGCAAGATGGGAAGCTGCTGAGCAGTCCCATCTGACTTTGACATACAATTGTATTTTTGTGTTCAGAGAAAACTAGCAAATGGATATACTTTGTATGTCTGCAGAAATCTACAGACTTATTCCTGTTGCACATATGTGGGCATGCATGTGACTAGATTTAAACTACAATTGGGGGTTTGCATCGGCCTGGCATTCTATGCATATGTATTGGCTGTTCCACACGCTCCATTCCAGTCGGTGGTGGTAGTTTTCCTCTCTCCTAAGCACACAAACATTAAAAACAACAACAAGAAACACATTGAAACTAGCAGCAACAACAATGTTTCCTTAAGTAATAAATCAAGAAAGAATTGGGGTTCTTTTCCTTTTCAATTTACTTCGTTTTGCAACCAATTGATTCACCCTCTGCTGGCCATGAGAAAAGAACACATGTTTTAATGCACATCCACTTTGGCTTCACTGTGCAGGCCTGGAGGTTGGTGCTTGTCCAAGCTTTCATGCAATTTCTTACCAGGAGTGAGAGTGTGGAACAACTGCAGCATGGCACACCAGCTATCCGTATGTTTTGGGCTGCACACACACAGACTTGGACCCATGTCCTGCATGGGACCTTATTTTGAAAAAAATGGCAAGTGATGAGAGACAAATTATTTTTAGATCCCGTTTGAATTGTGCCAAGAATAGACATACTTTTTTTTGCAAGTCAAGAAAATCACAGTTTGTCTTTCAAATACCTTACTACCATTTTATCATGGCATTATAAAGTAACAAAAATCCTATGTGTATTTATTGGCTCATTTCAAACATATCTGTGCATTATCTCATTCGTCCAGGTCAAAGTATACACAGTCACCTGAATCAAGTGAACTGGACGTTTCGCCCCTTATCCAAGTGGCTTCATCATGAACTGATGAAGCAACTATAGAAATCTATGTCCAGTTGACTTGATTCAATTTACTGAGCTCGTTACAAACATAGTAAAAATTTGACATAAAATAAGGTCCCATGGTTACCCATTAGGAGAGACTCCACATCTCCAAAAAGCCTGATTAACAGGTAAACATGGCAAACCTGATAACGGCTGAATATCAGATAGCTTGTAGCCCTGAACACTGCTCTGTCTAAGTACAGCCTCACAGAGCTGTTAGCATGGCTGTAGACTTACTGTCTTGTTTAAAACTGGAGATAAATCATCAACAGTGAGTGCAAGCACAAATGTATTTCATGGTGGTATTCAGTTGCTGTGAAACACTATTTATTCATGTTCTAACTGGCAATTTCTGTATTTTTTTGTATGTCTTACACAACTTCCGGGAAAGTGCTCCCATCTTGCTGCTCAAAGTGGGCCCCTTGAGAGACTACAGCAGTGAGGCCACACACATTTGAAAGGTCAAAGGTCAGGGAGGTTTAAAGTTACACACCACACATATGTGAATGAGAGGTGTTATGTCATTGCTCCTTCTTTTTTTTTTTTTTAAGGACAAGGTCAGAGCCAAGTTCACCCCACATCCACTTTTAGGAGAGAAAAAAGCTAAGAAGAAAGAAAGAAAGAAAAAAGAAAGAAAGCACTCCAGATTTTGCTCTAGTTCGAGCAAACTTTGCATAAAAATCCATTCAAAGACACAACAGGACCCTTGGCAGATTTGTATCAGAGCGACTCCCCTGCTTCCAAAACTCTCCTATTGAAATAAATCACACCCCTTCCTCCCTCATTCCTCCTTACCCATTCTCTTTACATTTTCTACATCCCCCCATTCCTCCCCTTTGTATCTCCTAAATCCAGCTCTACACCCGTTCTTCTCCCAACTGCACATATCTCAGCCCCTTATATAATCTTCCCCTACTCTTGTATACATTTTATACACTGTATACTTCAACACAGATGCTGTATACATTTGTATACACTGTATGCCTGTCTCTCTCCATTGTATGCCATCCATAACTATGTAGCGTTCACTATCTTTTATCGACACTGTAGTCACCGTACGACTCTTCCTCTCATCGTTATTGCTCATTCTTCCTCCGCAGTTACAATTGTACGCCTATAATCTCTTGTCTCCCGCCCTTATTCCCCTCCACATCTCCTCGCCACGCCCCACCCAAATGACCAACCCACCCCCCCCATCTTGTGAACCTCCACTTCATACAGAGGAAGGAGGACTTTGTGACGACATAAAAATACAATTGAGGGAGGTGTGTGGGGGAGGGTGGGTCGAGAAAACAGCTAAAACGATTAATGATGATGACGAAAACGACGAAGAGAAATGTCTGTAGTATAATTACAAAAAAAGGAAAAGTGCACTATTATGACAATGATTATTATTGCCTGTGAGAAATACTGCCCAATAAACAACAATGGAAATATAAGTGGGTGTTTGTCTTTTGTTTTATTATACACTTAAAAAAAAAAAAAAAAAAACTTGCTGGTAATGGCAAAAAAACACTTTTTATAGTCCTCTTGCTTTATATAGAGACATATTTTTAAAAAAAGTGTTTTCTTTATCAGTTTATGGTGCCAATCACTAGTCAAGCTCTTCTTCAAAACAGCATGATGTTTGTGATCCTGGTTGTATGAAATGTCTATTTTGGTTGTAGGTACACATTCTAAGGTATAGGAGGTTTATTTTGCAACAGGGCTAGCAGCCAACTCCTCAGACCAGAATATGAAATATTATTGTCACATAAGTCAATAAAAATGTAAAAATTCAATTGTATCAACTTTTTGTGTATAAAAATATGTTTGGCATGAATTGGCTGTAGTATGACATAATGACAGTTTCCAAGCAAAGACTGAAGATGAGAAACTCTGATTGCAGTTATGATGCCATGGCCTGTTCTGTAAATGTAGGCCAACGTGTTTCACATTTATTGAATAGACAAGTTATGCTAAGGTCGTAGCAGGACAGCCCCACCCGGCCGGCAGCAAAGGAAGTTGAAGGCTGTAGGCGGAGGATGACACACGAACGTCGACCTATATTCTGCATGTTCCTGTTTTCAAAAAATGTAAACCCGATGTGTGAGGAGTGGGTGGGTCTACACTGCTGCAGATTCCTGCACACAGACAAGGAATGACAAGAGATCTCACTCTGACAATAAAAAGGTGTCCAGAGATTTCTTTTACGTACCACTAAAGTAACTTCAAATGCCAAGCAAATGTAGTGGAGTAAAATGTACAATATCTGCCTTTTAAATGGAGTGGAGTAGAAGTACGAAGTAGTACAATTTAAATAGTTAAGTTAATTAAGCAACAGCTACCTCAAACGTGTGTGCAGTGCCTGAGTAAAGGTATGCTGCTTAGTTACATTCCTTCTCTGTTACACTAAAAAGCTCCCCTGTAAAAGCCCCAATATCCCACTTCAATGTCTAAAGTTACCTTATTTTTTTCTCATCACATCTTATCATAATATCTAGTCTATTTATTTACATATAATCACCACAGTCACCACAGCATCAAGGGGGTACCATGCCTTCTTGATGTACAGGAATGTAAGACAACAACAACAACAACAACAACAATAACAAACTGTCACTGGCCAATAACTTTCTTGATGAAAACTAAATTAATTGTTACTTACAAGGTTTTGATCATTATCTCAGATTTAAACCTCACTCACATGATAAGGGCACAGTCTGAACCTGGACATATGCTTTGTTCACACGGTTTCACACAGTTCTTGTTTTGCAGATAAAATCACTGCATTTGTGTGCCTATTAAAGTTTTTTGATTGAAAACTTAAATACAGACAGGGAAATGTGTAAAATGTGTGATATTACAGAAAAATATATCTCTTTACCCCATGTCCATAGCCATAGCGCATGCGTCAAAGTTAATGCCTACATTTACACGGGGACAGTTTGGCCCATGGTTTTTCTACGAGTGCCTCATCTTGTCCTCTCAGACTATCTTTGCCCGCCGCCACTGGCAGTCAGTCGTCTCGTTGGTAAAAGCGGAGCTCGCTTTCACTGGGTGAGCTCAGTGGCAGCCTCGAGAAGAAGGGAGGGGTGCAAAAAGACGCTTCTGTATCAACCTTGTCACCGAGAAAGCTCTTCGAACTTCACTTCAGGTACATTTTAAACGTGTTTTATCATTCCTCGTCGAGCTGCTGGAGCCCCTTTCTGCAATTTAATGTATTCTCTCTGTGCTTTCTGTCTGCTTTGTGCTTCGCGCGAGGTGGGAGCTGTTGCCGAGCATGAATGGACTCCTGTGTTTTGAACAGAAGTCATTTTACACTGGGCTACAGTGCATGCATGCAAAAACACTGTACTCATATAGATGTATTGTATTTCTGCTTTGTATTTGTCGATTAGGTAGCCGTGGGTGTTACTTTCCACCCACACGGGAACGTGATGATGTAGTGATGGAGAGCTACATGGCTGCATCTTCAAGAAACTATTTCCTTAAAGGGAACTGGTTTTTCAGCCATAGAAAAGGAAATAGCTACGACAGAGAAAAGTCATAGCTATTTCCTATTAATGTAGTTGTTATGGTCCCCCTGTATCTATGTTGTGACTTAGAACTAAAGTTTAATACGCCTAAACTATAGAATTGATAGCCTGTAAGCTAACACTACATTGAGTCCTTACAGTAGATTATCCCCGAAAAACTCTGAAATTAAACGTAAAAGATACATGTAGCTTATTCCCATACCAGCATATAAATTACAATTTTAATATTTCTCGAACGCAAAAGTATATCTCTTAAGCCTTGTGTCGCACAAGCGTACAATTGAACTGTATACACACATTTTTGTGAGCAAAGCAAATAAGAGAAAACGAACAAAGCCAAACAGACAAATAAAACTCGAAGAAGAGCTTAAGTGCTCAACAGTTAACTCTGCTTGTGGCTTTAATAAACATCACACGTTCTATGTTGTTTTACGTTTTATTTGCTGTTGCAGTTTCTGAGCTAATATTTGAATAACATGACTGAGGCTAAGCTACTGTATGGGCACGTGTACGCGCTTTTCTTCCCGCCCCCTCGTGCGCGCGCAGAACCTGTATGACAGACTGAATGCCTGTTGGAGCACCTGCCCTTCAGCTCCAGCAGGTACAACCTGTTGCTCTTACCACAGAGGATTCCAACAATAATTTGTAGCGTTACCAAATCACACTACATAACTTATTTTTGTAGGTGATGTAGTAAAAGTCCTGTGATGTTTAAAACTTGGATATATTCAGTCATGAGCTTAAGTTTTTAGTTATTACTGCTTGCTGTGAATATTTAAGCACAACACATGGTAATGCTTTTTCAAAACTACAGAGTTAAAGTTTAAAGAACAGGTTTAAAGTGTTACCAGTTTCTTTTATTGAAATCACAGCTGGAAACCTGTTCTGTTTGGTCAGTCATTGCTCATCAGACCGAGATATCATCTTCCCCCTGGAGACAAAATATTTGCAACCTCAATAATGAACTGGTAACCACAGTAACAATCATATCATATCAATCCAGTTTTTGCCTCCTACACTATCATAGTCATAGTCACAGAGCTAAATATGGAAATATGGACACTAACACACACATACACACGTGTATATATGTATGTATGTGTGTGTGTGTGTGTGTGTGTGTGTATGCGTGTGTTATTCTTTTGTTGTACCGTGTTGCTTTTGGAGTGAATATTTACGAGCACACATTCTTGACCAATGGGTTAGCTGAATCCAGCCTGACAACAAGGTTTAACATGTGAGATCCAATCCAACAAAAAAAAAAATGATAGTAATATGCAAATGGCACCTGCTAGACACAGATGTGAATTACCTTGATTATAGTAGATCATCATTTTTTAACCTGTCCAAAAGGACAAACAGCCTCTGGAGTTTCTGTCGTTATAAAAAAAAAAGAAGAATATATTGGTTTTAATGCAAGCCCTGGTCTGGAGCTGCTTAAAAGCCTGATTGCATTATAAAAATCGGAATACTTGTCTCTATGTAAAAATGGTTTCTTACAGCATGTCTCTGAAAAATCTAGGTCATTTTTTGAGAGAAATTGGTATTTTAACTGAATATATGCACCAAAACTAATTGAAATAGGACCTTGTCTATTGGAATTGGATTGATGGTTAAAAAAAAGAAAGAAAGAAAGAAAGAAAGAAAGAAAGAAGTGTAATACAACTAACAGCAATATGACAAATCTGTTGACCATTTATTTGATTAATCAATAGTAATTCAAATGAAACGCTAAAACGAAAATATATTATTTAATTATTTAAAAAAACAACAAAATGTATTCCGTATATTCCTGCAGTTCTCTCAAATAGCTACTTATCAGTCAATACAAACAGGTCTGCTATGATACTTTGATTCAATTTACAGCTTAACTCCTCAAGACATCTAGATACAAACAGTCTTCTCTTTCTATTAAGAATAATTTAATAGTCCCATTTGGCTATCATCAGGGGCTGTGAGCGGAATTATCATAACCAACCAATCCTAACTAAAATCTTTATCATTCATTTGATCTGTTTAACTGCAATGTGATTGATACCAGGTAGTCTGTGCCAGGCAGCATGTTAGACCTAGCAGGCTAGCATTAACTTACAACAAAGGCTAACATGAACATCTTCCATTCAGAGTTAATAAGAATGTAATCACCATCCATAGCAATCAAGATGAGCAGCACAATGTGTTGTACCAGTCTTATTTGGATACTAATGTAGGCTCGCAAAGCTAGGAGCTACAAGTTGGACCAACTGCCTCCCCCGCAATGACCTTATCTTATTTTCAATTGCCCCTGGGACAATGCAATGCCATTTTGAGCCCTGCCTTACCGAGAAATGTACAGCCAGGTGTAAGGCAATCATAATGTTGAGAATTTAAATTTCCAATTATTCATTTATTTTCTTCATTTAGACATAATGAAGAAAAGATAAGTCAAGATAAGGGTACTGTTGGGCCTTGGGTTAAGTATGGATTTAAGTTTAACTTGGGGATAGGATAAAGGTATGGCATAATTGTAAATATTTGGAATTCCTCCTATGTACACAAACATATGTGTCAGGATCATGGTGATGGTCAACATACACGCTCTTTTCCTCCCAACATCACTGCCTCTTTTCTTCTGTCTTTTTACGTCTTCTCTCTCTTTCATTCAGTAATACACACATGACGTTGTGTGAAACAGCTGAGAAATATGCAGCAATCAGTTGCTTGTCAGTATAGAGAGAAGGGGAAGAAATGACAAATGTTGGCAAACACAGCTAATGCACCCATAACCACGACCTCACAGGGATTATATGTTGACCTACTTTCTGTAGGATGTTTGACTGTAACTGTATAATGCCATGTCATCTTCCCATATGTGCCAGGGCTCTCGTTCATGTGTAACAGCTGTGAATTACTCTGCTTTTTTAGAGTACAGCGCGCTCTAAGAGCTCTCTTCCACTTAACACACACGCACTGTGGCAGTCTCTCAAAATTTTAAGAACATCTGAGCTCTTGGACCTGTGTAATAGCAGCTTCTTCTTCAAACAGGTTGAGATTTGCTAATTCTCTGAAGAAACCCCAAGCCAGTGTTATGAATTAAAGCCTTTACTTCATGCAGCATGAAGGGAAAACAAGCAGCTTTTTCTCTCAATAGTAGGAACACTTTCACTTATATACATCAAAATCAAGTCACATGATCAAAAGGCTGGAGACAATTACAGAATGCCCTTGTATCCAAAGTCATTAAACAGACAGAGATCATTGTATTGCATCAAAGGAACAAAGAACCAGATGTTTGAACAATGTAGGACAAAGTGAATGCTAATGAGCTGTACAGGCCCATTGGTCGAATGCTTTTTCACCTGCCCTCCAGGAACTGATTTTATCATGTTGTAAATTCCTATGGATACTTCGAAATGTGTAATTATAACAACTCTCACAACTCAAAGAATTTTCTATTTGAGCTGTTCTGGATCAGCACAGCAATGACTTAAAAAAATATTTTGATTGGTCCTTTAGCTGTGTCTTAATTTTTAAAGAGCCACAGTTACAGAATATAAAGAAGAAAAAAGAAACAAAGGCGGCAGTGGCCCTTCCAGATATCTGTCATATCAGACTGATTGCTGTGGCACCACCTTGTCTGTCTCCTGAAGGCTGCAGCATCAAGAAATGTTGTCTTAAGTAAAACACGGTAAAAAAAACAAAAAGTCCACTGACTCCAAGTGTGAAACCATCTTAAGGTACAGATAAAAGATCATCAAGGTCAAAGGTAATAAAGATAAAGACAAAAAGTAGCTAATACACACATGTAGCGCATGAGCAACACATTGCTTGACCAATATTATGGCCATTATTGGCTATCAAAGACATATTTTTATCCGTTGGTATTGGCGTATATACTGTCCAATAATTGCCATTATCAAAGTAAATTTTACACTTAATAAAACATAGAAAAGAATACTTGAGGTGATGAAGTATAAGATATATTAAATAGTTTGTCATTGTTTTTTTTGTCTGTTTATAAAGTTCCTTGACAAGGTCTTACACTGTATGTGTAATGTATAATATTTGTTTAGTTATTTGTTGTTTAAAGTTATTTGTTTAAGAAAGCAGCCGCATGAGGGGCTTTTCAAGGCTGGTGCACCATCAGAAATACACTTGGTCAGCCTTATTTTTCCTGCTCCCCACACTTTACAGAAACCTAATTGACTCCTGCTGTCGTGTTGGTGGTGCAACTTGTTTAAGGTTATGGATAAAATAGAGGTGAAGCATTTGAAAGAACAGAATAGTGTATTTGTCTTGTTGTCCAGCAGTTTATTGTAGCTGCTCACGAATTAGTGACTTTTGATTATCTGTACTGTTTAGCTGCCAGTAAGATGCCAGAGCTGCTTGCTCATACGCATTAAATAATTCACGATACCAGACTGACACTCATGGTTGCTCAACAACTGACTTGTCCATCAAAATACTCTGTATGGACTGCATGTAGCACTGTGTTTTTCATCCCTGCACTAAATCAACCCACAAAGCCACTAAGTGGAATGGCTTCCCATTTGACCACTATCTCTGCACACAGTGTTCATTTCTTTTAGAGTCACTTGCACATTAAAAGCGCAGGAATTTGTCATGTCAGCTGTCGTGAACCAATTTCCTCAGCGATTTAAGTTTTCAGTGTGGAACATATGGTACACATAATATTTCTTGGATCCATACTTTTTTTTCATAACTTATAAGAGCAAACGATTAAAATAGATGAAGTTGCTTGCATTTAAAACGAAACCTTTGCTGTGTTACACAGTGTAGTATGAGAAGCTTGCTCAGTGTTCTTGGTGCTGCAGCAGGATCGAGTGAGACAACAACATTCCACTGACACACTAAATTACTCACGTATTGTCACACAGAGTGTTCATTCAAGAGGGACAGCAAACACTGAGCTTCCTTATAAAACAAGATTCACAGGCGGCTGATGTCATAAAACCAGAAATGAAAAACTTTTATAAATCTTATTTACAGTGTGTCACAAGCTCTGCCACAGGCCCAGTCAAATATTAAATGTTTTCAAACTGAATGGTTAAAGTGAGGTAACACAAAAAATAGATGCATAAACATGTTTATTTGCAGAAAGCAATTCATAAATGCTGCAATGCTCATTTGTATGAAGACATTGTTTTCCCTACCGATTCATAATGACTAATTACGAGAAATAATGTTGATGTCTTCATTTTTGTTCACTTATGTTCCAATAGCGATGGCGGAGGCACATCAAGCAGTGGCGTTCCAGTTCACCATAACGCCGGAGGGGATAGACCTGCAACTGTCCTATCAGGCCCTGAACCAGATCTACATGTCCGGAGTCCGATCCTGGAAGAAACGAGTCAGCCGCCTGAGGGTAGGGATCTTGGAAAACCTTTTTCTCATGTTAATGTCAGTCTTAAAATCTGACTGTGGCCAGAGATGTGTTCACATTCCTTTGCTGAAAACAGGGGGTGTCTGTACAATCTTAGATTCAAACGTAGGCTGAGCCAGCTAGATTTTCTGTGTTACTACTGTTACGACTTTGAAAGTCAGTCATTTTCTAATAAGGGAAACCTGAAACATCCACCACTGAGCAGACTTTTCAGTAAAGTGTGCAAAAGACACTGCAACATCATAACAAGTATTATATACGTTGAACAACCACTAATGCTGTCAGCTACTGTCTGTTAGAACCTAAAGGCTCAAATGTAGTTGCCTTTAAACCACACTTACCTGTAGACAACTAGCTGCATCATGAATGTTTATGTTCACATACTTGCCTATGTACAGCATGTGTTACAGGAGTGAAACACAGAAGTAGAGCTTATGCATGTGCGTGGAGGCGGTTGATCTAATGTAAATTCTTGGAGCACATTGAAGTTCAAGGCGGAAGACGTTTGATAGAACAAACAAGCAAAAACAAACAAACTAAACCAACTAACTTACAAGCTAACAAACAGCCTTTGTTGGCCTACTTCTTTGCCTCCTCAACTGCCTTTGAGACTTTCAGTTACAACACAAACACATATACAATTTAAACAGAGATTACTTTTAAAAGAAATTGTGTTATAACATATGTCATGACACCATGATATTTTCGGAGGTTATTATGCAATAAACAACTCTTAAGCATTACAACCCCATTACAACCCCAAAGCTTTCCATAAGCACTGGCTGTTGGCCAAACACTCACTGGTTAGAAACAAGCACAAGCACTGGCCAAATACTGAATTTTTGAAAGATATATTTATATATATATATAACTCAAATAATTAATGGTGAAGGATACAGAGAGGGAAGTTGTGCTGCAAAGAAGATTAAATAAGGACAAATTTGTCTTAAAACACTTTCTGTGATTCACATTGCATTTTGTTTTATTTTCAAGGGTGACTAGAAACAAAGAAGGCTGATGCTACTTTCAGATATTTCTCACTCAGAGCTTGCATCATGTCAGGTCATTTTTAAAAGTGTCAAAAACCACAAGTTTGTCACAGAGGATTTTTTTAACTTCTGCTGAAGGAGCTGTGCATGGAGGTCATGTGTGTGCAGAAAGAGCTAAGTGCACGATGCCTGATTACAGGGCGTATATTCCCAACAGTATAGGTTCAGAGAGCAATTCCCAACATGTTCTGACATGCACTTGTGCCCCTGCTGTGTGACTATTAAAAGCAAAAACACCTTTCTGTCTCTTCAAATCCTGCTAGCCCATGCAAGTGACTGTTGTGAGGTCAGAAATTATAATCTAGACTAGAATCTGGGGTCTGAATTAAGATCTAATGTGGAATGTTTATCTTTGTGGAATGACTGAATGAATTTTATAATATAGCAGCTGTTTAAACCACCTGGGTTGAAGAAGTAAAGCAAATGTTTTGTTCTCAGTGGTGTAAAAGACTGGGAATGTGCCATTGATTCAGTGCCTTTTGTTTCTTCTTCTGTGGTAACAGAACAGGGTGATCAAGGGAGTGTACCCTGCCAGCCCTTCCTCCTGGCTCTTTGTTGTCATAGCGATCCTGGCCACCATGTATATGCGCTCTGATCCCAGCATGGGGCTCATCACCAAGATACAACAACACCTGCCACTGAGGTACACAGAAACACAGTGAACTCTGTTTTCCATGTGTCATCACATCGAGGATATGACTGCTGCTCTTTTTTATATGAAATTGTAGCCCTTCAGGAAGCGTCATTAAGTCCATTGTCTTTGCTGTGAAAGACCGTAAGGGCCTGCCTGAGGGCAACAGGTCAAACAAGTAGTGACCCGATTGTTGGGTGTCAAAAAAAGGCAATTTAAAATAATTGGTTAGCCCCTGGTGTGAACCTTTTCCAAACATTCCCCATTGATGAAGTCCTGGAGTCCAATACCCGTTCTTTTGTTTCCTTGTTTTTTCAGTGACAGTGTTTTTGCTGGAGACCAGACTGTCAGCTTCTGATCCTTATCTTTGTTAGCCAACTCTTCACTCCAGGGACGAGACCCAACACAGTGCTGTCTTCAGCAAATTTCCAATATCCCCTTATGTTGACCAATCAGTAAAGAATCCCCTTGTTTATCCACCAGAGAGCACTGTCAAGGTTTACATGATAGAATGTACCTCTTAATGTTTATCTTGAATACAGTGTAAAAGAAAAACAAATACTAACTGATTCTCCTCATTATCAGATATCTGATATTTCTAAAGTCCAAAATATTAGAAGCAGTATCGGCCTCCTTAAACAACAGGAGTTGGTTGATCTACTTGCTGCCAGCTGAAAGTGACATTTACACCTCTGAGTCTAGTCTGTCAAGTCCCAGAAGCAGCAGGAGGAACCAGGTAGATTGATCTAAACAAACATTACTTTCAGCACATAAACTGAGTCACTGTGGCAGGAAAGTAGGGTAAAGTTCAGACAGGTACCACACCTATGCAACCGCAGTCTACTCAGTTTAGCTTTAGATACTTGAAACACCTCAGACTCTGACTCTGACTCACTCTGTGTACACACACATACACACACTTTTCACTCTGATAATGTTCATTGATTGGAATCCTGTTGCAAACGTGAAGTATGAGCAATAAAGTATATGATTTATAGAAAGTGGACAGGCTGGAAGTGATGGAGACAGTAAACTGTGTCGCACGGCCGTTTGAGGACACTGCCAGCTGGAAACATCAGCTCCTTTTTAACAGCATGTCTAATGAACTTGATGAACTCGACAACTTCAATAAATTCACATTTAAAAAATATTAGAGTATTGCAAGTTTGGGGTATCTGAATATGGATATGTTGATTTATGGTATGCCAGTGTAGATGACAATGTTTGGATCAAATTTTTTTTTTCCCACCAGATCCTGATCCAAGTGAATTAAGATTGAGTAACCACTGAGCACCAATCTGATTAATACATTAAAAAAACCCAAATTGCTTTGCAAGACTTTTCGTGCTCCTGCAGTTGATGCAGACGTTGCTCTCTGACTCTCCTCTGAAGAGACGATATGCTGCAAACCTTGTGAACCATAGATAAAAGCAGAATACACCTGCTACGTTCTACAGTTGTTATCTTGTCATTATAAACAATCCTGATTATGTACATATCTTAAGGTCTAATGCCAAATATTACTTTACTGCTCTGTATGTCTCTAGGACAAAAAAATCAAATCCTCTTCCTCTTTGACCCAGCAGATGTAGCTGTTGCACTTTTGTAGTGTTTACCTCTTTTTCCTCACAAGTTGAAAGCGGCATGAGGACTTTCTAGTGGATATAGCAGTGTCAGTGATGTGCCCTCTGCTGGCTGTGATGGATAAATGCATACATTCAAACAGATGGAATCTGTAGTATTTAAAATGTGGAACAGGATATGTGGTGATTTAAAGCCACGAACCTCATGATAATAATACAGTATAAATTGGACAGAACAGCAGGTTGTTCACACAACACAAGACAGGAGAAGCTGAAGGAGAAGATGTAGACATTGTAGAAATGTATAAAGATTGAAAATTGGTGTTTCCATAGAGGTGCAGGACTCCTATACTACAGTGAAAAATGAGGCAACCGTGAGAAAAATGCGACTGGAGCCAAACGCCCTGAAACTGCTTGGAGTTTAGAGGGTTAACGTACAACAATTGGGACTCACTCTTGTGTCTGAACAATCAGTGGTTTTTAAAACTGACATACTGTTGCATTCACATAATCAATTGTTTTCTCGCCTCCCTCTGTCCAGTCTCCACGTCTCGCTCAGTGCCCAGGGTCAGACCATGCTGTCGGCGCTGGTCTTCAGCACTCTGTTGTGGCTCTCCCTCATCCTCACGCTCAGGTTCTGCCTCAAACTGCTTCTCTCCTACCACCAATGGATGTTCGAGCAGCACGGACGAATTTCCAACACCACTAAAGTCTGGGTGGTAAGCCATGCATCTGCTTGTAGGCAGAGACGTCATTTTAGGTCATGGATGTTCATGCTCATGTTCATGTGTAGAAATAACTTTTTGCGGTCTCTGTTTCCTTCAGACTCTGTTGAGATTATTATCAAGCAGGAAGCCTCTGCTGTACAGCTATCAAACGTCCCTGCCTCATCTGCCTGTTCCCCCCATCAAAGACACTCTGAGCAGGGTGAGCACACATCAGCACACATGTGCACATGCTCAGACATTTTCAGTGGCACACAACTTAAATTTCTCTGTACCTTCTGTATATTCAAGGTTCTGACTGATTCTGGTCTCTCTTTGTTAGTATCTGAAGTCAGTGCGTCCTCTGTTGACTGATCCAGATTTTAAACGTATGACTGAACTGGCCGATCAGTTTGAGTCTAACCTGGGAAACCGCCTGCAACGCTACTTGAAGCTGAAAGCTCTGTGGGCCACCAATTATGTAAGTATTAAAAAAACACACTGCCAAAACATTTAGTCCAATGATCAATTTCTGTTGTTGACATGTTATTAATCTACAACATTGTGACAAACCATAACAAATAGGATGCAAGTGTATCTCATACAATACATATAAATTGGCAATAAAGAAACCAACTCTTGAACTCAAAACAGAAAAAGTGGAAATATTTTGAATTGTATAAAAAAGTAACTAAACTCAAATGATAACATCATACAGCAAGCATGAAGCAAAGCATGAAGTTAAATAAAAAATTAGAAAAAAGGAATATAATGTGCTTTAATATCCACGCACATTTAAGAACATGAGGCTTGGACAGATTCATATTCTGGAATGCAACATCTTTCTGCTTGCCTCATGTCCTGGATCAACACCTGGATTTGTGCAGATATTAAAGATATAGAAATACTTTTCTTCCTGCACTGTTCCTGATTATGTTGTCCTGCACTTTAAATCATTGTTTAACAATTGTCTCTGTTCACAGACTTTAAGAGGGCCACAGAGTTATATTTGGCATTTTTATGTAGCTCTTTCAGCTTGTTTGCAGACTTTCTTTCTTTCAGAGGCTGTAACAGCATAGTTGGGCATGTATATTTTTCAAGACACACCTACAGACCTATTTGATTTGAATTTTTATGCTACAGAGGTCTAAATAGTCTTTGAATTGCATGTATGGGGTAAGACTGGCAATCTGATAATCTTATGCTGTTTTGTAAGTAAATTATTTCCTTTTTTAACAGCTTAAATGTCTGGCTTTGGTTCTAGGTGAGCGATTGGTGGGAGGAATACATCTACCTGAGGGGCAGAGGTCCCATAATGGTCAACAGCAACTACTATGGCATGGTAAGCACCCAGCTGCCTTTTCACACTGTCACAGTTTAGAAAAAGAGTGGACTAAATCAATCTTCTTTTTTGTTTTACCTCTGTTCTTTCTCACATCTTTTTCTGTTAATGTTCCTGTATCCCTCAGTGAAACTACTTGTCCTTCCTTGATTATATAAACACTCTTCTCATTGTTTTTCTGTTTTTCAGTTAAATAGCACATTTTATTATTACTCCATTTGCCCTTATATCTAATAAGAATGAATCTTGAGAGCTTGCTTTTAATTTAGTTCTAATGCTGTGTCTATGCGCATTTCAGGACTTTCTGTATGTGACCCCGACCTCAGTGCAGGCAGCCAGGGCCGGCAACACCATCACTGCCCTGCTGCTCTACCGCAGGAAGGTCAACCGAGAGGAACTCAAACCGGTAAGACTACATTGAGCTGCTGATTTATGTGTGTACAGGTGTGTTCACGTGAGGGATGGCATTTTTGCACACACTTAGCTGTAATGTCTTTGTGATCTAGCAACTTTATCTTGATATATGTGGTAACCATCACGAAGCCCTGCCCTTCAATCACAGAACAGCCTGTTGTGTTGCAGCATCCACACTCTAATAATATTGAGTTGTTAGCAGAGTACATCAATCATTAACAAGCACTTCTGTGCTACGAAAGACACACTGATTGTATACACACACATGCTGCTTCTGCTTTTTAAGTATTGTACCTGAAATTGAATTAAAGTTCCCCACAGCGTAAGACTTTTTTGTTAATTAGTAAAATCTTTTTGCACAGAAGCTGATTGAAAACTCACTCCACTCCACTGACCAAAACCACAATTTTACTCTTACATAGCACCTAATTCAAAGTTGACAGAAACAAAATAAATCCCACAAGGATGAGAATGGAGTTTTACTTATGGTTTTTTTTTTTTTTACCAAACCAGAGTAGGTGATTATTGAACAGCAGTAACTGTCAATTTTGACTGTTTTATAACAGTAAATAAAAGGTTTTGTCGTTGGAGTCAGGGCAATTGGATATTGGTGCAGTTTCTGGTTTAACACAAAGGTTTCAACTTCAGAGGTCTATCTCTTTGAGTCTATCAGTAGAAAAATCAAGCACCTTTAGTGGACAATCAAAGTTGCCTCAGATATCTTAGCTTGTGTTTCAGCTGGCTTCTGTATTACTCATTATAACCGTTTTTTGGCTGTTGAGTCAGTTTGATAGCCACGATGTATCCTTCAAACACAAGACCCTTCTGTTCTGCTACTACTAAATTTTTTTTTCATCTAATATGTCAATAATAAGAAACTATTAATAATTAATTTGTGTTTCTGTTTGTCAGAGTCGTGTACCTGGCACTGTCATCCCTCTGTGCGCCGCTCAGTGTGAGAGGATGTTCAACACAACACGCACACCAGGAGACGAGACTGGTAAAACACACACTCATGTGTACAGCTGCACACACTGCTACAGAGTGTCCCATAGTTTAATCTATGTATATCTCCTCTTATATTGAAAAACACATTTCGGTTAAATGTTTTATTTGATAGTGGGGAGGGTAATGACTCATGAACCAGTTGAATAATTTCCCTTTTCCTCTCCAGATGTGCTCCAGCACTGGCAGGACAGTGAATTTGTGGCAGTGTACCACAAGGGACGCTTTTTCCGCCTGTGGGTATATCGTGCAGGCCGACTGCTGTCTCCCAGGGAGATCGAGTACCAGATCCAGAGGATCCTGGATGACACTTCTCTCCCACAACCTGGTGAGGAGAAACTGGGAGCTCTAACTGCTGGAGACAGGTAGGAACAACTCCAGAGTGGTTTATATTAAAATGTATTTGTATGTGTTTAAGCGTTTAGAACACTAATAATGATCTATATGTAGACTATTCCCATAACATTGGTCAAGAATGCCTTCAAAAATCCATGCTGGGATTGGTTATCAATAAACATTTTACATTTTTTAGATTTCTACAAGAGTTCAATTTTTAGGTGACTGGATGGCTAGAACCTCTGTTTTTGGAACTGCTGAGAAACCCACTTGTTGTCAGTATACATTGGAAAGCAATCTATTTTCTGCTCTGCATATCTAGTATGTGGTTATACAGTTTACTGAGGATGTGATTATCCTAGCGGTCACAGCAGCTCAGTTTATACAGTAAGGTAAAGTGTCCAGAAACAAGATTTTTCTGCATTGTAGGTCCAACTCTTTCAGATGTGAATATGCTTCAAGTTTTGGGACCCACAGGAAAAAAAATGGTCCAAGCAAATAGGATCAGCTTTGTCAAAAGAATGTAGTATAACCTAAAGAATGTGTGTCTGTTAAAGAACATTGTTTAACACAAAACACAAGTTGTGGGTAGTGTGGTGACTTGATGTTTTGTGAGATGATGCATTTTATATCAGCGTGAGCCTACACATGGCTCTGATTCTGGATTGTAGACATAAGCTGCTGTGTGTGATCACTGGGTGGCACCAGAGTACACATGCCTCACCAGCCTAATGCCTGTTTGCAGTTTATTGCACACAGTTGATGCAGTCGATGAAGACAAACCTTATCTAATCCCTACATCAGTAGTTGCAAGCAGAGGGTAAACAAGGTCCAAGGTCAACATGGTTGGGTTTCTTTTTTTTTTTTTCTGCGGAAAGGTTGTTACAGTAGAGTGCCGGAAAACTAGGAAGTCAGTTTAGTGTGCTCTTGGTGAAATCTTGATCTGGCACTCAGTTATTTGACCCAGCTCAGTTTAGGAGGTCTCTCTGAGCCGGGGATTGTGTCTGTTTCAGTGATAGGTCTTTATAGCAACCATGGGATGAATTTATTTGGATTAATTCTGTCACTAAAGCAGATGAAATCATCCTGCCGTGACAGCCTGTTAACGTCTAACTTTTGGGGTTTTTTCCCCCCGTTTTCACTTAATTTGTTTTCTGTGTCGGCTCCACTTAAGAGCTTTCTCTGATCAATACTGCTGTGTATAAAGTCACATAACACAGGCGGACAGCACAATTGTTGTTTTACTTGTTTTTAAGTTTATACTTGTTTTTTTAAGTTTCCAGTAAAGAATGTTAAAACGCATTATGTTTCTCATACTGCTCAAGACACTCTGTTGGAGTGCTTGTCTCTTGTAGCCCCCTTCCTGAAAAATCTCAGTGTACCGTGGGAATGGAATGTCATCTGAAAATGGGGGGAAATAAACATTACATTAGTTTCAGTCCTTTCAAAAAACATAAATGATACTGAATATAAGAATTTAAAAAGGTTTTTGGACATGTATTCAATTAAATCTTAGAAAAACAAAAACAACAGCTTTTCTTGAACTGTTTTATAGTTTTTGGCAGTTTGGTCAATTTTGGGCTTATTTTTGCAAGAGATGCTCGTGATGACTGCTTGCACCTTAAAACCTAGAATAATAGTAACTCAAACTACTCTACAGGATAAGCCTACATGATGACATTATTTATTTTAATTCAAAATCTGTCAAAAGCCTGGGTGCAATTGTCTGGTTTGAATTAATACTGTTTTGGTAAACTTTGTTTAACTTTAAACATGCAAAACACTGCTCAAGTAGAGACTATTAATAAATATAAGAGCAGACATGCTGTATTTTGCAAGGAATATTATAGCCATCATACTATTGTGATTGTATTCATCAAAGGTGAGCTCTTGTGAGGTTTTTAAAGAAGACTGCAAAATATAGAGATATACTGTCAATGTTTAAAAGAAAAAACTGTCAGAAGATGGGTACTCATACAAGAACAGTAGCTGAGCGAGAAATAGAGAAGACGTAAAGGAAGCCCTTGGATGAAAAGTTATTGTTTGATGAGGAATTAGAATAACAGGATTACAATGACTAGATGTGTTTGTCTGAGGCCATTTACTCAGTCTGAGCCTAAGTGTGTTTGTGCCAATGGATGGAGAGATAAGAAAGCACTTTTACTGTTTACCATAGCAGAATGCATATGCTTATCTGATGGCATATTAACTTGGACAGCAGCTTACTGCAGCTTTTAAGTTTCATGTGTCCTCATCTGCCCTGTGATGCAGCTGTTCAGAGATGCCAACCTGACATCTGTCTTCAATGAATTCAGTTGCTTATAATTTTTAGACTAAATGAAAAGAATTATGTGATTGAATATTTTTTTGGAGAAACAGCTAAGATATAACTTGCCAGTTGGCACTCAGAGATATTCTAAACACTCCCCGGTGGGGCACCCCACCACCCAACTGCACCCCCCTGCCCCCCCTTGAGGGTCACGTAAATTTGATTCAATTGTTAATTCTATATGATGGCACATCACAGCAGTCATTTAAGCTTCCCTTTTCCTCTAGAACAGTGTGTTTTATCAAACAAACTGCCTAAAGTTATTTGACATGATGGCATGTGCTCTTGATTCTATCTGGTCATGCATCTACAATTCTCCTTAGCTATCTGTATCACGCATAGAGGAGTTAAGTCCCTGTGCACACACAGAGCAGTGTGATTCCCACCAGGGGACCGGGAGAATCAACTACTGGAAATACATCCACCCCTCTATCCCCCTCCAGGATCCATCTTTTCTATGCTTTTTATTCCTTGTTTATGTAAGCATTGTAATGCATTCTGGTCGTGTTGTGGTGTTTTTCAAAAGATGATGTGTCACACTGGTCCCTCCTCATTTGCATAAAGCTAAACTCTAGAACTTTATGCCTCAAAAATGTCCATAACACCCTTGCTGGCATGTACCCTAAGAGACTAGCAACGATGTACAGATGGTCAAAATAAGATGAAGTGCTACACCAGACCAGCATGACCATCCCTGGAAACCTGGAATTGCTAGCTCGGATATAAAATCTGAAAAACTGCAGAACTTGTTTCTATCCAAGAATTTCTATGCAAATGCTCAAAAGCAAAATAGAAAAACTCCCTTATGATGACTTGCAAACCTCATGGTGGTTAGGTGATATTTTTGAGAAAGTGTTCAGAAGGCACAGTGTTATAACCAGCGCCTCATTAAATTTGGCTGAATAGATCAAATTTACTAGATTTTTTTCTGTAGCCTGAGCTGTTGGAATACTACAAATATCTGTGTGATTACATATTTTATATGGGCCGATACTCATATTGATCATGAACCAGAGCTCATATTTAATGTTTGTATGTCTCACCCCCTCCCAGGGTTCCTTGGTCTCAGATGAGGAAGCAGTACTTCAGCTCCGGCATCAACAAGCGTTCACTGGATGCCATCGAGAGGGCAGCCTTCTTTGTAACCCTGGACGATGAAGAGCAAGGAATGAGGGGAGAGGACCCGGCAGGAAACTTAGACCGCTACGCCAAGTCCCTGCTTCACGGGAAATGTTATGATAGGTGAGGAGGATAAACAGGAGAGATATTAGATCAGGGCTGCAAAATCATTTGGAGACTTACTGCTCAGCTATTCAACATACTGGTCTAAGCTGCCTTTGAATCTCAAAACAACCAAGAAATTCAACTCTACCCGAAGTAAATTTAATAACAAAAGCAATTGAATTAATTAGGCAGTGTATAATAGTTAAATATCAAAATCTACAAAACGTTCTTCTCACCTTCACTGACAATAAAAACATATATATTTTTCTCCATCTGAGAGCACATTAAACAGGTTTAAAAAAAACAACACATTAAAAGCTTGATGGTATTGATAGCAGTATTCCCCTTAAACCCCAGAAGGTAAAGGGACAGAGGGAGGACATTATATGAAAGTAACACCTTTGTGTTATTGTGACAGTTAGAGGTCTTCAAATAGTCACTGGGAATTGGTCAGCCTGTGTCAGGCCTTATCTGCCTGCTCTGCCTATCCACCTTATTCACAAGTTGCTGCAAGAAAAAAATATTATGGGCGTAACTTCCTTAAGGGAAGGCTAGTTAGTCCCAGGGGCAAAACCATGGGGGCTTACTGCCAAAATCTGTTTGGACCCAGTCTGCTTCTCCAAACTAGTAACATACCTTGCTCCATATGGTCAGTATGAAATGAGTCAGTCAAACCGCTACATGCCCTCCAAATACCATGACTGCCCCCTTTTAATGTGTGGACTGTATGTCTGTGTAATCCCACTCTCCAAGCTCAGCCACCCTGAAATCTCTCATTTTAATAAGAACCTCACAAGAGAATGACCTGAATGTATTCTAATATGCAAATGCAAAGTCAGAAAGTCCATTACACACGATCACAGCACAAAATAAAAACTAAAATATAACTAAAAAATAAATTACTGTTACTGTTGATGCCTGCAACATGCTTAATCAATTCGCTGCTTATCACTCCCACATGTTTTGCCCTTGCCCTCAATCCACAGCCTTTTTGGACAGTGTTCTTGAAGCAATAGGAAGGAACACATGGCCAGACCATTCCCTCCCAATGTATTTTTAGCAATTTTTTGGCTCCACTCCTGGTGCCTAGAATATCTGAACTTTAAATTTAAATTTCACATGGGCACTTGAAAATATTGGTAAACATCTATCATTCATGCTCGAAAATCTTTGCTTGCTTTTCTTCTCTTCTAAATATTGAACATAAATCATAATTCTTTTGTCATCCCTCAGGTGGTTTGATAAATCCTTCTCCATTGTGATCTACAAGAATGGAAAGAATGGACTGAATGCAGAGCACTCCTGGGCCGATGCACCAACAGTGGCTCACCTTTGGGAGGTGTGTGTGCATTGGTGTGCGTCCATTCTAAAAAAAAAATTCTGGTTTGTCACACACATCAGGAAAGTAAACAGCTGGTGATGTGAGAGAGACCCTTTTCCAAGAAATGGCTGTGTTAAGAGAAAGATGATGAAGAGAGAAATACAAAACCGAAAGCAGCACAGATAATGTTTATCACCGCTGCTTAATCTCACACAACTAGAGCATCATACTTTCATAATGCTATTATGAAAAAAATCAATACAAACAGATGGTTGGAGAACATCTGAAAGGTTCATTAGAACAACCGAAAGTAACGGTTACAGTCAATAAGTCATATGTTTGTATACTGCCAATGAAGTCTATGTTTGTCATTCCAACAGTGGAAGGAACAGCTGAATGTGATTTCAGCTCTGGCAGTACTGCAGTGTAAAATCCATCCATCATTTTGAAGTGCTTGGGTCCAGTTACTAATATATGCTGCAAAGAGCTCAAGCAGGTTTCGATCAAGCAGAGGAAAGAAGACATGATGACTCATTTTCTTTTTTTAAGAAACTACTTTGTACCATAAATGCTTCCTTTGAAGCGCCTCTGCGTAGATAGGAGTGGACGTTTCCTCAATGACCAATATTTATTTTCTTTCCAGCCATACTGTTTTCCTAGGTCGACATGCACTGTGACCTTTTAGGGTGTCTTAGGAGAGGAAAAAAAGTGAAAAAATCTCTTTTTGAGTCAAATCCATAACAGAAAGGTTACCATGTAGGCTTGTAGGCAAAATAATGGTCAGAATTTTTAACACACAATTGAAACCTAGTCCTTGAAGAAATTGGGTGTTTTCTGAAAGGAATCTTTAAAACTCAATAGCTATATTCATTTCCAGTGTACAACCTGATCCAAAAAGTTTGAAATGCTGTGTAAAACATATATAAAAATTATCCAAATGAAACTCTACAAGACCATCACCTTATCAATTCCATGGGCGTTTGTTAATAAATGCTGATCTTAAATTAACCGCTAATAGCGTGTGGGTATTAGACTGACTGCATGCAGTCCAGCTGCAAAAAGAAACAACTTTTTTTGTCCTCAGTTAGTGAACGCTTTCTGATTGTTATAATAAGAAAGGTGACGTATCACAGTAGTAAATATGCCTCAGTCCCAACTTTTTGGGAACCTGTTTCAGGCATCAAATGAAGTTTGAATAATAAATATTTTGTTTTGTACACTTCTTAAATTGATATATTAAAAATAATTATTTGGCACAACTTTTTTTAAATTTTTTTTTATTTGTGTTTATTTAGTTGCTAATATGAGCTTGTCTCTTCCCTTCTCCAGTACACCCTGGCCACAGATGCCTTCCAGCTGGGCTACACTGAGGACGGTCACTGTAAAGGCGAGGTGGATCGCTCATTACCTCCGCCCCAGAGGCTCGCCTGGGATATCTCCTCAGAGGTAAATGCACTCCGCAAGATGTGACTGTGGAAACACTGGGCCCTCACTCGTAACCCAATGCTCAGATCAGGTTCAGACACTGTGATAGTATCTGTTTTTATGCTCATTCTTTTACCTGCCTGTACAGGCAAACAGAAGTTCAAAGAACATGCGAGAGTGCCCATGTTGTCGAGGATGGCAGTGCACACAGGGAGCCAATCAAAGGAGAAAGCTAAAGTTGAGATAACAAACCCGTAGCAGGGTCCATCGAACATGACACGCTAAAAGGCTCCATGAAGAACAATTAGGGCAAAATTGTAACTGTGACATTTTGTCTTTTCTAATAAGTACTCTGTGGATCTATATAACTGCCAAGCAGATGTTAGTTGTTACCTTAAAAAAATGACCAATAAAAATTTCAACTTAAAACCGTTAAATCTCTTGATGTGGTAGAATGAGTGCTTAAAGAGAAACTACAATCACTGGCCACTATTATGTCAAGTGTGTTGTTTGCATAGCAAAGTGGCGGTGTGGTTCTTTTCTGCAGTTTATTAGTGTGTGGTATTCCCACTGTACAAACACAGTATATTTTATGTTGAAAGAACTAGCAAATTATCCTATTCTGTTTTATTTTCATTTCAGGAAATGTCCTAACTTTTTTGGAGTCCTGTTATAATATAAATCACAAGACTGTATTTGCATAGGTATATTTTATTGCTTTGTATGGCAAGTTCCTGTTGGTTCCTGGTGCCAGCTGTTGCTGTCAGTTTTGATGCCTCTGTGCCAGCTATGGTTACTTGGTTGGCGAAAGCATACAACTTTAAGTTGGCAGTTTCATTTTCCTCTATGGAGGTTTGAGATCTTTCCAGTGATGGCTAGCTTTCTTATATTACATCAACATGGAATCAAGTAGCGTATTTTCCGCACTATAGGGCGCACTGGATTATAAGGCGCAGTGTCAATGAATTGTCTATTTTCGATCTTTTTTCATATATAAGGCGCATCGGCCTATAAGGCGCATGAAGCGAAAAGAAACAGTTCTACCAAGTTTTAGCTCAGTGGTTTACTCGCCAGCCTTTCAAGCCAGCGACCCGGGTTCGATCTCCGAGTCGGCCCTAACAGTTTCACTCCATATATAAGGTGCTCCAGATTCTAAGGCGCACCTTAGTTTTTTGAGAAAAATTTAAGGTTTTTAAGTGTGCCTTATAGTTCAGAAAATACGGTAAGTGTTTTTCTATAATATATGATCTTATTTACATTACATTTTTACTAAAATGTCTAGTATCCCCTGACATTATGGACATAAGGTGCATTTTTTACACACAAATTTAGTTTTAATCATTGTTATTGTCATTGTTATACACTGTTTGTATTTTCAAGTCAGTGTGAGTGTAGGCAAATAGAATAATTTATAGCATAAAGAGCTGTTATTATTTAATAAAGGTGCCTCTTTAAGATGGGAACCTATCAAAATGTATCTGGGTGGAGTGGAAATCAGAAACAATGGAAGGATTTGAGACTTTATTCCACTTCCTTTTTAGCCACAGTAGATATTTCATTTCAAAACAAAAACGCAGCACACAGGAACTGTCATGCTAACAAAAAGTCTAATGAAAGGTGCAGACAGTAGGTTAGTAGGTCAGGTTTGATTAAACCAAAACCAAACCAAACGCTCTGTAGACATGACCGTTCAGCTGAATTTTAGCAGGTAACACTCGTCCTATTTAGCACTCTTGTACTCAATGCAGTGCAGCATTCCTCCAGCATTTGCTTCACTGCTCATTACAATCTCTTTCATTTTTAACCAAGTGATTTTTTCCCATCTGGAATGCCTTATCTTTTTCCTCCAGCATGATACAATACAATACAAAAAACAGCTTCTGATATTCATATAATCTTGGTGCTTTGGTGGTAATACTGTCAGCTTCATCCACAATGTTTAAATGGGGTGCTGGTGGACCCGAGGGAGGGCAAAGAATGTGACAAAAAAATGCACCATTAGATAGAGCCTGTCCAATATGGGATTTTGGAGACCAGCATATTGATCAATTTATTTATTTTGACTAGACAACACTATACAAACAATGCATTATATTCAGCTAATTCTAGAAATTAGAAGATATACAATACATTTTAATAAAATAAATGTCTAAATAAACAGCATTACTTTTCAGTTTCAGTCAAATGCTTAAAAAATTAAAAAATAGCCCTATTAAAAAAAATGAGTGTGACATATGACATATTGATGCTTAAAATATATAGGAATAGTGGTTAATAATATCATTGCAGCTAATGCATTGCTTCAAAGTCTGAGTAAATGTTATTATCTAAGAAATGTTAACAAAACCTCGCTGTGAAAATAGGAAGTCAGCCAGCCTGCTCACAGGTTAAATTCCTTCCTGGCATGTTGGGGCAGATTGTTTTTGCGAAAGTTAACCACATAATCCAGGTTATTCAAGTACAGATGGAAAAATCAGCATGTAAAAGCTTATGTGCTGAAAGACTGATAGTCCATGACCGTTGAACCATTGTGTGGAAGTGGGTGAAACTATACATTATTTAGGTTTATTATGAGGTTAATAATAAACCTGAAAACTACTAACCTGGGCTGTTTCCATTGGCTGAGCAATGATGAGTTAATTATACAACCTTTGTGTGTTGGTGTGTCTTACGTAATGAGTCGATCTGTGGTACAAATATGTGACGATCGAAATCACTGAAATGAAAAAGTTATCTTGATGCAGATCTTTAAACAGCAGAGGTTTTTTCTATTTCTTTTTTTTTGCTGTATTTCTCTCACAACAACCAGCCATTTGTGATCCAGAGAGCAGAGGAGAATTATAAAAGTGCAGCTATGTAGAGACAGAAATGACATGCTATTGTATAAATAACGTAAGGCCACTTATTTTGTGTCAAAAGAAATGACAAGGTATAGCTCTCTTAAAAAGGGCTTAAAAACTGACCTTGAAAGTCGTTGAAAAGTGCTTGAATATGAGGATTAAAAACATGTACAAAGCCTTTATTAGTCATTCATCCATTCGATTTGGATTTGTCTTTTAATTCAGTTTAGTTTAGTATGACTGGAGCATTTTATCTAAATGTCTTTTTCAAGTTTCACAAACATGAGATACTAATTCTTTTAGCACACCAGCATCACATTATAATAAGTATGAGGACTTTGAAAAGAATATTAAGAAATTTCATGTTTTCACCAGTAGGAACCAGATGGACTTGGAGGAAATCGCTGTTTTTATGTACAACTTTAATGTCATAATTATTATTATTTTTTTTTTTTACAACTTAGATAGACATATTAATTAAATGTTTAACTCTATTGTAAGTAAAGCTACTTTTGAGACATTTAGATATTCAAAGACAAATGGATTAAATCGATTATATATCATCAAATGTTAACATTTGTCATTGAAAAACAAAATTGGGATGTATGCAGTTCAGTGATAGTATCATAGAATAGTCTCCAGCAATTTCTGGTGCAAATATTAATCAGTGATCTCAATAAGTAAGCCCAGACTCTGATATGGTGCAAAGTGTTGGGTGGTTTCCAGTGGCAAAAGTCCTGTGCTTCTCCTTCTTCAACGTGCGCTCTGCTGAGGGGAGAGAAAGGGATTTTCCCTGCAATCAACTCCCCGAGTGAGTTGGTTTCATATTTGAAACTGAAAAAAGAAAAGGAGAGGAAAGGGTCAGAGCACACATTGTTTCAAACCACACTTTAAAGGACACTGGTTTCACTTTGAGTCATCGTCCGTTCACTGCTGTTTACTTTTTCCCTCACCATGTCGCATTGTATGTACTGCATGGAAAGTTTTTTTTTTTTTTTTGCATGAGCCTTTTCATATTTTAAACCTACAGAGAAGACATGCTCGTGAGAAAATGCTTCCTGACTACATATATTTGAGGTGTTATTTCCACGTGGGCACTTGCTTAAAATTGCATGGTCCTGTAACCTGTATGTCTTTCATGACATTTAAGCACAAAAGTAATTTTTAAATGATTGCACCCTGGAAAAATCCAAGTCCCTTGTCCTGTGCCAGTATACTGCTGTTTTCCAGCAGCAAATTGGCAGGTTTCGTTGTACTGACTGTTGGAGAATGAGTGTGTTGTTCTCTTTCAGTGTCCTGGGGTGACTCCACATCTAAAAATATAACCCGCACAGAGGCTGGGAATGAAAGTCTGAGGGACCTGGCTCAGACTCTGTAGATTGGTTTAAATTTCTCAGAGCTACTTCAGATAATGAATCAAAAAGGTTATCACATTTCTTTCAAATCGGTGTGTTGTGTTTTCATACTGTGTCTATAGGTTAGTTGTTCATGTTAATATTCTCTATAGCTTCTTTTACTCTGCATTTTACAAAAGCTGCATCGCTGCATTTTACTAAATACGATCTCATTACTGTTGCACTCAAGCTGGATGTGATACAGTTCACTGTTCACACTGTACACTTCCACAGCAAACTTAATTTCCTGTTGATTTCACTGTTTCCTGGCTCTGCTGTCTTGATTGTTGATTTGATCTTTGCTAACACTTAAAGCCGTAAAACAAAGAAGAAATGGAGAGGGAGTGTTTCTTGTACATGGATGTTGTTCTCGTAAGCATTCTGGCCAGTAAATTATCCACAAAGTACAAAGTCTGAATTCTTAAGTTCCTCACCAATTTTGTGCCTGAAGTTTTGGGGATCTAACCCGTGCATGCATGCAGGTTAGGTACACTGTGAATAATTGTCTGTCTGTACGTGTCTGTCCTGTGCTGGTCTGGCAACCTGCCTAGGGTGTAACTTGCCTCTCGCTCAAATGTCAGATGGGATCTGCTCCAGGTCCCTGAGATTGGACTTCGGATAAGCAGTTAAGGAAAATGAATGAATAATGACTTTTCTCCTCTGAAGTACAAATATAACTGGTATCAAAAAGGAACAAAGGTTGTGTGAAAAAAATAAGCAGACAAAGAGTGTTAATGAGTACAACTGTAAGTTGGCCTAGGAAACATTATTAGCATTACTAACAAATTGTAATTACATTGTGCCCCTGGGCCTGTACACACAAAAGGCCACCCTTCCTATTCTTACATAACTAAAAGAAAGAAAAGTGATGTTCCAGTATTCTGTCATTTAATGCAAGTATGAGCACAACATAATTTCCCAATAAGTATTTTACACAGATATTACTTACTGATGTTAGTTAGGCTAGAAATAATAAACTTCACATGCATTGTCAGTGAAAATCCAAATCCTCCAAGTCCTTTTCTCCACTTTTTAAGTCTCTTTATGTGCATCCGTCAGGTTCAGAACCAGGTGTGCAGCTCCCTGGCTGTTGCCCAGGCGCTGGCAGACGACGTGGACTGTCATGTGTTTCCCTTCAGAGACTTTGGAAAAGGACGGATCAAGAAGCTCCGTGTCAGCCCCGACGCATTCATCCAGATCGGCTTACAGCTGGCATACTTCAGGGTGAGACTCAAATCACACGCACACACACAAACAAAACACAGCGTGGAGTGTGGGTGCTTGTACAGAGCAGGTTCGTAAATGTATATAAAAAATGATTACACATGGTCACACATTGACACGCACGAGTCCTTGCATTGTTGTTTGAAAAAAACTTGTGAGTAGTGATTCATGGTTACTAACTGTAGTGTAGGAGTTCACTGAGTACATGTCAAAGACAATCATGCCTACTCAAAATACTATCTTACAAGTTAATAAGTCAGCCAACAGTCAGCTTATAGAAATGGTGTGCCATGGTTGCATTAGAGCTTTGTGATTAACACAGACCTTTAAGTTACAGGAAACAGTAATTTTCTTGCTTCAATCCCTGACAACTACTCATTATACATTGAATATGCCTTTACGGTGTAGAAACATATGCGTAAAGCTGGTGTGAGTAAAAACCTCTCGTCTGGAAGTACAGTTACTTTTTTTGTACACATAATTCAGTGACAAGAATTCTAAATAACATATAGAAGTGTCTCTGGCAATGACAACATGTTTGCATTTCTGCCTCTCCATCTCATACCTTTCTTCTTCTTCTTCCAGGATCGTGGTGGTTTCTGTCTGACTTACGAGGCATCGATGACCCGTCTGTTCAGGGAGGGCCGGACAGAGACTGTGCGATCCTGCTCCAACGAAACTTGTGCCTTCGTCAAAGCTCTTGAGAATGGAGAGGTAATGTTAAATGCCTTAGATCTGATCTTTGAAGTCTTAAAATTCTAAATTCGCCAAAAAAAATAACTCTTCTCGTTTCTTTGGCTGTCAAAACTCAATTTTAAAAACCCCCCTTGTAAAAATGTAAGTCTAATTGTGTCTTTTTAATGCTTGATTCTATTGAATACAAAGTGTATTAAAAGTGGGCATTTTTAGTTTCCTTTTGAGTTGGTTCAACTATGATTCAGAGGGCGTATGATGATTATAGAATGATCATGAATGCAACTTGATGCATTAGGATTTTTGATTTCTGCACAATTTATTTTTTTCTCACCATGTAACTACATGCCGCTCTTTAAACACAGCCTATTTGTTACCCAGAATTAGTAACACAATATTAATAACAGTTTTTATTTAGTTTTAAGCACTTTGTAATAAATAACAGCTACACATATTTTTTTATATGGTAAAAGTACCTTAGCAGTGTTTTCTTTGTTTCAAGAAGATTATTTAGAGTGCGTTACTTCCAACTTCAGTACATTTATTTATTGCAAACTAGTGTAACATTAAAAGTTACAGTTTATTTTCTAACATTCTTCTTATCAGAAACTCTCAGTATTGCTTTGTGTTAATCATTGTTAGCTGTTAGCTCCACTAGCTGGTAGATCTATTAGCTATATTGGCTGTAAGCTTTGTTAGTTCCATCATCTTTTAGCTCTAACCAAAATTATTTTCTTCCAGGGGAAAATCTGTTTGTCACAACGCGTTTTTTTCGTCATTCCTGGGACAGTGACACACCATTACTCTCAAATTCCTGCTTTAGGAATGTAGACCTATGGAGTCTTAGCATATTATAATATGTAGAAATACTTTACATTATTGTATTGACTTTTCTAAAAGTACATTTTCAATTAAGGCTAAATATGTAGTGCTGTCAAGAGATTAAAAAAATTGTGCGATTAATTAATTATGATCTGTAATTAATTAATCTAATTAATCTCTT
>JAOWBC010000458.1:21759545-21773350 GCA_028566105.1 Hypoplectrus providencianus
GGATACTGATGTTAGCATTTAGCTTAAAATACTATTGCACCAATATGCAAATAAACACATAGTAAACCAAGGCTAATGTAAGATGACAGCAATGTCTGGAATGAAAGCTCACATGTTGTGAATTTAGACTCAATCTATGTTCCTAAAATCAATAAACATAAATGTAATATATATTTTCTATTGTTATGTTGTCCGATATGTGCCAGCATAAAGCACATGAAGCTTTTTTTTGTAGTGTCCATTTGCACTTGTGTGGGAATAGTCAGATGGCAGCTGTCAGCTGTTTACACCTGGTCCTCTCAGGCCTGCATTATTAGTATGGATCCCACTGCCCTTTAGCAGAGACCCAACCTGCGATGCTAGCATTGGTCAGAGTCGAGCATTACGTCCTCATGTCTCAACATTAACGTTAAAAAATGTATGGAGGGTTATGGAGGATCAGATTGGAAATCATTGAGCCATCACGACCTGGGACCACAGGAATGACTCCCTGATGTGTGTCAGAGAAACATTTATTTTTTTCAGTCTGGAGGGAAAATTGTTAAGGTTGTTTATCAGTTTGTTAGCAAAATTAACAGGTTGCAAGGTTATAGTGTTCCAAGAGATGTGTATATGTGTGAGAAGATGTGTGAATTTAGTGCTCCTTTACCATGTGCATGCAAAAATGAATAATAATTTACTTTTTATTCATCATTCATTTTAAAAGTAATACTATATCACTTGTTGGCTATGGACATCTGGGTGCTTGTCTTTGCCTTGATGACCCCTGGAGCAAATAGCATTGTTAGCGTCAGACACCCCCATGCAGATAGCATCCGACAACTTTTTTACAGGACAAACTGTAAAACAGAAATGCCATTAACTGTACTTGGACTGATTAAAAAATGGTGCAAACAATTTAATTTCTATTTCTTTATTTTTATGAACAAGGTCGTCTTGTGATTGATCCCTTGTCTTTCTTTTTTCTTTGTCATACAGCCCTGTGAGTCCGTGGACATTCAGCAGATAGTCACAAAATGTGGTGATGTTGAAGAGACAGACCTTTAGGGGCTTTGCTCAAAACAACCCCTGTATATTCATGAAGATACACAGCAGTGGGATGTAAAAAAAAATATATATATTTCTGGATGCCAAGAGGATCGGCTCAACCTCTCTGGTAACAGAACAGAAGTAGTGAATGACGCTTGTTTTGGTTTGGCCCAAAGTGGACATGAACAAGCTGCAGCAGGCCAGTCAGGACAAATGGAGAGAAGGTCAACACGACTGTATAGATTCAAGTTGACTGAATAACTCATAAGAACATACATTTGAAGAAGTTGTGTGTCTCCTGTGACGTTTGTATTTCTCTGTTCATGCTTGTGTTCACTGCCTACACAGTCATACACTGGAGGAGTTTCCGTATGGATGTTGTTTTACCACAGATAACAGTCAAGAAAAAAGGGTAATACACCGAAGTAAGATATTTTATATCAAGTCCAACTGGTTGAATTAGTATGTTCATAACAAGAAGGGGACTGGTACAGGCCTATCAGACTTAGTTGAGCTTCAAGTAGAAAGATAAGTCCTTAGAATGAAGTCATACCTACAGACAAGTTCTCACAGGGGCGCATGGCTGATTGTTTGCAGCAACACTTAATACATACCATACGCCATCTTATGTTAAGCCTAATACTACTGGAGTTGTTCTGCTTGTGTTTTTCAATGCATGAGAAGTGATAATGTGATAACTTAATAATGTGATGTAACAACCAGGACAGATAACACCTATGTATGTACAGTATGGAGAAAGCCTGATAAGTTGCATGCAGCTGTACGTCACTATATGGTTTAATATATCAGATGTGAACCAAATTACAGCTTCAAAACAACTATTTGAAGCTTTTTAGTGTTCATTTTAATTTTGATGCCCCTATGTGAGCATAAGAACAATATGTCCTTAAAGATTAAGGACATATAAGATCTGCTACACCTTTGTGATATTTGCTCAAACCAAGGAGCAACCAAGGCTCTGAAAATTAATGTTTTATATATGGCTTTTTTATTGCTAGCAACGGTGCCATCGGGTCAGACTAGACAATATCAGACCAAATTAGACGTTTTTCAATGGCAGTCTGGTGGTCATGGCTGCTTAACTCACTGGTTTATTCCTCAAAAAAAACAAAAAAAAAACATGCCTATAAAGTGAACTCCACCTTTTTGAAGAAAAGAAGCTTACAGCTGCTTAAGCTTTTGAAAACTCTGTCATTTCTAACCGTCCACTCATCACTTTGGTACTTGCAGCTTTTTGATGGCAAGTGTGCCAAGTTTTCAAACTGTAACAGTCAGATGATGTTCCCCGCCCAACACCAACCCAACCACGAACACAATCACAGACACACACATAGAAAGCACCGGAGTAGTTTGTTAGCTCTGTTTCTATTTTATTTCTTTGCGTGCATGCATTTGTGATTAAGATACAGGTGCAATGCTGTGCACCAAAGAAATAACATTGGTATGGAGCCCATCTGGGTCACATGGTAGAAAGAAAAATTTAATTTGTAAATCCATGCTGGATTTGTTGTTTGGATTCCAGTTTTTCTTGTTTGGGACTTTTCAAGTTTCATTTATACTGACAGCTGGTTTCTGTTTATGCAGTGGCTGTAACTTCAGGCTACTATCATTACTCCAAGAAAGACCAAAACAATTCACCATTAAAATGGAATTAACACCCATAACAGCACATTAGACCAATTCAATAAGTATGAAAATTGAAAAGTATGGAAATGATTGGCACAATACAAATTGCCGTGTTGCTAAAAAATCTCTTGTGAGTCCAACTGGATGTGTTTACATATAAACATGAATGTGTGTATGTATGATCCACTCTCTTGGCAGAAAAATTAAGGAATCGATGTGTACAGATTGTGAATCCAAGTCCTTTTGATCTTTTTTAACCATGTGACCCAGAGTGGTACTGTATATTTAAAACAAATACTTGCCCAGTAGTTTGATATTTTGTATTACAATACATGAGCCTAAGGGAGTTAACTACCTTGATATGCTAAGCTATCTCTCATACTATTAATAATAATAATACACACCCGTCCACAGGATTTCTGCCAATTTTTCACAAGCTGTGAAACATACTGCAGTTGATGTGAAAATGTATTTTAACCATATTTAATCTGGATAGATTCTCAAACAAATACGCCTCATTAACATAAGTCTGATAATATTTATGTATAATATTGTAAATGGAGGATTCATAAATCATTTAATCCAGAAGTATTTTCTATCCACATTAGTGGGTGGAGCCTATAGATAAGTAGTAAAGTCACACATAACAGATGTTCAAGTCAGCCGACATAGTGGTTCCATAACAGCAGGCCTGCATACCAGGAGTTATTGCATCGGCATAGGCAACATAACAGCCAATGTTTTTTGCTAATAAAGATGGAAAAAAAGAAATATTGTTGACTATTTATCATGTTGGCAGCACATTCATAAATAAAATATGTGTGTTCAGTCATTGTGAACAGTAAACAGAACATGTAAGCTATGCCTGGTCTCTGTTTGTATGATTTTTCTTCTGTGGTATTTTTTGCAATGTATGTATTCCATCAGAATTCCACTGTATCCTTATTGACTGTTATACATATTATATGAAATTATTATGTGATCATAGTTTTAACTATATAGATTTTTTTGGATTGGTTAAACCTCATTGTACCCAGGTCAATGCCATGGCCCTCTGCAATGTGTAGTATCAAAAAGTTTAATTTTTTTCATACCACTCCAGGGAGTATCGAAGTTTGAGATTTAAAAAAAAAAATCTATACACTGTACCTTTTAAAGGTATGTTCAAGGCGAAGAAGAAGGGAAATTTATGAGGAAACGAATCCATGTTCTCAGTAGTAGTTAATACAGCATAATTTTCATTTTGTGAATTATGGACTCATTTAGAGTAAACTGACCAAAAAGCAGGATATGCTTTCACTAAGTCACTACCCCAGTGCAAAGTGCTTTTCTCTTCTTGGAACAAAAAACAACTTTTACCCTTTTATCGTGTGTTCACTTCATCAGAGTTGGTCACTACCTAGAAATAGCTTTAACTGATGACATAAGTCACTCTGGCTCCCAATCAGTCATGCAAATCACAAAAAAAAACATTTTTGGTGGCAGCCAAAATGCCAAACCAGAGTCCACAAACTAACAGGTGCCGCAATCTTTGTACAGTCTGTGAGCTGGCTTCACTGTCAAACACTTAAAATAGATTTGAAATGATCCAAAATCGTAAAGTTATGGGCTGCAAAACCACAACAATGAACTAAAACTGGAATTTGTTCTAGAATCAGCTGATAATTATTCATGTTTCAGTCATTTAATCAACTGTTAATGTAAAACATTATAAAACATACACAAGTGAAAATAATCCTTTTTTAATGGATGTGTGTGCATTAGCAATGTCTGATTGGCAACTGTCACTGGTAGCAAAAAAAAAAAACTAACCAAAAGCAAACCTAACCAAATACATCCAGAACACACTCACATATGCGCTGGGTGTATTTTCTCCAAAGAAAACAGGCTCAATGTTCCACCTGAAGGATGAACCAACTGACCAGACACATTGATCTAAGCTAATAAAGCCAGGCTCAGTTATGTTGCTCTCATGTTGGCATTCTGTGAACAACAATAGACATTTTGCATTAAATAAAACATTTATAAAAACAGAAGTGTGAAGAAAACACAAGTGAAAGGAATCATTTGTTAAAGGATGTGTAGGAATTAGCAATGTCTGACATTGGTAGCAAAAAAAAAAATTATTTTTTGTCACACAAAGACTCCTAAAAGCTTTTGGCCTGGCTATTTATCCGTCAAAATGGTTGACCTCTGCTTGCATTTCAGGTCGTGCTCATTCCATGTTTTTCAAAGACAGCAGTGTAATGGAAAGTCAAATCAATGGCTGCTGTGTTTGGATTTGCATCATGCTTTCTGTTTGTTGGCCGCCCAATGACAAATTTTCTCATTTCAAGTCCCAAAGTTCAAAGCTGGCTCCAGAAAAAAAAGAATAATGTAACTAATGTTCGGCAAAAGCATGTTTAATTCTGCGACCCCAACTAATATTTCACGTCAGATACTGAGTTCATGATCTTGAGGACTGTATAGATCTTCTGTGCTGCAGGGTTGAAGGCGGTAATTCAAGTTCATCATCAAAGATGTATCATATCTTTAGCCATGCCTCAGTTGTACATTGGTAAATGTTCTTTCCCCCATCACCTACAGATGGCTGAAAAATATGTAAAAGCAGAAACATGTCTAACTTCCTCAAATAAGACTTACAGTATACATTGTATGTTCATTCATCCATTTGTCTTCACCACTTATACCAACTCAGGTCACAGGGGGCTGGAGGCAATCCAGGTTTATGGATGGTAGGCCATCACAGGGCTGTTAAATGCAGACCTACGAGCTGAACCGAACCCAAGCTGACAAACAGTTTTTGTGTTTGAGAACACACACACACATGCTTGTACAGCTATCTCTATGAGGACCTTCATTGATATAATGCATTCCTTAGCCCCTTACCCTTACCCTAACCATCAAAACTATAAATACCTAATCTCAAACCTTACCCATACTCAAACCTAAAATAAATTGCAATCCTTATTGTATCCTTGAAACCAAGTTTTACCCCAAAAACAGGCCTTTTAAGTGAGGAAAGGCCAAAATGTTCTCACTTGTTAAAACTTTCCTCATTCTGTTGGTGAAAAACGTGTACCGGTCCCTAAAGAGATAGCTGTAAAAGTACACACACACACAAACAAAGACACACACACACACACACATGCATGCACAATGCAGTCTGCAGATGAGAGCCAGCTGGTCTCACTCTGCCCTGACAATGCTGTTCAAAACTCACTGTGTTCTACTTCTGACCAAAGATTAGACTTCTCATCACTGCCTTCTCAAAAAGCAAAATCCACCTTGTCATGGTTGTTGTAATACATCCGATGCAAGTTTTCATACTACTAATATATCATTGAAGTTGTAAGCATCCATTGATCATTCAGTGTCTTAGGTTTAGACAGACAGAGAAGCAAAAAATAATAGCACACTTCATTGCAGTAAGTAGCTAGAATTTGTTAAATAAAAATACAAAAAAAACTCTGATATTTAGGGGTAAGTAGACTTCCAAAATGCATTACATATGAGAAAGATGACAAAACTATTGGGATATGCTTCTTTCCTCAAATACCTTATTACATTATTCCAGTGATTCCTTGCTGAATCTCTACATTGTATTTTAACATTCCTACTCAAGTATATGATATTCTCCACTACTGACTGGTACTCAAGATCAGTTAGCAAATGAGGACCCAACTCAAGGCTCTTATTTTGTCAGTTGAAGGCGCTTTTATTCTGAAGGTTTAGTAACGGAAATGTTGCTGCATCTTGCGAGGGCGCGACATTTCACGTCAGACATAAACCGGAAGTCACTCGTTGAAAGGTAAGCAGATTTTATTTATGTCTGTAGAAAGGGAACAAGGTGAACAGTCTGCACGCACAGCAGAGAGAGACATTTTTTCAGTTCACAAACCAAAAGCGAAGCCAGACGGCTACTTTTCAGGGAAGCTAACGTAAAGTCTCTGGACGCAATAGACCCCGGGTCAAACAAGACATGTAACCAAGACAACGCGCTTCTCTAACTTTAACCTGTGGGCATCAACGAGTTTTGATAGGAAAGCGCTCTCTGCCACACTCTTCATGTCGTTGTTGATGCTTGTTAGAACACTTTGCCTATAACTCAGTCTCCACAAATGTGCTTGAAGTTTCTAGGTGAAATACAACTAAGCCAAAGGTCTTACCCACATGTTTATAAGTTTGCTTTGTCACATTTAGCTTTGTGTCACAGCATTTATTTATGTCATACTCTCCTGACCTCAGACGAGACTCGCTAGCTGGTCAATTCAAGATGCTAACCTGCCTTGAAATACAACACGCAGCCGTTCCATAGTAAAAAAAAAATATATAAGAAGGCTTGACGTCGGTTTCACGTGCCCAGTTAAAACGTTAACATTAGTTTTTTTGTGTGTAAGACTAAACGTCCTTTCTTTTTCACATGAAGCTGTACAATCAGCGTTCACTTTATCAGCTAGCAAGGTGTTCCTAATAAAGTGGCAGTGTGGTTTTCGTCTGCTTCAAAGTTGGACGTTGTGTGTATTCAGAGATGGTCTTCTGCTGACCTTGGTTGTACTCAGTGCTTTTTAAAGTTACACTTGAACCAGTCTGACCATTCTCCTTTGACCTCTGACACGACAAGGCATATTTTTTCCAACCATTCTCTGTGAACTCTAGTGATGGTTGTGTGTTAAAATCCCAGTAGATCAGCAGTGTGTGAAATACTCAGACCAACATGCAAGCCATGTACAAATTCACTCTTATCACATTTCGTTCTCATTTTGGTGCTCAGTTTGAACTTCAGCAGGTCATCTTTACCATGTCTACATGCCTAAATGCAATAAGTTGCTGTAATTGTATGTATGTGTTAACAAGCATTTGAACAGTTGGAAAATATAAAATGGTAATTGAGTTTATGTTGCATTTAATATCAACAGCAGGTGATTAATAAGTCACCTGTTCTCTTTACTGAGGAATATAACTAGTCGGGCGGTGAAACTGATTAATGTGTGTCCTCTGGAGCTCTTGCAGAGCTTAACAGTGTTTTATAAATTAACCATCAAAAGTAATTTTTGGCAACTCAATCAGCTTAAAATAACTGTGTTGGTATTGTTTACAGGCTTGTGCAGTGTTTTATATTGTCCCAAAACTGTTATGTCTGATTTATGTGAGTGGCAAAAGTGGCACAAGCAACTCTCATTTGTTGTCATTATTGCTAAATTTGTATTTGAAAGTTGGATATATTAACTCATTTTTACATTTAGCCATGGCAACAGATTCGTCACTCCTCAACTCTGAGCTGGAGTTACAGCAGCAAGAGGAGCTGTATCAACAGCTACTGTTACAGGTAAGATTGCTTTAAAGGGAATTGGGTTAAAGTGTGATCTTAGGTTTTGCTTTACCTTCATTACTGTGTAAACACAAATTACAGTGACAGGATGGTAATCGGTAAAACGTGACATAGGAAAAGCAGAGAGAATAGTCATGAAGTGAGTGGGTCAGTTGTCAGTTGCACGGCATTTTACTGTAAAATGTTATGAACCACAGGCTGTCCGTCCAAGCAGACTAAGTAAGAGTGTCTCACCAAAACCTTTGAATGCAATGAATTGAGTTATTTCTAAGGAAGAGTTCATACATCTTGTATTTTTGGAAAATTCATCATTTATTCTGTACTATTTGATCCACACAATACACGAACATTTACTTATATTTGAAATCGAGTTGGCTCAAAAGACATGAACAGCGTCCATATGGCTCACAATCATCAACCTCTGAACTCAACGTGGTGATTTAAAAAAGCCCCATCCTCACCTTCATGCTGGTGCCTGTTTGTCTTGGCATTTATTAGGGGCTAAAAAAAAGTTATAGTTGTGATCTTTTTTTTAAGGGTGCACTGCCTGATTTTGTGAGTGCAACTGAAAGTGCACACTCTGGCTGCCACATCACTGAATTAGAATTCATTCAAACTCTAATTCTAATTCAGACTTTTAAGAAACGTAGAGATTTGTAAGTTCTATGTAATGCCCTCAATTTGGTTAAAGCATTAAGAAGGTGGCTCCATAATGGTAGATATCACCCTTGTAACTGGTTTTGTGCCAGTTTAATTTGAGTAGTGTGGACTTGCACTAACAATATTATTCAGTCAGTCGTGATGTTTCACTTTGTACACTGACATTTGCCATTTTGGTAGACATTACCACAACAATCCCATCATCATGTTTGTATGTTGCCTCCAGACAAAACCTACAAAGGTGATGTGAACCACTGCAAAATGAAAATATACACTCACTAACTTAATTAGGGGAAGTGTGTACCTAATAAGGTTGGGTGTGTTGTGTTTCAGAGATGGTCTTCTGCAGACCTGTGCTGTAACAAGAGGTTATTTGAGTTATTGAGGAACCAGTCTGGCCATTCTCCTCTGACCTCTGCCATCAATGCACAGAGTTCCTGTGATGTGATTTGCTTATTAACTAATTTCATTAAGAAGCAGTTGAACACTTTTTTAAATCACTAAGTGTGAAAGAAATATATTTTTCAAGCAAATTTGTTAACATATTTATTTTCCTATATGAAAACTGTGAGAAAGCCAGTGTGTTATCTTCTTTCTTTAAAAGTAGCTTAGTCTTGCTTAAAAGGTCCACATGTTAGACAAGACATTTATGTGCTTAATATTTTGAGCAATTTCAGTAAGGAACCAAAACATTTCAGCTTGGATCATTTATGATGATGCAATAGATTAATAATAAAAATGAAATTCTGTGTTGGCAGAAAGATTGTTCTTTCAGCTTTGTTAAGATAGTTGAAATAGTGAATAAAAGGCTTTAAAGGAAACTCTGCACAGCTGAATATCCGTTTGACCTGAAAGTGATCAGCATCGGAAATACCAGACTTAAAAGCTTTTTTATATATAAACACAGAGGGCCTTTGGCTCACATCAATTACAAACAACCCCTGTAAAGTTTTATGGTGATGTCTTTGATGGGAAAAAATTACCTTTGCTTGCTTCATGGATCACTTTTGTCTTTTGCTGGAAAACAAAACTACGAGTGTGGTTTTCTTTTTGTTTGTATTAGTGTGTCCAGACTTATTCCTCTTAAAGTACTTCATGCTCAACTTAAACTTAATATGGTTTAAAATGTGTCAAACATTCCAGTGGGATTAAAAAATTGTAAAGAACTTAAATAGACAACTGGTTATTTTTTAGACAGTGGGGAAGATGCAAGCTGAAAACCCAGACTCCAAAGTCATCCGCCCACAACCTGGTGAGTAGCTTAACAATACATATTAGGTGTAATCTTTGGATTTGTTCCTGAGGACTGTGTTTAATTCTCCTTTTGTTTTTTTTTCTTTCTTGTTCTCCCATCTTGTTAAATTCCCCACTACTTACTCCTTCCCCCTCTCAGGCATGTGTGTGAAAACTCTCTCAGAGCCAGACAAGCAGAAGGTCTTTGTCAACATCTGCCAGTCGAATTCTGTCCCGCTGCCACCGGAAATCTCCAAAGAGGAGCTTGTGGAGCTGCTCCAGTCAGAAGATCCCAGTGGCTACAGAGTTCCAATGAGCCTCGGCGAGCCACACACAGAAGTAGACAACAGTATGTACATTGGACTCACATTACCTTCTTTGATAATGTTGTTAAAAACCGTTTATTTGTGTGGGCACATCAGACAGAGCTAACAAACCCTGGCATATTCAGTGTCCAGATATACAAAGAGTGCCAATTTTCAGCATCAGTTTGGACTCATGTATAAAGTTTGGGGTCAGGTGTATGTCACTCTGTATAATAAAAGCCAGGGTGAACATTTTTTCAAACAAGCAACTCATTGCTTAGCCTGCATGTTAACACAGGATACTAGTAAGAACAACAGGATATATAAAACATAATTTGATTTTTGCTTGCTTCACTTGATGGCTCACTTTGGTTTCTTTTTGAAGATTCACAGTTTGTTTCTTTACCCGTATCTAAGGAAAGCATCACACATTAAATTTATTTTGCGGTTTTTAAATTTTCACTGTCAAAAAGGTTTGTACTGGCATGGATGCCACTTTAAAGAGAAACTAAAAGTAAGAGGAAGAGTTACACCCACCAGATACATCCAGAACACACTCACACATGCGCTGGGTGTATTTTCTCCAAAGAAAACAGGCTCAATGTTCCACCTGAAGGATGAACCAACTGACCAGACACATTGATCTAAGCTGTAAGAATCTCCAGTTCGTTGATTGGAAGCCTGAGAAAAAAGGCTGGAGAAGAACTCAATCAAAGCTTTATTCTGGTCAAATGTAGTAAAAACAGCGCTGGTGTCACACAAAGACTCCTAAAAGCTTTTGGCATGGTTATTTATCTGTCAAAATGGTTGACCTCTGCTTGCATTTCATGTCGTGCTCATTCCAGACAGCAGTGTAATGGAAAGTCAAATCAATGGCTGCTGTGTTTGGATTTGCATCACGCTTTCTGTTTGTTGGCCGTCCAACCATCGTTCTCTCGTGAACATGACATTTTAAAATGCCCTATGGCAGTTTCTTATGATTTCACACGAATTTCCTTATTTCTCTGGCAGTTATTTAATTCTGCGACCCCAACTAGTATTTCACATGTCAGATACTGAATTCATGATCTTGAGGACTGTATAGATCTTCTGTGCTGCAGGGTTGAAGGCCGTAATTCTAGTTCATCACACATTATTCCTTTCAGGTAATATCACTGAGGTTGATGGATATCAGCATTTCAAACAGATGTGTCGTATCTTTAGCCATGCCTCAATTGTACATCGGCCCTCTGCTTTGGTCCAGTATCTTTTTTTTTTTTGTCCAGTATCTTGATACCTAATTTTGATTCATGGATATGAATATGTGTATATGGTACAACCAACAATGTTAGTGGTGTTGCAGAAACACCAGCAAGGCTTGCAGGAGACAGCTTAAACAGCTTAAAGATGGATATCAATATGTGTATATGGTACAACCAACAATGTTAGTGGTGTTGCAGAAACACCAGCCAGGCTTGCTTAAACAGCTTAAAGATGGATATCTTAAAAGATACAGATATATGGCATATTTTCGTCCTTCCTGCATGAATGATTCTTTAATAGTTCCCAGACTTCTAGGATCTGGGAGAGTGCAAGTGTTAAGTAAATAATCCTGTTTTATTTGCTGCATTCCATGCACATCTGCCTGCTCCAAATGAGCACGCATCCTGAAAGGCCACCTGCTCCCGAAAGGCGTGTCCTCAATGAATTGAATCCTTGACTTGAATCCAAGTTGCAACATCATTCTCCCCTGTTATGCAATAGGCAACTTTGACCTGTTTTTTTTTTTTTTTTTTTTCTACCAAGCAACCTTTTTTCTTTAAACTCCAGTGTGGCTGAGAACAGAATATTGTTTTACTCTGGATTCATTACCTTACATTGGATTACATTAGATTAGATAGTTTTATTTTGATTGTACAAAATCTGTTGGGCAGGCTGTTAGGCACAATTAAATTCCAAAGGCCACTTCAAGGTGCCGATTCAAGTATAGGTATAAACATGGAAGACAAGACAAGGCAAGACCCATAAAAGAATTGAAATGCTTGAAAATAACAAAGTGATAAATGGATACAGGTATGCTACACAAAATATAGATAAAAGGAACAGGATGGTAGTTGTGGTGATAGTCAGTGTGGGTGGGGTATTACACAGGTAAATATTGCATAGATAAGGGTTGCTTTTTGTGAGCTGTTCAGGGCCTATGTGTTTCAATTGTTTTGCAGTTGTTATTTTAAGTGTTATGATTTATCACTGCAGAAAAACATAAATTATAGATGGCGTTTTCATGGTGATTACATGCAATAGATGAACATCCATGTGCTTTGTAACGACTCCCCTATTTGTTTTGGCCTGCAGGTACAAATATGCAGCCATGACGTTAAACTCCTGGCACAGGCGGTTTCAGAGGCATGTGCAGACGTATTGTTTTCTACTGAGAGTTGCTTGCTTTAATGCTCCCTGTGGTACTGCACCGCTTCAATTGGAAAGAACAAGCCAAGCAAATATACGTTGATAGTGCCCAAAATGTATGTATACAGTGTAGGGGAAAAAGTCACCTATGCAGACACAGCTGTAGGTTGGTTGTTAACTATGATTCATCTTTGGGGGTTGTACTGACCTTTCTTTACAAGGATATTTATCGTCTTGTTATTGATGATTCACCATTGGAAAGTACCCCAAAGCCCATGCGTTGCTTTTCTTTGTATTGCACCCATATATATAGTTCCCGGTCCTCTTTCATGAAAGTAGTTATAAACTTACAATTGATCTGTTTATTTACTTCCACCACATACAGTAAACTCAAGCCAAAGGGGCGGTGCCAGGGTATTGAGCCCAGCTGAAATCCGATTTGCCCCTGAAGTGTGTCTATTCAATATGCAAAATGGGAGAATAGTCTCACCAGTATTAATTTGGGAGTTAGGGTTTGATTTTTTAAAATGTATATTTACTATATTATATTATTGATATTATGGCTTCCCTGCATCAAATTCCTCACTGTTTTTCAAGATTGAAAATGATTCCACTGTATTTAAGGCAGTTAGAGCTTTACATTATTCGTATTTGTCACTATTTCTCAGTGGGGTGCAAACAGAAGGAAAAGGAGATTCCGCCTTCTACATGCTGTCCTAAAATAGTGAATTGACATGTCTCTGTTCCAGATTCTCAGGCTTGCACAGCTTATGATGTGGTCATCAACCAGGAGTTCTTCCAGAAGTGCCAGGTGTGTGTGGGTGTGCTGTCTTATGTTGTCATCCATTCAACTAAATAGCTTTGATTTATGTGAAGGAGAGAGGAAATAGTTGAGATCTTATCCTTGTATGAGATGCTGCATGTTAAAGTTAAAGTAATTAATTAAATAAAAAGAAAAGTTTTAAATGCAGCTGCACTTTATTAAAATTCTGCAGACGATTTCCAGTTTCACTGAAATGTCAAACTGATTTGAAAAGTCAGAAAGTTTGAAAGTAAAATCAGTTGTGCATTGTGCGTAAGGCGAGGGAGGCCTGGCATTGTGATGCCACCAGGGGGCAGCACAATGCCATAGTCGTTAGGGTAAGTGTACCTATTAAGCCCATGTACCCTTTAAGCCCACGTGTGACTTCTAAGTCAATTTAAAATAAAAC
>JAOWBC010000458.1:21798642-21813670 GCA_028566105.1 Hypoplectrus providencianus
TAAAATACTGAACAGAGATGTCTTCTTTCAGAAATCATGACTCCAATATTTAAGATATTTGACAGCCCTTCCGCTCTGTAACCTTCAGTTTGAGTCCGCTACAGCATCTGAAAGAAAAAAGTTGCCAGGACAGCCCTCAGGCTGTCAGAATACGAGGGGTTTCAAAGAATACTGACCTGCTGCCCATGTCTTTTTATCTTCCAGTTCTACAACGCAATTCTTATACCTTCCAAGTCTAGAGTTTTTCGCATTCTACTGGCAGTCATTACAAAACTGTGTGAAACAATATTAAAACTTAATAACAGCTATTTGGCAAGTTAAAAAAGTAATAAAAGTAATGACTCTAAGCACTGTAATCACAATTGGGTGCTTAAACCTAAGTACGATTACAAAATGATGAAATAGGGAACTGTCCTAGTTTAAACAAAGAATAAGGTCAAAATTCTTGTGATTTTTGTAAGCTTGTACCGAGACAAGATGTTACTTATGAGATAAAAGAGGATTCATATATAGTATAGCTTGACTGATATATACATTGATAAAAAAAACCCAAATATATTCCATTAATAAAAGTCACATTAGAACTCTCACATCAGAACCAAAGGATAGATTAAAACGTGTATTTAATATTTTCTGCAGGTACCTGTACGAATCACTGTATCATCAGCATGTGGCTGGTTATTTTGAGATAGAAGGCAAATGATTTATTGACATTATACATATCAGTGGCCCGAGTATAGATTCCTGTGGGATATCACTACGGTGATTCAGAGCAAGAGATCTTTTGAAACATTTTGTTAATATTTCAAAACATCAAGCAATGATAAAATATCAGCACAAGCAAGAGATGAATGAAGTTGCAAAATCTTCTTTGTGTAAATGTGTCTGTGTGGTCTCAGGCCCCTACAGACCGACAGTTGCGCTACAAGGAGAAGGTGACAGAGCTGAGGAGGAAGAGGAATTCGGGCCTCAATAAGGAGCAGAAGGACAATTACATGGTAAGTGGCTGAGAACCTATTGTCTGAGCAAAACTTTCTCATATCCACTCCCTTCCCATATTTCTTTTAAATTCTGTCTCTCTCTCTACTTGCAGGAGCACCGTCAGAGCCACGGAACGAGCAGGGAGCCGCTGCTGGAGAACATCACCAGTGACTACGACCTTGAGCTGTTCAGGAAAGCGCAGGCACGTGCCTCGGAGGACCTTGTAAGAGAGAAAACTCATCATCACCTCCCTCCCTTACTCTTTCCTCCTTCCCTTTGTTTTTGTCCCCTCTTTTCTGCATTATTCCTCTTCTTCTCTGTTTCAGTCAGCAAACCCTCCTCTGCAGCCACAGCAGGATTCTGAGATATTTTTGGTAGTTTGGACAATCCCTTCCTGTTATTCTGTGTTTTTTTATATTCCGCTCTGTTACTTTGTTACCCATTTAGATCAGAAGCCATTGTTATTTTCAATTAGGCATATCACAAAGATGGTGCTGTATGGTTTCATCAGTTGACTGAAAATGGCATGCACTTAATAAAACCAACAATGAGAGTTCCCCAGCAAGGTTATACCGGTTAACAGCCCAGTCAGTGGCAAGGTACCATTAACCGATTCTGTTGACATGTTTGACTCTGGAGATTTAAATTTCCAATTAAGTCACACTGTTGTGCCCACTTCATTAATATGCACAATGTCTGTCTTATCTCTTATAACACTCTCTTTGGTACTGGTGCAGTTAAATTAGACTAGTTGAGTATACTGGGGAAAATGATATGTGCACAGCCCAAATCTACTCAGTGTGTCTGGGCCCATGTTGTTGCAATGGATGCAAAGACATGCAGTGCACACTGGAAGTATATTTAGAGCTTCCAACCCCGCAACAGAAAGCAAAAGTCTTTCCCATTGTTGCCAAAGATACAATTCAAGGGTTAACTTAACAGTCTAGAATCTTTGCTGTCGTATTTTGCACTTAAAAATGGACCACACATTTTCAAAAAAGACAGGTCTGAAGTCTAACTCAAAGTTCAACTGTTTTCTGTTGAAGCCAAACTGTTGAAATAAATGCCGGATTTAGCTAAGCATTGTTTTGCTAAAATTGGTGGGAATGTCCCAGGAAAAGGCATTTAGATGGCATGATATGTTGCTCCAAAACCTTTGCATACCTTTCTGCAGTAATGGTTCCTTCACAGATGTTACCTGTGATGGCACGGGCACTTTCACATTTCTCCTACCAACAACAAGGCTTTTGAACTTTGTGCTGGTGCTTTTCTCTTCAGCAAAGAGGACACGGCGTCCATGATTTACAAAAACAGATTGCAAACAAATGCAGACACTTCAGACAACAGCACACTTTTACTCTTGTGCACTCATCAGGTTCAGATGACCTTCGGCCCAGAGAAGACAGTGGCAATTCTGGATGTTGTTGATATAGATTTGTCTTTTCTTTTACTTTATTTGATCATTATAGTCTGTAATGCAGTGCTGCCTGAGGGTTTTGGCCTTTCCCATTACATACTGAGATTACTCTGGATCTTGAAGGATTTATTATATATGGTGAATTCCCTATATATTTTGCAATCATGTGTTGAGAAGTTTACAAAGTGGTGATCATAACCTCAGCCCCACATTTTCACCCTTTGTGTATGGCCATATCATACCCAATCATGATACTTTCACCTGTGATACCAATCACCCTGTTTATCTTATATTGTGTGTCAAACAGGTGTTTTAATGTCCCACACATTCTCCAGTCTTTGTTGCCCCTGTCCCATCTTTTTGAAAATTATTGGCATCACATTCATGTGTTTCACTTTGAGAGATTTTGAAATTTCACAATTATAATGAACATCTGATCTTCATTAGTGACTGAAAACTTCTTGCTGACAACAAGGATTTATATAAAGCCTTTTTTCTATTTGTTCAGTTTTGTGTTTTTGTTGCCTCCACTGAGGTTTTCCTATGTACAATCTTGAGTTCAGGTGATCTTCTTCCTTAAATAATGGACATGTTTCCTCTCTTTCCTCTCCCCTCTCTGCCTGCTCACCTACCCTGTCTTTTTGTCCCTTATTTGTCCCTTTTCACTTTTCACTTCCTTTCCCTATTTCCCCCTTTTCCCTCCTGTCCTGGCCTGTATAGGAGAAACTTCGTCTGGCCGGCCAGGTGTCAGAGGGCAGCAACATGATAAAGACCATAGTGTTTGGCCGCTACGAGCTGGACACATGGTACCATTCTCCATACCCAGAGGAATATGCACGCCTTGGGAGGCTTTACATGTGCGAGTTCTGCCTTAAGTACATGAAGAGCCAGACAATTCTGCGCAGACATATGGTAAGGCAGCTTTTGCAACACTGCACCTGCATGTTTTTAAAAAATTTTTAGAGTAAGACATCTCAGGAATGTCTGTAGAGACTTTGCTTTATATTTTGCACAAACATCCACTTAAAACCATGGGTAAACTGATTTGAATTTGGTGGTCAAAAGTTAAATTTCACTGTGACCTCACAAAACACATACTCTAATTTTAGATTTATAAATTATTTTGTACCCAAACTGTCAATATTCTACTCTGATGTGACATCATAAGATGCTGAAAAAAACAAAAACTTTTTTCTTGCATGTAGATACTTTGTTTTGGGAGAAAATGTGTGGAGCAAAAAATGCAATAATTCTTAACATTGTTTTATTGTTTGAATGATCAGATTTCTTTTTTTCTCATTCATCTCAGAAGGGGGGAATAAACGACCATTAAGCTAAAAACTAAACTCTTCCAGGTTTGGTAAGGGAGCAGTACCTTTGTGAGCTGAAATGTCCCTGATTGATAACCAAAAAGATTGTTTCTAGAAGTTTCCAGTCAGTGACGTTGAAGCATCAAAGTGAAAATGGACTGTGGCACAAATAGAGTCTGGGCTATTGCCTTAATTCCACATATAACCTTACTATCTTAATGCCTAAGGCAGTTCATAATTTCATTCCTAGCCCATGCAGACTCTATTTAGATAGACTGTATAACTTTGCCCTTCTGATGCAGTTCACAGCATTTCTATATTAAAGTAAGAGAAGCGAAAAAGAAGACCTTTACCAGACTGAGTGCTCTGCTGAACTTAATGCTTTGGAGCCTTAATGTAAAACAAATATATGACCACAGCACAATTGTCTGTAGTAGACTGTAGCCAGAATGACCACTTTATGGAACTAAAAGTTAAAAGGTTTTTTCCAACCTTGTATATGTAACCAGTGCTGTTTTATGTCTGTTGCATAAAGGCCAAGTGTGTGTGGAAGCACCCTCCAGGGGATGAGATCTACAGGAAGGCGAACATTTCTGTCTTTGAGGTGGATGGAAAGAAGAATAAGGTAAGTCCTCCTGACCTTTATCCAAGAGGTTCAACAGTTCTGTATTCACTTTTCAACCTTTCCTGGTTGCTTATAATGTTAAAATACTAATGTTATACATACATGCATTCATAAGATACTATACTTATATAAAAATATTCATGGTCATATTTCCTAGCTGTAACTTCCATACATATTGGAATGGAGATCTGTTTGTATGAAGTAAACCAGCTGTAAACTTTGCTTTACAGCACTTAATAACACTCTAATAACTTAGGTGATCTTTTCCGCAGATTTACTGTCAGAACCTGTGTCTGCTGGCGAAGCTTTTCTTGGATCATAAGACTCTGTATTACGACGTTGAACCTTTCCTTTTCTATGTCATGACCGAAGCTGACAACACAGGGTGCCATCTCGTCGGATACTTCTCCAAGGTAACCTGGTAGCCAATTGAAGAGTCCTTTTGCTTTCAGATGGATATACAAGAAATTTGCATAAGCAAACCAAAAGAAATGAGGTCTTGAAAAGAAAAAAGTCAGACAAATAAAACTTTATTTTGTCATACAATATATCCTCTGCCTGTGCAAATATCAAGTCAAAATATCAGTGACCTTAAATTCCCAAATATTAGTGCTGAAAACCCATGTCTGTCAAACCTTTGTGTTTATGGATGTGTTCTCTGTCTGCAGGAGAAGAACTCGTTCCTTAACTACAACGTGTCCTGCATTCTTACCATGCCACAGTACATGAGGCAGGGCTATGGCAAAATGCTCATAGACTTCAGTGAGTAGACTCCCACTGTGTGCATTCCACTTTGTGTGTCCTTGTTTGTGTATGTATTTGTCTCATAAAGTTAAGCGTGGCCGGAGGATTCTGCACAGCACAATAACATCAGATTTAGGAGGTTGTCTGAAGCACTTGCCCTTCTGAGGATAGCCCTGCATACTCTTGTGTTTTGGGTATTACAGTCATTAATTTCTGACCATATTTTTTCTGTATCCTTATTTTCATTTTTTCTGTAGAAGGAAATGCTTAAGGAGGAATGCAGCCAAAAAAAAAGGTTTCCGATCATAAAAAGGCAATGAATACATTAATCTAAAATAGGCCTAATTGCTACTAAGATACCTTTAATCATTCTCTCTGGAGTCTTAAAGTGAAGTAGGATTTTTGTAATTGTTTTTTCTGATGTTGCATTGTAAAATTTCAAAATAAATGCTAATTCATACATGTATATATATAAAAATGTATATACCATGCTGATGGATTCCCACATGCAGTGTGAGACACATACTTGCAAAAACTAATTTGCCAACAAACATGACAAAAAGTCATATTTTATGTTACAATAACAATTGGGGCAAAATAATTCCTTACCTAAACACAGTTGGTGACATTTTGTCAGTTTTTCTTATTGAAAAAATTTGCCTTTTTTTTTTTTACAAGTTGCATTAAAAAAATCTTTTGGGCTTTCATTAAACCCTCAAAATGCTCCATCTGATCTGTCCTTTAAGGCTACCTGTTGTCCAAGGTGGAGGAAAAGGTGGGTTCACCTGAGCGCCCCCTGTCAGACTTGGGACTTATCAGCTACCGGAGTTACTGGAAGGAGGTGCTGCTGCGCTACCTGAACAACTTTCAGGGCAAAGAGATTTCCATCAAAGGTCAGAGCTGCACCACACTCTCAAAATACTGGCAAGAGAAAGGAAAACCTTGTGAGCATCAAGGCTTCAGAATCATTATTAGCCAGTTCATTCATTTGAGAAAATACTACACAATATAATTACAATAAACTGTGCAATATCAGGGAGAAATCTGAAAGTCTCATAAAGGCCAACAATTCTCAAAACTGTATGGGAATGTGTGTGTATTAATATGTGCATGCAAGCATTCATGTAGGTCTGTGTTTGTGAATGGAGCAGAGAACGCTGAGGCCACTCCAAGTCAGTGTTCAGCTGATAAATGAAGGTGGATGCTTAGTGCATCAGTTCTGATTCTCCTGGTTGTATCCATTCTAGAAGAAAGCACTGCGAGTGTGACAAGAACAACTTTGGCAATTTTGGATACCTGTGTTGTTAAAAATCATGCCCAACAAGCTGGAAGGGTAACAAAACTAATATTAGTGCCAAAAATCCTACAAACTTTATTGTTTTTGTAGCTTTTTCATGGAACAAAAAGTTATTGCCAAGTCAGGTTGGTTTCTGACATGCACAAGGACCTTTGGTTTTGTGGTGGAATCTGTGATCTTTTAGTGTACATGTAGTTTTGTGGAGTAAATCTTACTTCAGAACCGACCAGAACTCCTGCACCAGAGCTCAGAAAGTCAGCTGATGGCTCTGCATCCATTACACGACTGAGAAATATTTCATACAACTTAATGTCCAAAATCCTGAGCTATCCTTTTATGCACAACAGTTCTTTGAGTAAAATGCTGATGACCCTCCCTATGAATTTTAATCCAGTTTTCAAGCCAGTAAAATTGTCTCCGACATTATTTCAGCATGTTTAGTATACCAACATTACATTATGAAGATATTAGGTAAGAATCCCAAGTGTTGGAGATTTCATAATGGTGCTTCTTAAATGGTAATACACCAAATATGACTAAAGTTTCTGAGTTTTAGATCATTTTAATCAGTTCAGATAATTCAATCTGACAAAGGCAGTATTATGACATTGAGATGTCATTGAGTAACTTTTATTTATTTTTTTTTTTTTACAAATACCTTATTTACTGCAATTCAAAATTCTTTTGTCACACTATATAAAGCGGAAGCATCAGGTAATAGATTGTCTCCAGGGTCAGACTGCAACCATGGCAGTGTGACAAAACCATGAATGGTTCAGTAACACTGTGTTCCCTCCTGTCCAAGCCTCTCCTGTCCTTTTCATTTCTCTCTTTTTTCATAATGTCTACTTCTTATTTTGAATTTAGGAAGATCTTTCAGCTTACACAGAAAAATACAAATAGCCATTCCAGCCCACATTCAAGATGTGTTCTCACTGTACTGCCATGGTGCCGTTCTCATGCAGACTTTTGTCATAATTTAGGAGCCTTGTTGTTTGTTCTATCTACACAACTGTGTTTGGACTTGGTATGGTTTCATATTACTTTTCTAGTGACCAAAATAATCACAGCTGTGAAAAATCATCATAGTTTTGATATTTTACTCAGTTTATATTGAAAATGAGAAATATAAGGACCAGAAATTTGCACTTTTTGTTTGCATAACACTAAAACAACAGCAATCACCTTGGCATACTAAAAAAAAAAAAAAATCCCCTAGTTATTATGTTAAGTAAATGAATATTTCTTTTAAAAACTTTCACAGGAATCATTGTTACATAACATTATTGCTATGCATGTTGTTATACAACCTTAGTCTTTTTAATCAGACACTCCAGTCTCATCACTCTGACCTCCTCGGGTCCAACCCTTGTGTTCACAGAAATCAGTCAGGAGACGGCAGTGAACCCAGTGGACATTGTCAGCACGCTGCAATCACTTCAGATGCTCAAATACTGGAAGGGAAAGCACCTGGTTTTAAAGAGACAGGTAGACGAAAACATTTGCTCTTCTGACTTTTTGGTAGAAATTATAACTGGTGCACTAAGTACATACACATTTCTGCTTTATTACATATTTCTACATTAGTGTAGCTATCTAAAGTTCCTTCTAATTCCTTAGGACCTTATTGATGACTGGAAGGCCAAGGAGACCAAACGTGGTAACAGCAAGACCATTGACCCCACAGCCTTAAAATGGACACCACCTAAAGGGACGTAGAGGAGCTTCCTTTCACATTCTGAAACCGCACATGCACAGACAGATCATCCACCAAGCACTGGCATGCTCAAAAACCCCGAGCCTAAACCCTCACACACACTCTTGTACAAAGCGCTTTCAGCAGCTACAGCACCGTCAGCTACTTGCTGGGTTCAGCAGTCACTGTCATGATTCAGGAAACGGACTCAAGTCCCACAAAACCAGCCTTAGCTCGTAGATGGGACGTCTGTCCAGAGTATTCGTTTGAACATGACAACAAATTAGATATAAATAAGAATAAAAACCGAAGTCACTCATGGTTAATTTGCTGTAGTGCTACCTAGAAACAAAGTAACATATAAAACAAGAACAATACTGCAGCTTCAAATGACCATCCATACCTGGTTTTGATTACATTTAGGTCATAGATGTAAACATAAATTACTCATATTTTACAAAACCTTTTGGATTTTGCTAAATTATATATTTTATATATATTTATATATATAATATGATAATATATAAAATTATTTTTCAAATTGTGGGTTCATTTTTACATTCAACACAATTTATTAATGTGATTTTTTTTCAATTTTTATTTGATATTGAACACTTATATTCACTGGTCAGCATTTATTTTTAGATTATATTTTTGGTTTCAGGCTCCAACAAACAGTATGATTACAACGCAATAATGGGATACCCAGCAGCCAGTGATGTTCATCTACGTAGGCTCACCGCTCATATCTCCTTGACCTCATTTGTTACCTGAAAAGTAATTGTGCACCTTCTCCCAGACACTTGATTAGCACAGCGTACCAGGCACACATGCTAATCCAATCTGCAGCAGCCAGCACTGAACCTACGCTGCTTTTCATTCTGTTCTCGAGACGGATGACACAACGCAGGTCAGCAGCAGGTTGACTCATGCAATGCATTTTGGCTGACACAGACCAGCTGGCTTTGATTAAACTGGGCAAGCTGTGGGCCCAAAATGTGCAAGTTTCAAGGAATAGGAACCCAGAACTTGATTTACCATTGAGGACACATAACTAACTATAGACTTCCCAAACATAATGGAAAACACTTGAAAATTAATGTGATTTTCTCTTTTGAGTTTTGAAAAATATAAACAGGAATGAAATATTACAAATATTTGTTATAATAGTCAAGCTCTCCCAAAGCCACCAGACTCCTTTGTCAAAAGCAGTAACTAATTTTAGCTCACAGAACACAGTTGCTGGGGTACTGCTGCTTGGACTGTTACTGAGCGACTTTGGCCATTCCAACCTAACCCTTTAAAACACCAAAGTTGTGCAATAACACAACCAAGACTAACCAATGTAGGTTGCAGATGTAAGTTAGCAACTTATGTGGGATAAAATTACGGTACTTATTTTCTCAATGGAGTCAGAGGGTTTTGGGGAGAGGATACAACAGGTTCACTTCCCTATATTTAAATCCAGACAAGGCTGTCAGCAAGGTTAATTTGTTAAAGTATTCCAAATGGATCACACACTGATCAACTGCAAACTTTGCAATTCTATCTTTCAATGCAGACATTTCAGTTATAGTTCCAGATCGGTCCTTTTAAAGATTTTTTATGAAGTAAAAGGTGGACAGACTAAATCCTTCAGGCATTTTGCTGATATTGACAGTGGCTGTTTGAACCCAGAGCTAATCAGTATCTTAGCATCTCTCTCATGCAACAAATACATGTTTGTTCAGTATTTAACCAATCACAGCAGTCAGGCGGTTAGCCAGAAAGCTATAGCTGCCATTGGCCATGTTTGGATTGTGTTATGTCACTATGGTGGGGCCTCTGTGGATGTGTTTTGTTCCCACCTGTCTTCCCTTCTTTTTTAACCTTTTATCTTAGGTTTTACTCTCTGTGTTGTTCTAGGATGTCTACAGTCATATGGTGAACGATAAAGGTACATGGGGAATCTTCGCTGTTTTCAGTGATGGAGCTCACAAAGATATTGCTGTCTTTTCTGTGTCTGTTTGTGGTGGTTTTGTTAAAGTTCTCAATGATATTTTATACTTTTTCTACCTCTAAGGTTTACCACTGTATAAAAGCTACAACGGCCCATTTTAAGCTTAATTCATTTTTTTAAACGGTGTTAACATGTGAAACTATATAGCTGTGTTCAGCCAGTATATGTCTTTTTGTTTTTTTTGTTTTTTTTTACTAGATTTCTAAAATATATATATATATGCTATTTATATTCTTGAAAAAAAAATGTTACGTAGAACGTAAATGACAAAGTCTGGTAGAGGCATGTCTTCTCTATAGGACCAGCTTCTTTGTGAATATGAATATTTATCTCAAAATTTTATTTAGGGTTGAATGTGTCTAGAAGTTCTTAGCAGGTACACGAGGGAGAACCCCCTGCATCCCATACATTTCATAAATTTAAATCTCCTGTAATCAAAAGTGACGAGAATGAATCAAAACATGTCACTTTCGCACATTGTCACTACTTGTAACTTGCTGCTGAGGGCAGTAAGGAAATTACAAGCACAAGCTTTATGTGTATAACCAGTTGGCATGGTCAGCAGCATTTTCCATTTCTTTTATTCATTACAGCCCACAGTGTGTGATTAAAAATATATAATTTTATTGTTAATCTTTATATTTATTGATTTAGATCCATGTGTTCTTTTTCGTAACCTCCTTTAAATATTTGTGAAAGGAAAAGCTCAACATTTTGGGGAAGTACACTTATTTGCTTTTTTGAGTGAGATGACAAAATTGATACCATCCAACTACTGTACAAAAATGAAGCCAAAATGTCCCAGAGAAGTGTGTGGCGACCGTCGCGACCATCTGGCGCTGTTCATTTGGAGCCATCATATCAAGGTCCCACCAATACACCTGTCTCCCAACCTTAATTTCATAGCATCAAACAACTCATAAAATATCAAGACATTATCTAAGATGTAAACAAGACACAATGTTACATTGTCTGATCATTTTTGTCATTCGGTCAATTAATTAAAAAAAAAAGAAAACAACTATATTTTATTTTCAAGTAAATGCGGAAGTGCCTTAAACCTGCATTCTTTCTCATGGCCAGCAGAGGGCTCTCCACTAGTTTGAAAAAAATTAACCAGATTATGTCAATAGGAAAATAACCCTGTTTTTTTTTTGTTTGTTTGTTTTTTTACTTAAGATAACAGATTTTACATTAGAAAACATTCTAATAATACACTTATATTCACTAAAGTTGCTTCAGCCTGTTCTTTGCACACATGTCTGCAAAAACGGGAAAAGCTGTAAACCAACATGGCATCACCTAAAATGCCAAACGTTTTGCTATGTTTGTTAGTTTTTGCATATTTACAGATACTGGACAGCTGTTACCCCTGTTTACATAATGCTTGGCTTAGCCTTAAGCAACAGCTACATATATATTTTACGAGGTGGTATAGATCTTCTCACTCTCACAAGAAAGCAAAAAAAAAATGTTGAATTATTCCTTTAAATATTGTGCATAAGCTTAGACAGCGGTTGGCTGTGAAATTGGAGGTGTGCAGCCACAAGTGTCACAATGAATCATCTTTGTTTCCTTTTATTTCAGAATATTTCTGTGTCACAGTTTCATAAGTGAAGGAACCAGTCCTTTACAGCCTAGAGTTATGTTAGATTTTTTATAGTGTAAGAAATGTTGCCTTTAAAGTTGTTTTAGGATGTGATTTGTTTTTGTGTATTTTCTTGTTTTCTTACATTTTTACCATCTGTTGGTTTATGTATAAGAATTTTACCTGTGTATATGTTCTCTAATCCTGTGGTTTCTTTTCCTGTCGAGTTTTGGGCCTTGCGTGAGAAGGTTCACGTATCACTTCACCAGCTAGTAGACTTAAAATCAATACAAACAAGCCGTGCATTTCAAACAATTATCCTTTTAGCACCTGTTCTCCATAAACCTTAAAAAGTCCTCTGAAATTACTCATGGCTTGTAAGTGAAAGGAAATGGGTTGTCTTGCCAATTCTTAAGTGCATTTACAGTAAAGTGCACTTTGACAGGAAAAATCCATCCTTAAGCACACCTCTGATGACTCCATACATGACAGCCGCAATTTTGCTCTTCACTGTACTGTTGTTTTTGTTTTTTAATGATGTGATGTTATTCACATAGGAGTGATTACAACAACAGCTCTGGTTTTTAACCTTTATAAAAATGTGGCTTTTTTGTTATTATTTTACATACAACTCATCATAAACAGAGAGAGTATTTGCTGCCCTCCCAGGGGCAAAAAAAGGGACCTGAATGTAACTTTTTTTTCTTCACTGGCGAACGCTGATTAAAGCATCAGTTACACTACGGCATCACAAATTGATCACATTTAATTATGTAAAGATTTTGTCTGTGCCAGTGGCAGCTATAGAGGGGCGGCTTCAGAGCACCGTGCTGGTTATTAATACCCCTGATGACAGTTCCTCGGGGAAACCAGAGGCATTCCACCACCTTGCATAGGCCACCAGTGAGCTGTTGTAGTACCGCAGCACCTGAACGCACCCTGCTACCTGTTTAAACTACGCACTCAAAGCAGTGACACACAAAAGTAGCGCGGCATTGATATGTAGCTCAGTTGTGCTTTTGTACTTGCTTCTCCCCCTTCTGTCACCTCCAATAAATGCAAATGGTGAAACATGGTGCTTTTGTTGTCGCTGCTTATCCTGGAAGCAATATTAGAGTTTGAACCGTTTGAGCTTGGTCATCTGATAGGACTGTATGGACTTATGGCATAATTAGTGCTTATTTTCATGTTGCTGTTTTAAAAATTGTCCTTGGTGCTATTCATGAAGCTGGGAGACTTTTAAAACCCTAAAAATGTGGAAAATGATCAATGTGATCGAACATACAATGGCACTTATTTTTAAAAGGGCACTCCACCAATTAAACCAATAAAGGCCAGCTCACCATAAACTTGGACTCAGCCTGTGGAAACAGCTGTCAATGTCAAGAGGAGTTTTGTCAAGTCGACAAAAATAACCCTGATGATGCTGGAGTGATGTAATCAGGCCTATATTTAAAAACTACGAACGTGGAGTGAGACGTTGGTGGTTACAACGTAGCAAAACACAATTTAAAAAAAAAAAATCAGTTGAGTTGCATGCTGGGAAGTTTTACCTTTACCAGTGACTCAAAGTCAGGAAAAACAATCTTAATGTAAACCTGTTCAACTGCTTGTTATCAGCCAATCGCATAGCAGCAACTAAATGCATTAAACATAAAGTCACGGTGAAGACGACCTGCTGAAGCTCAAAGGCAGCATCAGAATGAGGAACAAAGGGGATTTAAGTGACTCTGAACTAGGTTGTTGGTCTGAGTATTTCACAAACTGCTGATCTACTGGGATTTCACACACAACCATCTCTAGGGTTCACAGAAAATGGTCTCAAAAAGAGAAAATATCCAGTGAGCCAAAACCAAGGGTCTGAAGAGAAGGGACAGGCTTGGTGAAGACCACGCTGCCACTTTAGTAGGTACACCATGATAGCTGGTGGCCAATGAGAGTTTTTGCCTCTACTGCTTCAGTCATGATTTGTTTTCTAAGACTTGAAGGTCAATAATAAATCCCTGGAGTTCCCCTGAAAGGGATGTGAATTTGGCATCATTTTCCCAATGTATAATACAGTGAAATAATAAAAAAAAGTAGTCAAAGTATGTATTCATTAGGAGCAAGTCCCAACAGCTACTTGAGTAAAATTAATTAATTTTTTTTTTTCTTTTCAACAATGAAAAATAGTTCTGTTTAATCCAGATAATGGTGATTGTTCCTTCAACTGACTTTACACTTCCTCTGCACTGTTCTTTAGTGTCAACACAGAAAAAAAAGACATGTTCATAATTAAGGTTTTCAGCTTTAATAAATTTGGCATGAAATGACCAACACCATTAAAAGACATAAGGCATACATATACATACATATAAATATGAAGAATTATATATGATGACAATATTGATTATAGAGATTGACAGGCAGTGATTTTAGTGATTTGTAGCAACTTAAATGTATTTAGTTAACTGTTGGATAGATCATCTGCTCTGGTCAGACTGTGTCATACTGTGTCCTGTTGATCAACAACATAGGACTCAATTATACAGGACTTATCATTGAACCAGAGCTTTGATTATGATGGGTTTTCAAAATTCACTTTTCATCTTTAGTAGGAGTCTGACTTCCATTCCTCTTCCATATCTGAAAGAAAAAACATAAAAAGAGAAATTATTAAACTCAAGTTGGTGAAGTCTTAATCAAATGATGACATCATGTGATGTAAAGCAAATTTAAAAAGCACAAAAGAAAAGCATAAAAATATAACCAGTGCTGAAAGAGGAAAACAAAGTATCCAGAGCACACCGGAGGATCATTGTAAAAGGAATGAATTTAGGAGCTTACATTACCTCCACCTAAACTTCTTCTGCCCATGAGTCCAACAAACATCTCGCCTTTATTTCCTACGAGGGAAGAAAAACAGATAGAGGTGGAAAAAGCAAATGATCATCCTGGTGGAAATGAACCGCTGTTAATCTAAAAACAAAAGCAACACGCATCTTTCCTATAATGTTATTACACTCACTTTTCTTGCCCATTTTCACAAGTTGAGGCGTGCCTGGAATGAAACACAGATAGTGCTGTAGTGATATTGAAATAACACAATAAAATTTTAGCAGCAATATTGTACAGACAGTACAATAAATGGCTACAACAATAACCACACTATCATATTCCCACAAAGTACAATTACATGTTTGTTTGTTTGTTTACCTGAGCTTCTTCCCATCAGGCCGTGGAACTGCTGTGCTTTGGACCGCTTAATGAGGTCTGCCAACCGGATGGTTATTCCTCTCTCTAGCGGGTAACCCTACACACACACACACACACACACACACACACACAGAAACAAAACAGTTGTGAGTCATCTCCAGTTTGGCACATGCATG
>JAOWBC010000458.1:21813770-21826755 GCA_028566105.1 Hypoplectrus providencianus
TAGATAGATAGATAGATAGATAGATAGATAGATAGATAGATAGATAGATAGATAGATAGATAGATAGATAGATGTGTTTCACTCTGTTGCGTTATTTACTCATCAACCATACAGAATGGACGATAAAGTTTCTTAACTGAACTTTTATTAAAGATGGTACATTAGCAAATACATTGATATAAATATGACAACAGCACTCTCTAGCGACTTTACTTTTTAATTACATGTGAACCGAGAGAGCTCGGACTTTACAGTAGCATTCATGTGTCAAGTGTTTTATGGCACCAATGTAAATATTGATTCAGTTCCAATAGATTGCAACGGACTACTTGTATGTGCCTCCTCAAATAAATTAATACTTAACACTTTGTCTCACAAGTAAAGGCTTCATTCTTCCAAACTAAGTCTTCTCATCCATATACGATGTAATGCAGAAAAAACACAACTATCTGAACATATCAGCCTTGACAGTAGAGGTTGACTCTGCTCACCTCATCCTGTGATCTATGCAGTTCAATGTGTGCGTGGCAGTGATGTCACAGAGGAGGAGTCAGGTGTACCCCTCTCGTGCGCTCACTCAGACTGGTGGATCCTCTTCAGATCAATGCATACCTGTGCAGTGGAGCACTTTACAAGAATTTAACCAACGGGAAAGTCAACTCCTATGCAGCCGGTCTAGTTTGAAAGTTTGATTTCACAGTGTTAATGTGCTGAATGTGTTTGATTTTTTTGCGAGTCCTGCTGAGGTCCTAACAGGTGTTGGGGCACGCCGCCCAGATAGAAAACATGTCCAATGGGAAAGACGCAAATGCTACTAAAACGTGAGTACCAAATGCTTGTCTTTCTCCAAAGCGTTATTGTCTACGCCTGTTTGCAACAAGTGAGAGAACGGCACACCAGACTTCGTTCAAAAGTTGTTAAATTTAAGGTAATATCAAGCAAAGAATGGTGAAGCACATTGATGACGTTTTATTGTAAAGTACTAGCATTTACACTGAAGTTCGGCTAAATTTTATTGATGTATTTTCATCTTCGTTTTACCACAAAAATGTCAAACTCCAGGAAACCGAACATCAGTTAAGAACGAAGTTTAAGTTGTTCCCTGAAACAACAGCTGGGACTCTGTTTATCTCGACAAATGTGGGGAAACAATATGCACGGGAAAGATTTGCAATAAAAACACATTTTCCGTCGCACCAGGAAACGCAGTTATAGGGCTCATTTCCTTGTCGCCAGCCAATGTAGTCTGTTATGTCAGAGAATAGTTGTAACTCAAACAACAGGAGGGGTTTGGTTAACAAAACAGCTGGTAGGATAGTGGCTGCAATTATTATTATTATTTTTTAATAAAGTTTCATTCATTATGTTTTAAAGATAATTTTGCTAATTTTAAGATGTAACACAGGTGCTACAGTAGATTGTGTGTTAATGCCATTTATACTGTCTATGGTTATTGCACTTTTGGCATCATGTGTTTAAGTCTAGGCAAACTTAAAGGGGGACTACGTTTATTTTTTGAAATCTGAACATGTTATCCAAAGCATCAAATATACTAAAAAAAAAAACAAAAAAAAAAAAAAAAAAAACTTGTTACTACTGCATTCATGCTTTCAACATCATAAAACTGTTGTCTGTATGTGAACAATATTTGGCTTAAAAAAAAATATATTGTTTTTTTCTAAGGAGCTTATTTTCTACAACAATATCCTATACTTATACCACTGACCCTGTAGCGATGCTAACCTCAAGGTTGGCTTACAAAAATAGGTCATATATCATTTCCTCTATATTATATTGTGTCCACACAGCAAAAACTATGAGTCATAGTTCTTAGAAAGCAGTTTCTAAGGGATCTTTTTTAGCTTCAGTATGTGGGGATTGGTCCACTGATGCTAATGTATATTGGGTGGTCTAATACAGCTGATGCAACACCGACAACTGCCATTTTTAAAAAAACAAATTAAGTCTAAAAAACAGAAAACACAACATGAAACTTGGAACCAACTGTAGAGTCTAGGCTTTCCTGATCATGTATGTGATGGGAAAACTACAGGCGATTTTGACTAGTCAACCACTGACCAGTCAGTCAGTTCAGCTAGTTGGCTGTGTGAATACACGAAGAAAAGAAGCCCTCCCATAAACAAAAGCAGGATGCCGCAGATTTCGGCAAAACTAACCTTACCTTAACTAACATTTTTGGGGTGCAGGCTTATGACATCGGCAGTTTCTTCTTTATCTGTAGTGTAACTGAAATGCATGCTGCTGTCACTGTTGACTCCCCCCCTACCCCCACAACACAAACTCAGTCCCAGCTCAGGGCATTTGCATGTCTAATCTATGTTTGTGCTGCAGCTCCACACAGATGACTCTGAAAGAAAGCCTGGATGAGTGTATGGAAGCACTGGATCTCTTCCTTAACAACCACTTCAATGAGAGCCTGGAGAAGTTGCAACCAAGGTAACAGATAAATCCATGAGTCATGTTTGGTTCCACCAAGGTTTGAACTGGCTGAATGTGCTAAAGTAGACAGTACAGACTAGACAGTAACAAAGTTATTTGAATGTGTTTTAGTATGATGTCAGCAGTATTTTGTCACCGGTGCTGTTAAAAAACTTCTGCGGTTTGAACTGTGAAGTACTGTGCTTCCTGTCAGTCAAGATACAAGGGTGGCCCTGGTAGGCTTCAGCTCTCCAGGATATGAGGTGTTTGCTGAAGCTGACGCCCAAGCCTGACTGATTCAACAGAATGGCAGCCCTACAAAATAAACACTATGCACAGGACCTGCTGAGACTGTTGGGAGATAGGACTGGGATAAAGAGAGCCGGTTATTTACCCTTATCTTTTCATTCGGTCAGATATACAGTAGCAACCCTCTTTAAATAGCCTCTGTTTGCTAACAGTTTGATGTGTATGATGTTGATCCCTGGACTCCATGTTTCCTCTGTAGAGTGAATGAGAGTATGTACCATGCTCTTATCTACGCCACAGTGCTGGAAATGCAGGCTATGATGACTTTCCAGCCTGATGACATCAGCAATGCAGGAAATACCATGAAGAGTGCCCAAGAGGTCTGCCAGAGGTCAGGATGTATTGTGAATGTCGATAATCATTTTATAGACTGGACTTTAAGTGCACTACATTTCTAAAGTGTTGCTGACCCTTTATCCCCAGTCTCTTAGCCATAAGAGGCAAATTTGCACAAGTGCATTTGCATGACCTGTTTCGGACCATGCTACCAATTTGACTATTTTTGCATGGGATGCCACTATAGCAGCTGCAATGATGGCAAAATTGGATACATATAATTAGTGGATGATTGCTGTCAGCAAATATGTGGTTAGCAACAAAAGTAACTTAATTTGTTTATATTGTTGTTGTTTGGTGTTTCAGGTTTCGACGGAAGTCCCCTGCTTTGTCTAACAAGGCAGTAGGGGAATCACTCACTGAAGGTAATAGAATTGAATGTCTCTTTACTTTTATCAAATTAATGCCATCCAGAAAGAGAACATTTTGTTGGATTTTTCTTATTTTAATGGGACTAACATGGAAGCAACAATTGGCAGAAAGTCAGTCATGTCATGATTTACAATTGGGATTTGTTCAACATACAGTATCTCAAAGTCTATTCTTATCTTGGTGTTGTCTGCGTCACAAACCAGCTGTGATTGCTTTCATCCCCAGACTTACAATTTTCCTCAGATGTTCAACATAAATAGAGAAAAAAAAATGCTCTTTGAAACTACTGATCAACAGCACTTTAAACTAAATGCTAGCATCGGCAAGCTAACATGCTCACAATGACAGTGCTAGCACACAGATACTCAGCATGAAGAATGTTTTCACCATTTCATCTTAACATATTAGAATGATAACATTTGTGCAATAGTTAATTTCAACATGCTTTAATGCTCGCTATTTAACTTGATAGTTAATGAGCCAAAGTTGTCACTTGATCACTTAGCGACAGGAATGTGCTTTCCTATGCTGTGACGAAATCCACCCAAAACTGAAAAAAAGAATAAAATATTTTAACTTTGTCTGCTGTTGTAGTGGGATAAGCAACACCAGGGACAAGGGGACACAAGCAGAAATGTCTTCTTTCCATATTGTTTTGTACGAGTGATGCAGACAAGTGATTTTCACAAAGCAGATCATATCTTCAAGTCTACTAATCCAATGCAGTAGTCAGGTAGAAGACACAGATTAAGTCTGGTAGATCCACCACACACAGTTGTTATATTTGGCTCTGCATGTGACACTCCAGTGCTTGTTGACTCATTGGATGTAATTTATTACTTTATGTGTGTGTGTTTATGGATGTGTTTTTGCAGAGCAGCTTCATGCTGAAGTGTGTTATGCAGAGTGCCAACTCCAAAGAGCTGCTCTCACCTTTCTACAGGTATAGTATGCTAATCTGCTTTTCAAAATGACCTCTACCATCACTGTGCACACCACAGATTCCACATGAACGTTTCACAAATTCTGTCACTCTTATTTATTTGTATTTATTCATGTATTTATTTATTTATTTTTTGCAGGATGAGAACATGGTGAGTTTTATCAAAGGAGGGATCAAAGTACGAAACAGTTACCTAATTTACAAGTAAGTAATAGGAGGAAAATAGTGTTTAGTACATATCAGTGGTATGTAATGTAATTGAGCAAATACAGGATCTGACTATTCAATGCCCAGACCTGATAGAGAAACAGACCATCTTCACTCAAAAAATCATCATATAGTTTATCTGGACAACCCCCTTATTATTTATAAGTTTGAGTTTGAAATTTTATGCCATCACAATCTTGTTTTTCTGTTTGTTTGTTTTTTAAAGACAGAGAGGACCATATTTTAAATAAGAAGGTGGGCTAGGATAGAGGGCAATAAATTATAGGTAACAATAGCTAAGTAGCCTGGTTAGTAAGAGGCTTTAGCAGAACTGAATGCTAAACACACTATTATAAGCAAAAAAATGTGAAATTAAATTTCTTTACTGAAAACATGCTATAAATGGGTCAGCTTTCTATGATAAAACTCACAGGGTCACGTTTCAATGTAAATGGGACCATCATATATAGAATGGACATCATACTTTGTTGCAAAAGTATGAAACATAGAAATTGAGACCATAAACTCATTAAGAAAATGTTGATTTAGGTAATAAACCAAGACAGCTGTTTGTTCATTAGCTTATTTTGAATCAAACTTCTGTTGCAACCAGTGGATTCACTCTATACGGGCAATTAAAAAAATAATTGGCTTCACTTTTCTATTGGAGAGGTTTGATGCTAGATGTTGTTATTTTTTTCCTTGTTACATGTCATCATGCCCCAAAGTAGTAAGTTATAAAGCTGAGCTGCAATGCTTAACAACTGACATAGATGTTTTTTTTTCATCCAGAGAACTGCATTCCCTCATAAAATCTAACAGCTGCCTTAAAGGACCCAGTCACGTTCACTTAGAGGGGGGTATATCCTTCGGAATAGGAGCATTTAATCTGGTATGTCACAAAAGTACCTTTTAAAAACTATCTGACTATGTGTTGTCACCAGTCGTCTCTATGTACCATATATTTCATCAGATCTTCTTCATTCACAGACACTGTCTCTATTTCCTCCACGGATACTCAAAGTTTTGGAGTTTGCAGGCTTCTCTGGAGACAAGGTGAGTCATATACATTTCAAACAGTATGCATTCTATCATTTTTGACATACTGATACATTTTTTTGAACCTGTTTTAGGAATACGGTCTGTCTCTGCTGCATGATGGTGCGACAGGGATGAACCTGCGCTCCATGCTGTGCGCTCTGCTGCTGCTCTGCTACTACACCTTTCTCACATTCATACTAGGTATTCCTGCACCTCATCCACACATTATAAGCATGCAGAGCTTGTGATTATTCTTAGAACTTGTCGCTGAGGATTTCCGTACAATATATTAGATCATGTCATATAACATATCTCCGTTGCATTCTCTCAGGGACAGGCGAGGGGGAGGTGACTGAAGCTGAAAGGCTGCTGAAACCTTTCCGTCTCCGCTACCCACGGGTCAGTGGCATCATTTTACAGGAAAAAAGAAATGGCTCTCTAGGGGCTTGTAAACGGTTTTTTTTAATCCACAATTGAGTGATTAAAGTGAGAACAAAGTTTCCACAATAGCAAAGTTCGCAGCAATCGATTACTCTCAGACTGCCTTCTAAACCTCTTCACCCTATTATTCATTGGATCATTCTGTTGTCCACCATCACTGCATCTCACTGTATGTCAGGTGTTTTTAACAAATCCCTCCTTTCACTCACACATGACTCTCGCATTCCCACCCTGCTACTTTTATCTGATACACACTCCACCTTCCTCACATTCTTGTAAATTCACAATCCATGTTTCCACTCCACCCTTTACCTACATGCCTGCCCATCCCAGAGAGCAAACTCAAGGCTCTGACACAATGTGTACCAAACCAGAATGGAAATGTCCTGGTTAAACACTGTAAAGAGTGATTGCTATAAAACAGGTCTGCTTGCTGATTGCTGAGAATTTAACTGCAGATTGACATGTGACATGAAAGGCGCCTTCCAAATTAAATGTATTATTATTATGTAATGCTGAGAAACATTGAAAGTTGAAATGTATATTTTTCTTCTTTACAGGGAGCAATATTTCTCTTCTTTGCTGGCAGGACAGAGGAGATCAAGGGGAACATTGATGAGGTGTGTTTCTTTAAGCATGTCCGTAACATTTAAGGTTCTTTGTCAAGTATCTAATTCAGGGGTGTCCAAACTTTTTTTTTCTTTGGGCCACATACAGAAAAGCATACAAAGCATTGGGCCACTCACTCAGTGAGGTATACTGCCTCACTTCTAATGCACTGATAGTGGTATAATAAAACCAATGCAGGTAAATTATAATTTATAATTTTATTATGTTATGTTACAAACATGTTTACAGCAAAGAAGCCTACAGTATAACTCTCCATTACTAGATTTTCATTTTATTTTTTACAAAAAGAATCAAAATAGAAGAATATCCTTGTATTACCACAATACACCACAGCACTTTAAGAACTTAGACTACCACTAAGGCTCTGCTTTCCTGGATGTTATAACATATAACATAACATCCAGGAGGGCCATAGCCCTGCTAAACAGAAACCTTTGATTTGTTCTAATCATCAACAATAATGCAAACATTTTGACATGCACAAGAACTCTATTTTTATAACTATAGTTTTGTACATATTTATTATTTATTATCTATTTTTATTTTCTTACTTGCTTTTTATTCCCCCGCTCTCTGTTTTATTTACTCCATTATTTATTATGACCTTTCACTGAGAAGAGAGCTGGAACAAAATTTCGTTGTGCTGGTGTACACTGTATGTCTAACAATGACAATAATAAAGAACCTAGATTACAGATACAGATCCATTTCAGAGCAATTATTAGATTATTCCTTGAAAATGTTATAACCCAAGTATATGCATAAAAAATGAAGCCAGTATTTTTTCTGTAATCCTGCTGAAGAAAAACATCTTAAAATAACTGACATATTATAAATATATACATTTAATCAATGATATGATCAAACAGTAAAAGCCATTCCAGAAACACAGAAACTTTAACCGGCCAAACTACAATCACAAACAGTTCAGCACTAATATCATGTGTGGACCATAAACCAAAATATTTTAAAAGTTTACAAGGGCCAGTTAAAAGTCATTGGTGGGCAGCAGTTTGCCCCCAGGTCGTAGTTTGGACACCACCGGTCGAATGTTTAATATATTCAATTCACAACCTTCCTCCAAGGCAGCCCCACTATTATTTATGTGCTCTTTGACGTCACTGTGTCTCCAGGCAGTGACGCTGTTTGAAAACGGCTGCACGGCCCAGCAGGCGTGGAAGCAGTTCCACCACATGTGCTACTGGGAGCTGATGTGGTGTTTCACATACAAGCGAGCATGGAAGATCGCATACTTCTACGCAGACCTACTGAGCAAGGAGAGCCGCTGGTCCAAGGTAAAGATGACAGTACAAGTCAGGAGAAATCACTCCTTACTACCCACGTAAGGAAGCTTGGTCAGGGCCCTGTTGCGTCACTTTTTTTTTTTTTTTAGAGTACAATACCAAAGTGCTGCATCAGTACCAGATGTACCCATCCGGAGACCTGCAACAAAATATGAGGATATTTTGTTTTATTTCATTTACAGGTTCAGTTTGGGTTAAAATAATGAACATGCAAATTATATTTAGGTTTTTGCAGGATTTTTTTTCACAGTAAAGGCAGATAAACCGTATCTTCCTTTTCCCAGCAGGTTATAATCCATGAAATTAAATGTAGTTTAAGTTTGTTATGTACATGACAAAGGTTGACTGCATAACATGAGTAATTTAGTTAAGTCAATGTTGACTTTTAGATCCATATGGAACAGAAACCTCTGCCTCTTTATTTAAAGGCCTGTGTTACTTTTTAACTGAGAGTCAAAAGGCCTCTGGGCACAAACATGCAAAACACCTGCCACCTTTCCTATACAAGAGAGTTGTTTAGCCAATTTTATTGTTGTTTGTTTCTCTCTGTTGTCTGTACACATCTCCTTATGGCTCTGTGACTCTGTGTAGTCACTTATCTCTCATTTTGGAGATTTTATTTTCCTCTTTTTACTTGCTTTGTGTCACTGAATTTTTTTTTAATTAATTACATTATATTATTATTTTAATTACAATTTTGCTCATTTTTGTAATTGCTCTGAGTCTCTGGAGCCATTTTAAGTCTTTCCTTAGATGGATTGTGTTCATTCCTAGTTGGTCTCAGTCTCACTGTGGTTGTTCTGTCCTGTTTAACAGTTATTTGGACTCTTTTGAGTGTCTTTGTGTTCTGCATCTTTTTGTGATGTAAAGAAAGTTAGGACATTGTGTAAAACGCACAATTTGCAGAATGCAACAAATTCAAATATGTGTATTTGTGGTCCTTTGAGGCTTTGTCCTGGTTGGTGCCTGTTACTGATACCTGATTTTGTAGGTTAAGGCAGGAGGGGTCCGTGACACTTTGGGCCCCTGGGCCTCTGCCTGCATGGCTTGTTCAGTTATCCATCCCTGGCTCTTATAGTTCGCTTGACCTCCTTTACGACAGTCCTACATGTGCAGAACCAACGCCAGTGGAGCATCATAGTTTGACGTGTAGTGTCACTGACCAAATTTCCTTATGTGACAGTTTTGAAGAGGCGAAGCGTTGAATGAGCTGTTTGATGTCTCTATATTTAACTCTATATTGACCTTCATGTGTCTCTCCACTAGGCCATGTATGTTTACATGAAAGCCGCTTGCCTCAGCATGTTGCCTGAAGACGAGGCTCGGCCTTTCGGAGAGGACGAGGTAGAGCTCTTTAGGTAAACACACACACACTGTAATTGTTTAGCATTAACCTCAGAAACACACTGCTATTGTCTTTAGGCTAATAATGCCAGCTGCTGTGAATTCCCGAAAACCTGTTTGTGTACCTTGTGTGAACCAGGATTATAAGTTGTACCTGCTGGGGAGAAGAGCTGAGTCATCTCCGGCCAGAGGTGCAATGTCTTCTGGGAGAGCTTTCAGTTTTGCACAGCTTAATATAACTCTTACTAAATTGTAAAATATGTCCTGCAGAAATGTTTTGCAACATCCCGTACCAGTGAAAAGTGAGGGAATGTTTTCCATTTACTTTATACTGCATACTGCTGCTTACAAAAAATAATATCTGACATGGGGTTTCCACCAAAAACTTAAACTACAGACTTTTACGTTGCATATTGGACAATATTCTAAGATTCTGTCAGCATGAACACTTTCTAAGCAAATTGGCTGTTGGCCAATGGCTAAATGCAGTGTGAAATCCCTAAAGTTAGCAGCTAGCTGGTGAACATAGTAAAGCATTGATATTTGGTGATCAAAAACAGAGCCAAAGGGGTTGATATTGAATTCAGATTCCAGATTCATGTTGCTGGATGTTTAAATATGCAGATGTGTGCAGCTTTGTAACCAAAATCCATACATTCACCTTAAATCTAATAGCTATTAACATTGTCATGCTTCATGCTTTGCCACGTCTGTCTGCAGGATGTCAAGCAAACAACTCTTTAAATGCTTGTTTTCTAAATGCAGCCCGGACCTGTCGGGGTTATGCTGTTCAATGTTAGTGCTTGCTTTCACAATAAAGCATATTGCAAATTTGTCACTCCAGTTAAAAGTTCATACCTCGAACATGAAGTGTTTGCATCATAGGATTTGTGTTACATTTACATCAATGTGGATGACACAAGTTTCACATCGCCTCCCGTCTTTGCACTGACTTGATATCATGCAGAGCGAAAAATCCTTGTGCCCGTTGTGAACACACCAAAAGGCTTTTGTGTCTCTAGGTAGTTATCCTGCCCACAAGTGTCCAAACTTGCCTTCTTTCTGAATATGTCCTCATTATTTTCCTGTGTCTTTAGACAAGTGCCCACCTTCAAGCAGAAGATAGCAGGGAAGTCTCCACCGACGGAGAAGTTTGCCATCCGTAAAGCCAGACGTTACAAGGCTCAGTGCCCAATCAGGCTACCAGTGCCAGTGCTGGTAAAACTTTACACACACAAAACAAACATACACTTTGGGCACTTTGTTTAACCTGCAGCACCTTCCAACACCATTCACTGTTTCATTGTAGGAGATGATGTACATGTGGAACGGTTTCAGCATGATCAGCAAGCGACCAGAGCTGACGGACGGCATGATGCAGACTCTAGTGGAGGCAGAGCGCACCCTGCTGGAATCTCCTGGTAATACAACTTAGTCCAAACCATGTGCCTGGAACCAAACCTACTCACCTGAAATAGAAGGTCGCTTGTCTATCACACCTACTGTGCTGATGCTCTGTCCTCCCTCTTACAGAAAATGAGTATTCTATGGATGACCGCTGTTTGATCCTGATGCTGAAGGGTCTGTGTTTTAAGAACCAGGGCCACCTCCAGGCTGCAGAGGAATGCTTCAACAGAGTCTTTTCCAGGTGAGCTATAGTGAGAAATCTCAAAGTTCCAGTGTTGTTCATATTGGAGATGTTTGGTACATGTGAATGAGTATTTTGGAGATAGCATTGCTTTTGGTGAGGATGTGGTGTTTGTACAAGACTGTGGAGGAGCAGTTGAGTGGTCAATGTTTGAAAGACTGTAGCAGTTGAGTCCTGAGGGCAGGGATGTTTTGTCTGTTTGGTTTTAGCAGCCTTTTTTTTTTCTTCTTTTTTTTTCTTCTTTTTTTAGTAAACTACATCGGCTCATGTCAGCCTCTCATGGTATCAAAGATAAGCCAAACTGTATGTTCCTCAAATAACAACCATGCTGTGCCTTTCTCTCCATGCTGTATGATGGGAAGGTTATGATACACACTGGGTTTTTTCTTCAGAGAACCAGCAATTCTCATTAGAAATCTTCTCAGAATTTAGAGCAAAATCAATAAGAAAAATCAGAAGCAGATCAAAGTTAATGTTAAAAGGCCTTTAAGTTGAGTGTGTGTTTACCTTTTGCCCATGCCTTAGATGAATTAATTGGCAATGCAGTGTTTGCTTAGCAATTATAGATTCCTCTCAGCTCACATCTAAGTCATAAACACATAAAGCATCCAAAGCAATGAATACAGATTACACTACTTTTGGCTGGATTCCCACTCACATTTACAATAAGGACCAAGAAGGATTTAGATCTTGTGATTGTCATTTCCTCATTCATTTCAAAAGCATGTCACCTAATTGCATTGAAAAACCAACTCTTGCATTTCCTTAACCTGTGTGTATAATGTAACAGGATGTGACAGTCGCAGTTAAATAACTGTCTCTCTGTGTGTGCTCAGTGAAAAGAAGATCAGGTTTGACCACTACCTCGTGCCTAACTGTCTGATGGAGCTCAGTCTGCTCTACATAGACCAAGGCAGAAGGGACGAGGCAATTAAACTACTGCACAAAGCCAAGTAAGTTACCAGCACGTTCAGTGATGTTACAACATACATCAGATATTAACACATCGATCTAGGTCAGACATAGGTCATGTTCATTCATGTGTCCAGAGAATATGCATTTAAATGGGGGGCAATAGTGCTTATAATTAGGTTCATTGTTTGCTTTGGACTTTTTAAATGTTCAAATGTGGAAAGAAAAAAAAAAAACACTTTATGTCAAAATTCTGAAATTCTTCAATGGCATTTAATAGATGCTTTTGTCCAAAGTGATGTACATTTAAGAGTTAGTACAAGCAAAACAAAGATAAAGTCGAAATACAACACATGGGTAAGTGCCGTGGCCTTAGTTTGGGTCCATTAGGACATAAGTGCTGTATCAAAGTGCTTAAGGACAGGTTGAAGACCAGACAAGCTGCTGCTTTCTGGATCCGTAGCAAATTAAAAGTGCATGCAGGGCGATTTGATTCTGATCTTCCTTACATTGTACAGGGAGAATCTGCATGATCTGGCCATGTCAAAAATACCAGGATGTCCTCCTACACCCAGTCACACATTACAGCATGAAAGCCGGCTGCACATCTTATATATATGAGCCACAGGGTCAAAGGTCAAGGACTCGTGTTATAATGAAATAGTACATCATCAGCTGCATGTAACAATACATACTGTGTAACGGTGGCAGCCGTACTTACCTTAAGCATGGCACTTCCTTTCTGTCTTCCCATGTGTTTGGTCTTTATGCTAAGCTAAGCTACGTGGCTGTTAGCTTTAGAGTAATTGTATTGATGCACATACACAATTGTGCATCAATAAAAATGTTGATCAACTGATTAACTAATCCTGAAGTTTGACAAATTAAACTAGTCAATATATTAATGATATACATGAAAAACTAACTAATTAGTTTATTAGTACTTAATATATTTATGCAATTAGAATAACAAACAAAGTCCTTATGACAGGACGGCTGGGATGGGATAGTGCTACAGTGTACAGGGAATATGTCTCTGGTTGTTTGACGTATGTCCAC
>JAOWBC010000458.1:21826855-21841406 GCA_028566105.1 Hypoplectrus providencianus
TTATGACAGGACGGCTGGGATGGGATAGTGCTACAGTGTACAGGGAATATGTCTCTGGTTGTTTGACGTATGTCCACTAGAGGTCGCTCTCTGTCCATTACATATACACTGTATAGAGGGGGCCTGAAAAAGTCTCAAAAACACTTTTCACTCTCAGGGGTTGTAATATGGGTTTGAGGTCTTTATGAACCCTCTGCTGTCACTGGATAAAAGGAAAGTTTCTGTGAGGACATTACATTTAAGAATATCCGATCAAAAATGTAATGTAATAAGATAATAGTTTCCACTTCCTCCTCTGTTCGGACTTGCAGACACAACTACAAGGAATACTCCATGGAGTCTCGCACACAGTTCAGGGTGCACGCTGCTCTGGCCAAACTCAAGGCCGACCCTGGGGAAGAGGAGGACACTCACATGTAGGAGGACATTTCTTCACGACTGGAAATTCTCTCCACGAAGGACTCTGCTCCGTCTCAGTTGTGACTCCTTTAACTTGATACCCAGTTGAATGCTGGGTATTGTTTCACTCAGCTTTACCTTTTTAATGTCACAGTCTACAGCAACATATCACTGGACTCAGGTACAACCTGTTTGTCAGTTTCACATTTTAAGCTGAGGGACAGTGTATTAGACATTTTATGGACAATGTTTTTATGGTTTACACTGACAATTAAGGACACTACATTTTAATCAACAATTGATTCACAGCCACTATAAATATTAATAGTTTTTATGACAATGAAATGTATAGTCATTACTTTAGTCTATTTTAACAGCTCTACATGATTATTTAATAACTGAGTGACGTCTGTTTATTGTGCTGTTTTGGGAGGAAATATGAGTGTTCATGTTATTTCAGCTGAAAAACATTTCATTCAAATCGTTTTAAAACCAATTTTTGGCAACATTTAACTGGCTTGAAGACATTTATGAACCCCAGTTGACAGCTAGTATTCTGTGCACAGTCACAGTCTGTATGGTTTCAATGTGAATGCATACAGGTACGACACGCCACGGCTGTTTTAAAGCCACTTACGCCTCCTGGTGTTCGCATTCATTTTAAAATTCAGTGTTTTGGCATATCTGTAACAGTGCACTTTCCAAAAACATCAAAATGTGTTATTTTTGCATAAATAAATTCAACACAAGAGTAACTGTTTTGTCTTAAATTGTGCAAAGTGTATGTTTTCACACTATAATTTTATTTTGCTTTTAAATATTTCAGACAACATGCAGTTTGTACAGGAATTATTTTATTTCAGTGGCAGCTAAATACATAGAGCTGATGAAAAATTAACATGCTTAGTTTTACAAAACATGGATGGGGTGGTATTTAATCCAGGGGCCATCAGGAAACAGAAAACTACTCGGCTGAGTGGTGTTGTGTTCAGCAGATATTAGAGTCTGAAATGGCTCAGTCCAACACTATGAGGAGGCAGCAGGAGGTGTGACAGGGGCCGCCGCCTGCTCCTCTCTCAGTCTGCGTTTCATTAGTTTCCTTTTCTTCGACTCTTCCTTTTCTATACTAGCAACCATTTCCTGAAACTTGGTGCTACGGGGGTCCACAGCGTAGCCAAATCGCTCTGTGGCCTCAGCCAGCAACCGTGCACGGCGAGCTTTCTCTTCCTTCATCTTGGTCTTGGCTTCACGCTTTTCTTTGCGCCAGTCCGCGATCATCTTGGGCATTTTGGCCATGTTGGCTGCTATGAGTTTCTCTCTGCGATGGAAATGGAAACGATCAGTATAACAGATGTTCATGATGCATAATTGTATGAGTTGTTTTAGATTGTATCTCCCAAGTATTAGATGGATGCCATGACATTTAGTGCAGTTTATTTTCCTCACACAATGAATTCTCATAACTTTAACGATGTCCTGACTCCTCATGTTTGTAACTGGATCTCTACGTTTTAGACTAGCCTTCCAGTTCACATTAAAATCACAATAAAACCACAGTGAGAAATGCACAAACGCACGCAAGAATTAATCGATAACTCTTTCAGCTATATATCTCATGATATAACATGTTCAATAAATAAATAGCCTTTATGTAAAGAAAGATCTTTAATATATAAAGATCCCTACTGCAAAATTACAGTTTCTAGTGAATTTTGAAAATATACATAAACAAATGTTAGTTGTGAGTCCTTTGAACTGATATGGGCTTGTTAATATCAGTTTGCTCAATTGTGTCTCATGATATTTGAATATAATGTCATCATGACACAATTCCATTGAGATATAAAAATGACCACTCTAAATTACTGTCTAGCCCTTTAAATATCAACAATTACAATTATCTGATTGTAATTTTTCATCTCTGATGATTTGCTGCTTTTCTGTTTTATGTGAAAACTGAAGATCATGAAAAATTGATGGTTTTATTGTATATTTACTTGTCCATAGCATTGATTTTTTTTTTTGAAAATGTCATACCGCTTCATTCATACATATAAATTCGTAATGCATGCATTCAGGTTTAACATAAAAAAAAATATCAATTTATTTTAAATGATGATGCATTCTTCGAATAGATAAAAAGTATATGACGCAGTTAAAAATAACCCCATCTTTATTAAACTGCATCATTAATAAATGTGGCCTCTACATAACAAGTATTTCACTAGTGATTAACTTGTGATACTTTAATTACATATTTATAGTGGTACTTTGTACTTGTACTTAAGCAAGGTATTTGTAGTTTTACTTCAGGGAGCTGAATGCTTCTTCCATCACTGCTTCCCATCTCTTTAAACAGAACAGAGGGCCCTGGCTCTACACACTGTGTTTCATTTTAGCTGCAGGTGTCCAGAATGAATACAGCTCATAAGTTGTGTGATTGACTTGGCTGAAGTGAGGTCAGTGTTGTGGATGAACTCTCAACCTGTGTTTGCAGCTTGTTATGTTTACTTGTTTCCTCTTTGTATAATGTATAATATTTTGCACCCTATACATTCAATGTATCATAGTAAACCCGACAGCTGTCCGATTATGGACGCAGCCATGTTAGCTGCAATAGCATGGCTTACCTTGCCAGCCTTTTCTGAGTTTCCTCCTTCTTCCTGGCCTCGATGTTCTTCAGCATCACCTCTAACGGAGGATTCCACTCTTTTTCCTCTGCGATGATCTTGTCTAGTTCCTCGTGGCTGGGCCACAGCGAGGCAGGGTCGATGCCCGACGCCGAGCCGTACCGACCGAACAGCTTCCTGTCATACTGGGCTGTCTTCTGCCACTCCGGCGTCTTCTCGCTGTCCTTGTCTGGAATATAGGGATTATGGAGGTTCAGCTTTAAAGGTTTGGGGTTATAGGACGCTGTTTGCAATACAAGCCCGCTTTGAGGCTTCGCACAGAGTACAGTTTTTGAGCATGACATTCCCTTTAAAGTCCGACATAACATTGCCGTCCTCCCGCATAGTACGGACGCCGCCATCTTTGTTCACTTCAACGAAGGACCCAGAGTAAAGACAGAGGTGACTACCTCAGTGCCTGTCTTTACAGCGGCGACTTCCGTGTGTGCCGTTATTATTCTTCATAATTGAAAATATTTACTGGGTCACGTTAGACAGGTTATTGTGTAGTTTTATTGCTAAGGCATTTTAAAGTACTTATAATAAAACGTTTAAGTCCCAAATATGCATATTGCTTTAAAAAAAAAAAAAAAAAAAAGTATCATCAGACAATATAGTTGATCACAGCAAATATCTGATAAAAATTTTGATGATTAATATTGTGTGCCAAAAAATGTTTTTGCAACCATATTCTGTTTTCAGCTTTAATGGATTACTGCTCCTCTCTTCTCTATTCTATTTCTTCTGAATTTTGTTCTAAATGGCATGTCAATAAAATGCTTATGGAAACATGCAATTTTAAGAATTTGAGTTTGTACACAATTTTGGACATTTGACAATCCATACACCTTGTAATGAACAATTTGATATAGACGCTATTTTCTTTCTATTATAGTTTCCACATAAAAACTGCACAACAGGTTAAGGTCAAGGACTTAAATATGTTTTTTAATTCTTGCAGCACAACAAGCAAAGACTTTTAGTTCCATTAATTTCAAGTAACGGCAGATATCTCTACAGTTAATATCTCCAACACTTTGCAACTCACAACTAAACAATCCAGACTGATGAACAGCACTACAGGTAAAAAGAAATATATGTATATCTGACTTTGGAGCAAACTGTCCCTTCAATTACTAAAAATTGTAAATGACTTATAACCACGTCCCCCTGTAACAATGTATGTCTGTGATGTGCAGGATGCATAATATGATAGAAAACATCACATACTGTTCGTTTCTTCCCTAAAAATGACCAATGTGAGTGTTTCCATAAATTGTCCCCTTACTGGTTTCAGGAGATCAACATGTCATCATACGTAAAAATAACTGTTGCCATTTGAAACCTGAATTAGGTTCATGGAATGAAGCTATTTCCCTAAGCTTCATGTCACACCTACACGTTTAAGCGATATACAAGATAATAAAAAAACAGAAGAAAAATGCATGTAAGAGAAAATTACCCCCCGATAGATGGCGCCAGTGTATGGGGCAAGTCTAACACTGAATCTTCTGATGGTTTGTTTCAGACTGTATAAATAAAATAAAAAAATAAATTAAAAAAAAAAAAAGGTTTCTTTCCTTTTCAGTTTTAAACATTATTACTTAAACTAGTTCTTAAGGAAAATTTTGGGGGGTCCTTTTTTCTTGGGAATTGTAATGGCCAGATGTCAAAAGGTTAAAGCTGGTAAATGATTCACTTTCAGAGGCAGGACAGTAACTTCTGGGAGTTCAGATCAGTGGTGGTGGGGGCCTGTTTTTCACTAAACATCCCCGTTGACTTGGAGTTGGTTGTGAGCAGGTGGGCCGAAGCCAGAGCACCAGAGCAAAGAAGGGGAGCTGAGACTCTTTAAACACCTTCTTTGAACATTTAAGGACCACTGGGCAGGGAAATAAACCTCCTTTGAAAGAGAGGATCTTTGTTTTAACGTCCTTAGCTCCACCTCCTCTTCCTCTTTTAGCTGCCTCCACCCTCCCTCAACTTTTTTTTTTTTTTTTTTAATATATTTGATTTCTTTTCAAGAAGCGGAGATAGAACAAATGGGGTTGCTCTGGAGTGCAGCACTTACAGAGACAGATGTCATCGCTTTTGTGTCGTGGGAGCGCGCAGAGCTCTCCATCGTCATTAAAGATTTAGGGTTCCCATGGCAGGGGTAGCACTAGGCTGGAGGTGGGGGTGGGCATGACAGAGGCTTAATTTGGCTTAGGAGCGATCTGGTGCCAAGCCCGGGGCTTTAGGGATCACATCAACGTCAGTCACAGGCAAATAGGCTTGTTAGCAGTTAGACGATAAGGGGATGGTGGCAAGATGACAGGTCTATTTCTGAGTGAGTATGTGAGTAGGAGGCTTGGGTGGTGAATTAATATGTGTTTAGGGAAGTTACACAGAACATGCTCACCTGAACTGGGACTCTGTTACCTCCTTAAATTGCATCTGTTTTTGCAGATGTGTTTAATTTGCATAGAGGCGTACATTTGTATTGAATGTAATGAGTTGCAGTGTTACAGAGAGGCATTATCTGGTGTTTTGTAACTGAAACAAACAGCATTTTGGCCTCAGATGTGTTCAGATGTAAAAGACCACATGTGGTCTTCATTGAGAGGTTATTAAGCCTTATTTAAGGGCTCTGCATTGCCAGAAGCTGGAGTTACAATATGTATCATAATACATGGCTTACAATCTATAATATTAAAACACCATTCAGATAATGTCAAAAGATTGAACTGGTTGTTATCAGCCCATCATATGGGTGAGTAAAGGTCCACTTCACCTGCTGGTAGGACAGTAGGTTGTTATCAGCCCACTGAACTGCTATATTAACGCTTGATGTTTACAGTTGCCCTCTACTGGCTGTAAAATTATGAATGACACCAAGGCAGGAGTGAACTGAGTATGAAGTCAAAGGGTGAAGTAGAAAAAAGGCAGTAATGCCGAAAAAGTTGCTCTTCTACCGACAGTAGGTGAGGTCCAGCAGATCTCTGGACCATTATTTGAAAAAGCTACTTTTTTATATTTTTGATATTTCATACATGTTTGATATATCTGACACCTCATAGATATGCTGCATAAGATCTTTTACCAAAATGCAAATTAAATGCTATTTGCTTTTAGAACCACAGTTTGTGGATGTGTGGAGCTCTAATGTTAATGTGACCATGACAAATTTTGGGCTATTTTGCCAATAGGTGGTGCTGCAGCTGCATCATCCAACTATAAAGGAAGGACTCTCTGTGTGTCTCTCTGGTACCGTACTTCATATTTCAGTAACAGTTCATCCTAACGATTTCACGCTTGTTGGGTGTATTGCTGTGAGTACAGTGTGAAGTGTAAAGTTGATCACATGAGCGGTTCTCAAGCAGCACTTTAGGGGGCCAAGCAAGGAGTTTAATAGCAACCTTGGGGTCAAACAACTGCCTCACTGCAAATGGTCCCATGTCCAGAAGGGCCACACACTATGGGGCCCTTCTCTGACAACATTACAAGCAGCAATTTTAGGGTGCTAGAATCCTCCCCTGAACAGGCAATGCACTGGAAATAATAATAATGAAAATACTCTTTCTCTGCCTCTCTCTCAGGCACACGAACACTCTCAGACAGAGAGAGCCAAGGTTCGGTGTTGTCTTTCCTATGAAGCAATTTGCCAAGCCAGTGTTACTATTTGTTGACACAAAGAAGAAATCATAATAAATTGAGTCTAAATGAACCACTCTTTTGTTGGCCTTAAACAATGACAGGGTTTTACTCAGAATTTTGGCACCAAGAATTAGATTTGTCAGCATTTCCCCAGAACAAGGGATGAGGACAAAATCCAAATAAAAGAGAGCTGAGCCCCAAAATATCTCCATTTCCTGGTAATGACAGAACACTGTGGCTTCACTGCGCAAACTAAGAGAAAAAAAGGACAAAGCAAAGCCTCCTTGGTAAGACGAGTCCCCACAGCGCTGGTGATAAATTACAGCTTTCCACAGGAACATCGCACAGAAATTAATAATCCAAAAGTATCTAATGTTGTCCTTGGCATCACGGATATAAGTTTCCCATAGATAACTCAAGCATGTAAACTTTTGTATGGCAATCCCGATTTCTCAATTAGTGGTTACAAAAAGGTCACAACAAAGGAGTGTGCAGATTTTTTTTTGCCAGAGTGTAAGTCATGGCTGTGATCACTCTTGCAGCTCTCTGCAGGCTGCTTTTTAAACACCCCAACCGCCCCCCACTAATGTTAAACTTGGACTTAGCCCAATTCAGAACTGCCAGCGTAAGCGGTCTTATGAAGGGGGCTGGGGCGGTGGAGTGTGTGTGTGGATGTGGGGTGGAGGAGCCGATGTGTGTGTGTGTGTGTGCAATGGAAAGCGTAGGGCAGAGGAGGATGGTGAGCTTTCAGTGGGGAGCAGCAGAGTATTTTACGGTAATGGATGTACCACATGGAGAACCAGTTAGTGATGCGTTTGTGCGCGACGGGGGGGTTTGAGTGGGGTGTTACAGTGCCCTGCTGCATTCTCCAAAGGAAAAATGCAGGGGGTGGTTGTGGCTTTCTGAAGGTTCCCTCCACCTGGGCGGAGGGGTGATGGAGAGACCAGGGCAGCAGAGCAGCGTAACCACCAGAGAGCTTTTATTTCTGCTCACTTTGCAGCAAAGAGGGCCGTAAAAATGGCGAGCTGGGATTCCCCAGACTCCCACTGCACCTCATGCCACATAATGGCTGTAGCATTTTAACGAAATTATCTTGCATCACAAATCTTTATATTTCACGTTCATGTAAACACCTGAAGAGAGGCACATTCCTATAAACATACACACACACTGGGTTTACATAAGGATTTGGCATTTGTTCCAGGTCTGTAATGGCACTGGATTCCCACGGTGGTAAACAACTGTGCCACTCTCTGCTCCTGATACATTAAGATTTTTCCCTACAAATGATCAAATGGCTTTGGGAATTGAACAGATTGTGGTTTATAAAAAAAAAAAAAGAAAAAAAATGACAGATTTGTAAACAACAACACTATCTCTGAAATGTTTAGTTATGATTGAGCTCATAGTTTCTCCTCTCTCTCTGGGAGTCCTCAGGCCTGTACTGCCCAGCTCGGGGTCCTAATGAGATGATGAATGGGAGCATACGGAGTGATGGAGACTCTCAATCCACCAGTGACTGCTAATTTAAGGGGAGATTCATCAAATGTGGGCCTGCACTCAGATGCACCTTCATAAAGCAGTGGTGGGGTCCGGTGAAGATGAATGGGGTAATTATCAGCTCTACCTGTTCACAGCCATCCTCTTCGTCTCTGCGGCTTCCTGGGGTTCCAGGGCTCGTAATCTGTCTGCATGAAGAGCTGATGCTTAAATCAAATCCCTCTTTTTACTGATAGATCTCAATCGAGTCTGAAGTGAGACATTATTCCACATTATACTAATGCAACAGTATTGTTGCTCTCATCTGACACAAAATGCCTGAGTGCCACACTGAATGTCTCATTCTGCTCATTGGCACTAAATGATCTAATCACGAGGCTTTCTGCACTAGATGCTGTCGACTATAAGTGCTACCCCTATCACTTGGTCAACAGAGCTATTACTGTTTGCACTTCCAGTTGGCATTGTTGTAAAATGTCATTGGTTTCTATGCAATCTCCTGCCAGAAGCACTGAATAAGCTTTCTTGCTGCCAAAGTGACCACTGATGGAGCATTTAGGGATAATATGACAGAAACCTTTACTGTGCCGGAGTTTCTTTTCTTCGCTGGCACAATCAGGGCCACCTTTAAAAATATTTGGCCAATGAGTAAAAAAGAGATGGGTTTGTATAAGAAAGGAGCTTCTTCAGATTGACAGTTTGCTAAGATTTATAGGTACACAAGGCAAATGCAAAACCTGGATTAACCCTGGCGAATTGGCCCAGAACTATTGGCCCTCCAACCCCTAGAGGCTTCCAACAACCCACCAAATGTGGCCTTGTTCTATCTTCATCTTCCTTAAAAATAATGTCATACAAAACAATTTAGTGTATGGTTGCATATCAAAGTTAAGGAAGGCTCCTCAAAAAGCGGTCCAGACAAACGACTGATCAAATATGAATAAGAATCAGTTTAATTTACAATACTCCTGCCAGAACAGAGGTTGACAATTGGTAAAAGGAAAACAGAAAAGGAAAGCACTAATATTCAGAAGGTGATACAAAAATCTATTTTTTTTTTTTTAAATAGCTGGCTTAAAAGGAACATGTCTATATTTGGTAGAACCATGTTAACGAAAATGGAAGGAATATCCAGGTTAGCCTTTATGGTGCTTTTAAGAGAAACAGTGTTTGATATTTTGTGCAATATTTTCTTTTTCTTTCTTTTTTCTGTTATTATTCTTTTTTTTTACAACAATAATATATATTTAGTCATTAGCTTCATAAAAAGGTGGCATAGTTGCACACTTTGCATTGTTTCTCATCTTTGTGTATTTCTTTCTTTTTTTGGTGGGGGGATTTTAAACACTTATTTGGCTGGAAAACATCAAACCAATGTGGCAACACTGTTGGCTGGCGGCATGTTGGAAGATTTGCAGGTGACAAACAAGAGTGCCTTTTTTTTCTTACACCAAGAGGATTAAAAATGAACTGGGAGCTCTTTTAGGACTGGTTGTGCGGTCTGAACTGGACTTTGCCGAGGTGGTGGAACAGTTTTCGTGGAGAAACGACAGAAAGAAGGCCAGTGCAAGAGGTAAGCGAGAGTTAGCCAATTAGCTTTTATCGCAATGGCTGTGCTGTGCTAGCTAGCTTTGTTGTCACATTTGTAGCACTGTGTTGGATGAATGTGCTCTACTCCAGGCTAATGTAGCTATGTAGTGGTTTTCTACGGTACTGCACACTTCGTCACAACTCCGTCTCGGTCGTCACTCTCATTGACAGGAAAATGTCGTATTCGCTGTTGTTTCTGATGTTAAACAGAGGAAGTTCAGTGGAGTGGGCAGCTCCGCGGAGTCGTGTAGTGGCGACCTTATAATAAACCTTATAATATTTCATAAACTTCCCAAGCAGCTGCTGCAAAGTGACGAACTGCCGACTATTCTGCCGTATTCTATCTGCGGTATTTTACCTTGTGTCCAGCGCGTTTAATGTCAACAGTGGTTACTGGTTGTTTTTAGCAAACTGTTGTACACTCGCCGCCACTTCATTAGCTAGTTTTAGGTTTAGAAGTCAGGTAAATTAATGTATTTGATGAAATATACAGAGAAAAACAACAAAAACAAAAAACAAATTGACAGTGTGTCTAGATAATATATTTACATGTTTGTTCTTTCATATTTATAATTTAAATATGTACATCATTAGATATTTACCTTTTCATTTTTTAACCGTGAAGATAATTTGATGAATCTACCTCTCTGTTTTCATGTATATCTCAGCCTCATTTCTGCTAGCTTCTGATTGGTTCATTATATCACATAGAATTAGAAAGGAGGAAGTGTTGTTGTTAAGGTGATGAAATATGGAATACATCAGCCCTCTGCTGAAGAAATGTTATTTGTCTCCATCCTGCTGTTCAAGTGTTCTTTTGGAGTGTCTCAACCATCACAGACCAAACCCTCCCAACGCACTAGCTAGGTGTACCTAATAAAGTGGCAGTGTGGCCTACCTTACTCTTGAACCAGTCTGTCCATTCTCCTCTGACCTCTGCCATCAACAAGGACTCAAGTCTCACTGGACATTTTCTCTTTTTCAGACCATTCTCTGTAACTCTAGACTTTTTTTTTGTGGAAAACCCCAGTAGGTCAGCAGTTTGTGAAATACTCAGACAAAAAAAGTCTGTCATATTCAGAGTCACTTAAATTTACTTTCCTCCGCACTCTGATGCTCATTTTGAACTCCAGCAGCTCATCTACATCATGTCTACATGTCACAATGCAATGAGTTGCTGCTATGTAATTTTCTGGTTAGATATTTGCCTTAACGGACAGTTAAACAGGTTTACAATAATAAAGGGGCTTGTGAGTGTACCTTTGTGTGATATGCAGAATGTACAGGTCAAATAGATTATATTATTTGTTGTATGTCTACCTATGCACAGTGTTGATTGGCTGCTCCCACCCTGGTCCAATCCAACTCCGATTCAGTCACAGCTGCAGACCATAACATAACATAATCCCCTTTTTACATGATTAAATAACTGATTAAACCAAAGTCATCATCTAACCACCTGAGAACACACTAGTGTGATAAGAATGACATAAAATGACAGAAACTATCTTTGAGAAAAATACAAATTCATGTGTACTTTGATTCTGTAGTTTGACCCATGTGCCATCCATAATGATTGCTAGAGTAACTGGGTGGGATGGGCTTAGCAAAAGTTTGATCTCATGTGTTTTCTGTGACCTCCTCATGTGAGAACATTAGGTGTCTGAAGGGAACAAAGTCCAAGCTGCCAACTGATTAAACCATGATCCACACACACAGGACACACATTGTGTTGTCACTGTGTGGTCCCTGGAGTCCTGGCCATAGTCCTGAGTCACTCCATGTGCACATTCATGTTCAGATAGATATTCACGCACAGGTACAGGCACATGCATCCAGCTCCACGCCCCTCATTTTGGAGATTTTGGGATGGGGGACTGCAGTACAGGGGGAGGGAGGGGGGATGCATGTGGCACCAGCCTGGCGCAGACATCGTTCCCGTTGCTCCCTTAGCTACGCCGGCACCATCTGTCATCTGCATGAACATCTGCAAACCCAAGGTGCCCTTGTCACCCAATGTTAGAGCAGTATGTTTGGCTTTTCCATTAAGGAAACCTGGAGTGATTCACCAGAACAAAACCTATTAGACTGGATGGTGGAGTGGTGAATCAGCTGGGTTGCAGAGGCACATTAAATAGTAGGATTCCTCCTCAGGCAACACCGCCCGCCTGTCTAGCATGTCTGGCTAGCATGACATCTCATCTGCTAACTGACAATTTGGCCTGAGTCTGCTGTTTCTTTATGAGCCTCGGCTCCATGGATGCAGGGAGCAGGGGAGGCTGCAGCATGCCCTAAAATCAACCATAATAAAAACCATCGGTTCATTAAAAAGTTTAAACTTCTGTTTTTGCTTTTTTAACTGTATAAATATGTGCAGTGTACCAGTAGCCTAACTGTTGCAGAAAGTCTTTTTTATCTAGAAAAAATCAATTTACATGTCTATTTAGGTTTTCAAAATGTATACTTATCAATACCATGTGTTTAAATGATGTAATCATCATTGAATTTATATTTGATTTTAACAAAAGTATACATGGCTAATATAAAAAAAACACAAATGATCAGATTTTAAACATTTGTTCACAATAATGTTTTTGTATGTATTTATCCTGCACAGTGGTACTTATACCTATACAGCAATGTTCTTGTTGAAAATATTTTTTTATTTATTCTTTTCTTAGAGGGGGAAAACTCACTGAACACTGTAGTATATTTATTAGTGAAACTACATTAGAGAAAATGATATTAAAGCAGTAATAGTGACAGAATGTGTAGGCCTTCAGGTAGGGTGTAACATTTAAGAATGCTGAAAATAATAGTGTCAATTGACATTGAAACAAATTTGTTCAGCCACTTTTTTGTGTTAACTTAAAAAATGAAAACAGAAAGGTTTCTTTTTTCTTTCTTTCTTTCTTTTTAAATGTGTGTAAAGCAGCAACAATTTTCTTTTACTAGTATTGTATTGAAGTTAGAAATTCTGGTATTGTGACAACCTAAGGTCTTGTGGAAATAAGAACTTGTGGCAGTTCGAGGTTTTGCTATTGCTCAGGAACACATCGAGGTGTTTTGGAGAGTGTTTCAAGTGAAAAAAGTAACCAGATCTGTCAGGGCAGTGTGTCAGGAAGACCTCAGGACAGAACAGCACAGGTACTTACTGCTGTGGGTTAGCTGGAAGTGTAACTGCAGGCCAGTTGTGCAATAGGACATTCAGTTTAATGATAGCTCCTGCATATGAAATAGATTTGGTAACTTGTGGTTGCACTAAAATTTGGAGGTTTTGATGAAATGGTGGAGTCATCTCCTTGCAGTTTTAATATTAGACTTCAGTGTGTTCTGTGCTCTGGCTATGCACTCTGCTGGTTTGCTTATTGTTGCCTTCTAAAACAACTAAAGCCTGAATGATTTAACAGATATATTGTTATCTGTCAGTATAGGCATGTATGTTCTCCAATATGACCCAACATGAAAACCTTTTTTAAAGCAACATTAATGCGTAAAATGGTTCTTTAGTTGATTTTGAAATGGTGTTATTTAGCTATTTACTGTTTGTTTAAATGGTCACCAATTGACTGATGCTGAACCTACCCTGATGTTGATTTAGCTATTTTTTTTATTTATATTTTTTTTAAATTGTCAGCAATTGATTGATGCTACATCAGTGACCTTTTCTACTCTATAATCATTATCGGTCTCAGAAATCTGTCGACTGTTATTAAAGACAGTCACATATAAATGATCCTGGCCATTCAGATTAATTCAAAGACCATGGATGTTGTGCAGCATTTAGCATGATGTCACTGTATAGACTGACTCTCCCTCTGCTCCCCCCTAACTGACTGACTTCCAGCGTCCCTGCTTACCCGTCCAGATTTCCTCCTCTGTCTCTCTGGTTGTACCGCAAAACAGATGGCTTCACCCCATCCCCATTTTTAATCTATATCCTCTCTGTGCACCCGAGGTTATGACCAAAATTGAAATCATATTCATATATTAGAAGACTCCAGGAGGCTTGAATGGCCTTACTATGTTGCTGTCCTTTTTTTTTTTTTTGAGCAAAATTTGTAGTTGCATTTTGGCATCGTCCTGACTAGAAGTGAACAAAACCAGATTGAGAATATGCTCTAATATGCTGCCTGTGAGTTGATTCAAGTGGAGATATTTTCAGACGGGTGGCAGATGGATTGCTGTGCTAAGACTGGACAGTGTATTATTCACCGCTGCAGCTCTCTAGAGAGCGTCGCTGTCTATTGCATATGGTGCTGAGCTGGATTACGGCAACAAGATCATAACAATATGCTCATTGTCCACCATGCAGGGATATAATCTCAAGGATTACTCTCTGATGAAACTGGCCGCGGCCTCTCTGGATGATACACAGTGATACGGGAGATTTTACACAAGCCTTGGCTGGGAGCATCCTTTTATGAGATTCTCTGATCTTTCAGACTCCAGAGTTTTATTTCAATTGTCCTCCCGTCTTTTGTTGCCCGCACATGACGCTGGACGTGGCAGTGGGCAAAGCTTCGCCTCCCACAGCTGCCTCCCCAAAAGAAAAAATGCACGCAAACTGCGAGCTCGCCGCCATCTGCTGCGGTGAATGAGCGAGGATGCTGCTGTCAAGTTAGTTGTGAATTCGAAACAGCAGCTGAGAGGACACACTGTGCCCTGACCACACAGAGTGGCACCGCTGCTGCCCGGCTGCCTGGCACAGCGGGCTCCCTCTGACACACTGATGATCACACACACACACAAACACACAC
>JAOWBC010000458.1:21841506-21854781 GCA_028566105.1 Hypoplectrus providencianus
ACCGCTGCTGCCCGGCTGCCTGGCACAGCGGGCTCCCTCTGACACACTGATGATCACACACACACACAAACACACACAATGAAAGACTGCAGGACACAATCACAGACAGGATTTGGATGCAGTGTTAAACTAATAACCTATTGTTAATATACATCTTAACCCAGTAACATATAGATTTATAGTAATAAATGACTATAAGGCTTGTGTACTTAACTATAGCTGCATTCAAAATGGCCTATTATATACTACTGATGCACACAGTACGGAGCATGCAGTACGCCCTACTTGGGGTTGAAAAGTCTGCTAACTTAAGTATCACATTATTTTCTTTTTTAAAGCCTGAGTGGATATTTTTCTAGTTCACTTCAATGTGGAGGTGGAAGAAAGATGTTGCTTTTATTGTGGCAGACTGTGGAAAGCAAACCAAAGTCTGCATTTTTGAAGGTGACCTGGAAGTAGCATTGCCATGGGGTCTTTTGAGAATTCATACTTCAGACAAGCTAACCTGCGGTTTTAACAAGATGGCCAAATTGTAGCCGAGTAAATTGTTTATCAACATAATTTACAATCTACAAGAGTTTGCAAGAGCACTGATAGGCATGACTAGAGGCTGTAAGGTGGACTACTGAGGGGTTGCCATCCATGTCCAGCGTGATCATGTTTGATATCCATGACAACCACTGTGGTCTCACAGTCAACCTCTTTTTAAAGGACACATAAAAACTCCTAAAGTGTTATATTATTAATTCTATTACATATTTTGTTTACATATGATGGTGCTAATGTAAGTCAGACAGACTGACTAATATGCTGTTCATTGTTTTTGGAAATATACCACAGTTTCAAGATGTGCATGTTTTAAGTCATGCCCATGGTCTACTACTTAAGAAGTAAACAAAACTTGCAATAAATCTTAGTATTAAATTGCAATACCTGCAGAACCACAATACCAAAAACTACAATATGTATACCAAAATACAAAGGTATTGTGATGCAGTTGTTCCAGGACAAAAGCATATTAACAAAACCTTTGTATGTTCTGCAGATTGCTTCTCAATGTGGTTTAAAGTATAAATATGTTAAAATGATGTTACAATATTTATTACAATGGTTCTACTGTCAACGCTTCATTGTTTATAAAGGTTTTATTATTCCTTTTTTAGGGCTGTAATGATAGCCACATCACTGTGATACAGTGTCATTGGATACGTACCGTAGGGGTGGAGCTCCACGTTACCTCTGTGTTCACATTTGTCTCAGCAGCGACAGAGCAAGGGGAGAAAACCGATGCTTTGGTTCTCCAGGACGGATAAAAAAAAATAAAAACAAAAACTGCTAAAATGTGTTACCAGATATACTTTGGCAGCCGTAAATATACTTTGTGGCCCGTCCAAAGAAAGTGTGTGTGGAAAGCTGAACTGTAAATACAAGTTGGATTTAGCACCATGGTGCTGTGGGCACAGGCTCTTCATGTAGGCTATTTAATTTGCCAGAACGGCCCATAATGACAAATGCTGGTTCAGCTGGTTTGCATAATTCAGACCAGTTCAAGCTCGTGCATCGGACCAGCAGACAGAAGAGAAGAGTGCTCACTGTCCCGTCATCTCTCCCACTAGCAGTCCCCCTGAAAATGTTTTCAGCAAATTAGTCTCTTTCTTGATAAACTGCCCAAACTTCTGAAGTTTAACCAACTATATTCTCAACTGAAAAAACAAGTTTAAGTGGATGATTTCTTATTGTTCCTGCGCTGAATTGAGTATGCCACGAGAAGACTGTTGTTACATACATCTGCTGGAAATGGAAAAACATCAGATTTTAAGGGCCAGGGCCAACAAGCATGAGATTTTGGGATTTTGAAAGACTTGTATGTGTAAATTCTTTTTTTGCTTTCAGATATTATTGTTTCATGAGGCTTTTAGGATTCATGTCTCAGTATGACTGCAGGGGATCTTGACACAGCAACAGGAGTATTGTAGCAAATTCTAACTTACAGTCGTGAGTTTTCTCCCCCTCCATTGCTTGCGGGTGGTGTGAGCACATTGCTTTGAGGGATAATGGAGATTTTTCCCTACATCAGTATTAACCCCCAGTATTTTTGACATCCTGCAGAATTAGCTTTTTTTTATGTACGTTCTGCTGCTGAAGTATGGGATTTGCAATCCAGCCTCAGTCTCCTGTTGCTTCTTTTCTCTCTCTCTCGTCGTGAATGGAAAAAGTGACCCGCACTCTTTGTGAGCAGGTTATATGTTTTGGAAGGCCTGACAAGCGTTTTTCTGAGAAAATGTGCACTTAAATAACAGAAGAAAAGAGGAATAGGTATCAAGCAGGCATAGACACTAAGCATACAAAAAAGAACCCAAACAAACACCCTGGGAGCCCAACATTCAGCGGCGGCCAAGAAGAGCCTGGCGGAGAGAACTGCCTTTGAAAAGAGCACCTGCATGCTATAAGAGTCTCAAAAACAAAAAGCCCAGCCTCAACAACTCTTTACAGCGCTGACAGTCGCTGGTTTCCTTGTGAGCCAGTTTGTATTCGTGGACAGAATCTCCATCTCGGCCACTTGATGTTCGCTTATTTGCAATTTGTCACCTGGCTTGTTTACTTTTCTTTCCGCTCATTTAGAACTCACCTTTGTCCTAACGGGCTCATTAGCAACGGCCTCATTCCAGGAAGAAACCAAGCAGGTTAAAGCCCCACATTTCTGAACCGAGCGACACGGCTCAGGCGCCGCACTTTAAATGAGGCTTGGCCTCGTTTCTCGTGGGGAAGCTGCAGAGAGAGGAGCCAACAATGTGTTTTCACTTTTATGTATTTTCATAAGTCATCTAGTTGGCCATTAAAGTTGATATTTTTCACAAGAAACTGCATCTTTTCCAAAAAGAAACATGCTTGTGCTAAAATTAAATTCCCCTGTCCTGGGAGAACGGTGCAGACTGCTGCACAGAAGGTTTAACCTACATGCTTTAAACACAGTTTGTGCAGCAGCAGGTTTAAATGAAACGTATATTTATAGTTTCCACACCTGGCAACCGCTGTCTGTCCTCGCTCTCAGCTTGTAATTTACACATAAAATACAGTGAATGGACAGGGAACAGTACCTCTGTGTGGTGTGTGTGTATGGGTGGACAATGAGACAGTTGTCCTCCACTCACAGACAAGTTAGATAGTTATGTTTCTAGTTTTTTATTATTATTATTTAACAAATTGCACAAGGGATATGACATTTTAGGAATTTTATCCAAGTCTCTTTCACCATGATATTTCCAGGCAAATTACAAAACTTGCTTTTCTTGTATTTTTGGGTCAGAAAATTGCCACTATAGTTATTAAGGGGGAAGACAAAGTCATAATAAAAAAAGAACTTGTAATGAAATGCAAAGCAAAATAAAGACAATTTTTTAGTTTAGTTGAGAAAGGAGGGGAGATGTGTCTATTTACAGAAAATACAATGGAGCACTGAATGGATGAAAAAAAGGTGCACTGATCTAAAACCTTAAATTGAAACCAGAGTTTCACCAGGTTCTCAAAGATAAAAAAAACAAAAAAACAACAACAACCCTCTTTTTACTTTTCTTTTTCAGAATTAAAAGGTGCAAACCTCCAGTCATCAGTGGTAAAAAGCATCTTGAAATACCATTTGCTGAATTTACCAAATTGATATTTGCTGAATATTATATTTCCTTGTCATCTCTGCATACCCAAAGACTCAGTGGAATAGATGTGTTAGTTTAGAATAAAGGAGCCTGTGAATAACTTTCATCTTTAAACTGTGCTTACACTGGTCAGCATTTTTCAGGTTAACTGCAGCTCTGTTGGCTGAAAACACGTTTTGAGGAAAAACTGTGTAATTTGTTTTCCACAGCTTCAAACAGAGCACAGAGGCACGTAAAAATACTGCAAGGCACAATACATAAATACTGCAGGAGACTGCCGTTCTTGAAAGATTTGGTGCATTTTTTATTTTCTTAAAGGTGAACACAAGACATCCAGAGCCTATTTATGGTTTAGAGCCTCGGCCAGGATTGATTTTGATCGACTATTGTACTTTGGGCTTTCTAACCCAAGAATGTGCTGTGCAGCTGCTTTTATATAATAGGAAAGGGTGAAAAATAAACAAGGATTTGCATATACTCAATATTCAAAAATTAATTCACTCCCTTACATTGGTAATGATTTATTTGAACCCTCTGCTTCACTTAACAAAAAACAAACCAAATAACTAAAGGATCCTTACCTGAAAACTTCAACAATAATACATTTACACCAAATGTTAGAGAGGGGTGGGGACAACAAAAAGCTGCTCATGAGTTTAAATAGGCTAAATAAACTGTAATTACAGTCACTGGATGAGGCAAAGTATTATTATTAATAAAATTTTTATGTGTGTGTTTTGTCTTTTTTTTTTTTTTTTTACAAAAAATCATATGGGAAGGATGAAATGAAGCTTGGCCGATATGGGAGTTTGATATTGATTTTAAAAGGAAAGTTAATTGAAAACCAATATGGAGGCCAAATAAGTCATTTTTGAGCTGGAATAAAAACAGACATTTTTATTAGAATTGTCGACTGATTTTTCATCACTCTGCAAATGTACACAGAGCGACTTTCTACAGCGTAAAACTTGCTTAAAGAATAATTAACATTGTTTTAAGTTATTAAACATTATACAAACCATTCATTACTTTGTCTGCCAATTTTATAAATGGTAAATGAGAAAATAAAGGAATAAAAAGGAACACTATAAATGGTTAAAAGAAAAATATGGATAATCCCATTTCTAAATCTTGCCTATTATATTGTATGTAAAGCTTCCATAATGACATATATTGGGCAGCATATGCCTTGATACTGGCTTTTGAGAGGCCCATATTATTGGAAATCCCTATTGTCTGATACGTGTCATGGCTACACATTTACATATATTATAAAATAATTCAGGAAATGAGAAAAGTAAAGAAACTAAAAGGATAAAAAGAGAAATAACTGATCCCCCAGGAACTTTGACTACTCTCCCTTTAAAACCCAGATAACCCTCCCCTTTTTCTAACCCTCTCTCCCCCCTTAATAATTTGCACGCAGTCCCTTATCCGTCCATGTGTGTATATGCATCTTCTTGCACATTTAATAGCAGTTATTTTCCAAACATGTCATACCTGAAGTTAATGAATTTCCCTTTGATTTGATTTCTCTCCACTTTTAATTTCTTCCAGGTAGCTAAAGAGTGTGTGCCAGCACATGATGGGGAGGGTGTCAGACTGATCTGATTGGTGGGAATGAGGGAAGGAGAGAGAAAGAGAGAGAGAGACGGAGAGAGAGAGAGAGATGGATGAATCGGGATCGTAGAGAGCAGACAGAGAGGGAGGTAAAACTGAAAGCAGATGGCAGAGCTGGCACCTGTCTTACACTAAAATCTGTTTGGAGCCGTTTTCCACATGTCTTTAAAAAAAAAGAGAGAGAGAGAGAAAAAAAAAAGCAAATTCTGCTTATTATGCCAAAAAAAGACACTCTCAGGTTTTAACCCTTTGTGACCATGCCCTCCCTGAGCTTTTCACTCATAATAGGATGCCCCCCTCTGAACAGGAGGAGATACAAAAACCCTCTCAAATCCTTCCACTCTGTCTCACCCGGGCCTTGTAAGCAAACAGAGGGGGCATTGAGAACAGGAGAGAGTCTCATTTAAAGCGTTAATCTGTGGGCCACATGCTGCACAACAGCAGAGGACCAAACGAGCACCACAGTAACAGACCTGACGACACACACACACACACACACACACACACACACACACACACACACACACACACACACACACACACACACACACACAGGCCTGCCCAGGCTAAACATGGCATGTATTTGGCAAGTGTGTGTGTCTGTTCCAGGTGGCTGCATATACAAGTTTGAGCCCTCTGTGGTTCTGTTTTTTACATGTGAGAGTGCTTTACATATGTATCAATAAAACATAAAGAAAATTTACTAGCAAAGAGTTAATTTTGTGTGATTGTGTGTCTGTCAGTGCTGTGTTTTTGCCATAATGCTGCTGGAAGGCAAACTATTTTGAAAAGATTCTTATTTTCAAGCTGTGAGCGAATGTAACCAGTGGTGGCAGGCAAAACCGAATAAAAACACTTAACAATGAGGAATGCAAATCAAACTCCCAGAATTCACTAGTTTTTGAACATTTATTGTAACTCAGTGTATATATAAGGGTACAACACGGTAGTTAAGGAAAAATGCCTGTGAAATAGAAAAGATATGGTGCAGATTTCATTTTCTCAAAGCAGGGCTGTTCTCCCATCAAACACTGAATTTGCTTCTTGCTTGCACTGTGACACTGTATGACATATGAAACAATAAGGAAAATTCTGATAAAAAAAAAAAAAAATCAGGATTGGCAGATACTCAATAATCAAGGATGAAAATCAATCCGGACCTTGATACAACTGAACTGAATGTTACTCATCTGGTCCTAGGCCTGTGCTTAGAGGGCCCATTTATAAGGGACTGTACCCAAACGATTGGGCTGGGGAGAGGTGCAAAACTCTGGTTTTGTCTCTAACATTTTTTTAATGAATTAAAATCCAATGAATGGCTCATGATGCATTATTCAGGTTTAAAGTTTATCATGTAAAACAAAAATAATCTTTATTCATAGCAGTGTTTTACAGTTATCAAAACAAATTAGAAAGAGAAAAAAATAATAAAATACCAAAATTAATTACAGGGTAGTAAATTAAAAAACCAACAGAATAAACAGATGGCTTAGATTTTTAGAGATTTAACATCAAAACCATAAACTCTTTAGAAATGACCTTGGTTTATTACAACACTGTTTTTACAATGAAATTATTAAACATTTAATTAGAATTTTAATCGTTTTTAAACTATATAACTGCACTTTTACTTTTACTCTTATTTACAATTTACTTCTCTTCCGTATATACCTATTTCTTTTCCTCTTTCTTTGATTTTTAAGTTTTGTTTTTAATAATAATTGATTTCTGCCCTTTGTCCTGACACTTGGAATGTCTTTTGTCGAAATGTGCTTTATAAATAAACTTGCCTTGCTCTTGCTCCCTTGCGAACTTGGTCAGCACGGTGTGTCTGTAAGTCCAACATTCACTGCTTTACTGCATCGTATTCCAACTCTAAATGGAACCATGTTTTTTTAAAATGACTTCTCCCCTTTATTGACAGTGGAGAGAGAGAGAGGAAGACATGCAGGATATGGTCTGAGCTGGATTTGATCCCAAGCCTCCTCTTTGCAACAATCAAGCCTCTACGGTATGTGCTCTACCACGTGTGCCACCATGATTCACAACATTGGACCATAATTATCGAATTAACTCTATGCTGTAATTAAGAAGACTTCATGTTAAAGATTGAGACCATAAACGCATCCTTAAAATGTTTAGTGAGGTAATAAATTCAGTTCAAAGTAGGGTCATTTTCTCATAGACTTCCATACAACCAGTCTTCTTTTGCAGCAGCCAGTTTTGTTGCCCCCAACTGGTCATTAGACAGAATGCAGGTTGAAGGTTTTTCTTTATGTATTTAAGACATGTGTTAAAGACAATAAGTTAGGTGAGTTATGAGGAAACAGTGTGTCTGAGTGGGAGGGTGTGTGTCTGTGTGAAATTCCCCTTTCTTTATAACTGCAGCCAATTTAGTGGCACACGATAAAATATATAAGGTAGCCATGAATCATCAGCCAATAAGTGTTAACTAGTCAAATAAATCTATAGTGACGTGATAATTTCTTAAAGGTTAGCTACAGGAAGACCATGCATTCATTCATGCACAGCGTCATCATGAGTCACTGAGTCAAACATTAATTATTCATTCGCAAAGCATGTGTTTTAAAGTGTTACCACAAATGCTTTAAACCTTTTTCTCTAAAAGGACTGAGTGCTGCACTAGTGCTTGTAGTTCTCCAAATACACCAGCAGAGTGCGCCAGAGGCCCCACGTCTCGCTTTGCCCCGTCCGCTCTTTTTTCCACACTTAATCTGCAGCTCACAACTCTGCACACACTGAGGCCTCCACTCCAACAAAGGTTGCAGTGAGCCAGAGAGCGTACACCTGTCAAACATTGCTGTCACCCACGCCTTTCAACTCCCACCAAAACTTTTATAAACTGAAAATAGCTCCTTTCCTTCCCTCCTTTCACTTCTTTTTTTTTTTTTCCAAGGCAACCACAAATTGTGTCCAGATTTTCACACATAGTAACTTAGTGTTTTGGGCTATTTGGAGCTGAAACAATTACAAACAAACCTGTATTATACCCTCTCTCCACTAATAGACCTGACTAGAAAAGACAAGAAAATTAAACGTTTCTGTTTTCCCCCTCAGGTTATTTTAGATTGCGGGCTCATTTTCTAATTATGGTGGCCATTCTTTAAGCATGCAGTGCCTGTTTCTCAGCAATTTTCTAGCTTTAATGAAAATCTGCACACACCAGTGCACATAGGGGGAAAAAAAAAACCCTTTCCTGATTTGCTAACCTTTGACCACACGCTGCTTTTGTGTTTGGTGATAATAAATCTTGATCTTTGTAAGAATTCTGATTTTCTGTGCAGCATGCTAACAGACATACAGGCTCAGTGGGAAATGATGTAAGTGAAGTAATATGAGACACATTATAAAGCAGGTAGTCAGAACCGAACTAAGTGAAAAGACAGCAGAAAGTTCATGTTTATGTTGTACGGCCCGCTGGCACTGCCCCCTGCAAGATTTGAGCTTCTTGCTAGCACTGGTGGTGCCCAGAGGTTGTTGCCATGCAACTCAATGTGGCACACACACACATACGCACACATGCACACACACAAGCACCAACAATGGTCTGCTTTATGAAGTGCCCACTGATGCCATGGTAACCTCCTCGTTCTGGGCAAGACGGGCAGAGCGGTGTGCCAAAAAAATGCCATGGTTCCTTTTTTTCCCTTTCTCAAACCACGTTGCCCAGAAACCTTTTGAAACTTAATAAGTGAAACCAGTGGGCAGACAAATTACGACGGGAGTGTGTGAGGAGAGCGGGGGAGAGGGTCAACTTTGGAGTTTTAGTGTATCCTGTCTCTCAAGCATAAATTTAACCTTGAGTGGAAAAATGATGCTGGATGATCAGAAATATGCAGTGACTCCAGAAGACTGTGAAACTTCATGAAAGCAGAACTTTGCAGCCGTTTTAACTAAATGCAGCGGACAGAATAAGAATTATGAATAGGAGGGTCATTTCCACTCTAAACAACATAGCAGAGTGGCCAGAGCAACTGTGACTGTTGTAGTCGGGTCAGACAAGAGTATGAAGGTTTACTGGATTTATTGGGTTCATTTTCTATTGCTAAGTCATCAAAATTATAAATTGAAGAAACATTGCGTAGATTTAGTGTTTTTGTGATTGAGTGCAGTTTTTCAGTGCATATCACATCTCCACTGCTGTTGTAAATATAAACAGCTGTACATGTGTAGTTTTTTTTTTTTTAATGATTTCAATACTGACAATCCAAAAGACAGAGACTAATGTTCCTTGGCAGCATCTGACTGTAGATTTTTATTTATTTGACTAGGCTCTCAAGAAGCCAGTCCGATATTCCGCTGCCTTTTATTCAGTCAATCTCTCATTTTTGTCTTAAAATTTGCCTATGCCAACCCCCCTTCCACTGTCCACTCACATGTCTCCACTTGTGACTTGACACCAGTGACCCTCAGTGCCAGTATCCCCCCCGTCCGACCTGAACATCCCCTCCTCTTAACGGTCCAAAGTTCCTGTGCTAGTAAACAGCAACACTCCCTAGTGCGCCTTGCAGTTAGCTGTGCTATGACAGCTCACTGCAGCTATAGTTAGCAGCAGCAGTTCGCTTTACTTTGGCAAAAAGTAAAGTGTCTGTCCATCAGGACCAAATGGAAATCATTGCGAGTGAAGACAGAGCAGCCAGAAGCAAAAACAATAGAGCAGTCGCCAGTAGATCAAAATTGTCACAAAGCTGCTCTGGACATGTGATACAAATGCACTCAGAACCCCTTAGAAATGGTTTTTGGACATATTTGGTCACTTAAAAGTCACTTACAACATACAGAATCCCTTTTCAAATTTAGCATCTGGGTTCACAGGAACCACTTGATAAAGGTAAGGGTAAAACTGCAGGCTTGGGCTTAAAGCAGCTGCTTCTGCACTTAACTACTGGCCACAGTTACGCAGGTTTACTCTAAATAAAGCATTCACTCTTAGTTTTACATGTCACACAAACACCTTATCCCTGGCCGAGGTCTGGGGTTTGTTTGGCCTGCGTGATTCATATAATATCCTCTAAGCGTCAGGGGTTGACATTACAGTCCATGGAAAGCTCGGTGCAGCTCATATGGATGCATATGCTGTGCTGTGGCCCTGGCTACAGCCAGTTGTCCTTTCTAGGCAATTCTACCTCTGAGGCACCTGATCTGTTTAGCTGCAGGGCAAAAACAAGTGTGCATATTGGTAAATGTGGCGCATGTTTGAGCAGACAAACTTTTCAGAGTGGTGCACTTCATTAGAAGTGATCTATTCAGTGTGAGCTGTTGACCTGTGGTGTGAGCATGCAGGAGGGAATCTGGTGCAGTTACATAACAGCAGCCTTTGCTGCAGAAGTAGCCGGAGCAGGGGACAAAAGGGCTCCAAAGAGAGTCGAGTGTTGCTCTGTTGGCAGAAATACTTCAGGTGAAACAGCTCTGATGGAAAATCGAGAGGCGACTGGCTGTATACGTGTGCTACAGCAAGCACCTCAGTGTGTGAGAGTGGGTCCGCAAGGGACTGTGAGTGGGGTTGCTCCATCCATTTCCATATTACCGGGGGTCATCTAGGCATTGCGCCCAGTCCCTGTGCTTTTAGGCCCCGCTGAGGTCTGGCGAGATTAAAACAGGGTTGAATCATGACTGGAAGGTAGCGATGGATGGAGGAGGAGGAGACAGGGTCACACAATAGAGGCGCGTCTAGTGCTTTTAAATTCCCTTAAAATAGGGATCCATGCCAAGCGTGGCCCGTCGAGCAGGCTATAACACTACAACCGGCCCTGTAATTGCCACTCACCCCCCCCTCCTTCACTGCGGTCACACACCACGCATGTAAAACACAGAGACGCAGCGCAGCACTCACTGCAGGATCACCACTTGGGAATACATGCGATGTTAATGGCGCTCTCCTTCACAAGCTGTCAATGCCTGTTAATGAACCCATACATAAACATACAGGTCCGTCTGACGGAGAGAGAGACAGGCTGGCAGGTAGATGGCTCAGTGGAGAGACAGACAGCTCGCAGAGACAAAGTGGACACGGAGACGGAAATAAAAGCAGAGACAGATAAATAAAGACAGCATCATACGTTGGCGGGCGGACAGGCAAAGACAAGCGGACTGATCAAATAGATACAATGCATGAGATAAAATCTGCCGTTCCATTGGATCGAGCACGGAACTCAAACAAAGGGGCAAACCCAATTTTACTCTCAGACGTTTCTTTTTATTTTCTATAATAGGCATGACTAAATAAAATCCACAATAATGCCGTCCTCATGTGAAATGACTAACTGTTTATACCACAGAAGAAAATGACTTTCGTTTGTTTTTATTATGTTCATCAGCAACAGACTTCCCTCTGGTTTGCATGTGCGCCGCAGAGAGAAGAGAAACATTGTGCCTGCTGATGTGAACGGTCCTGAAAACTATTCAGGGGCGGGTTTCTCTTTTTTATCAAAGTGAGAATAAACAGTCCATTTTTAGCCCAGGTGGCCATAGTGAAATATGATTTGTATTCTTGTTTGTGATCTACAACAAACCACAAAATTGGTGCAACACACATTCAGCACATAGTGGAGCAGCAAAGCCTGGCAACCAAAGAGACGGTGTTCTACTATCAGATGGACACGGCTGTTTTTTTGGTAACAAACATGGTGCAGTATGACAAATTCCAGGTGTTCCTGAAACTTTTGAGACTTTTCACAAGTTTTGGGAGGATCCGATTTTCCCAATCAGTTGTAGAAAATGTCTCTGGTTGTTTAAAATCCACATATTGTTGTTTAACTGTGAAAATTAGATATTTTACTTATGTATGACAAATTATCTATCACATACATAATGATAAATTAAACTTCCTTTTGCCATGGATGTGTGACCCTAAGAAGGGCCTTCAATATTTAGCCAAAATAACTTTCAACTTTCTAACTCTTTTATTCTTCATCGTTAAACCACATGATGTGTATTGAAATGAACTAGCTGTCTGGGGATCAGGGTAGCCAGGGTTGGGGTAAGTTTTACAACTTCTGATATTTTTATTCATATTTTGTCATTTAAAACACTGTCACTGTAGCATTTTATCTGTAAACGTCCACCACTATACTATAAAAGAACTGTTCTGGCACATTTCTATTCAGAAGGCCCGGACGAGAGGCCTCATGTTACGAAACCATGACCAGCCCACTCTGTGTCGCAATGGGTTTTATACTGTAAATGTCATTATTTTTATACTAAATAATCCAAAATATTATTGATTGAATGTTTCAAAATGAAATGCATGTGACCATCTACCCCCCCTTTTTTAAAATATGATTTTTTTTTAAAGAAAATACTTTATTTAGGTTATTTCAAATAAAAACATTTAACATGAATGCAGGCATGTTTAGATAATAATTCCTTCCCTAAAAGGATAATACACATGCAGTTGTTAACTGTATATTTATTGCAGAATAAAACCTTTATCCTAAGCTGTTTCAGTTTCACATCCTGTTCACAAACAGATAATTATGTTCCTTATTTAAGCAATATGTAACTTTGTAATTATTCTTTAGAGTCAAGTCTTCTACAGACATACTCTCAGTGGAAATCATTTAGTTAATATTTAACTGTCAAATTTACTTGTATGGCACTTTTTTAAAGCTAGGCTATTTAAAGGGTTTTACAGAAAAATAGATATTTAACTCAAAGATATATGATGTGTTTTTCATGTGGTTTGATGACGGAGGAGACGAAGCGCCGAGGTTGCGTTCAATGCTCATTTTAATGCACACAGATTCAGTTCTCCTTGTGCAGTCCTGGCTCAGAGCGAGCTATTCCTGTACAGGGACGATTCCTAAAGCATTCCTGGAAAGTATCCTCGATGCTCGACCTGTCAACACAGAAGCAACAACGGACCCGAGTCCTGACACTGCAGACGCCAAGTCTGTTCCTGAAATACACACACACACACACACACACACACACACACACACACACACACACACACACACACACATTAGTATAGCATTTGTGC
>JAOWBC010000458.1:21866968-21877732 GCA_028566105.1 Hypoplectrus providencianus
CACACACACACACTCACAAGCACACACACTGCTCAGCATCAGTTAGCCAGGTCTTCTGCTGAGCCAATCAGCAGTGGGCAGGGCCCAAGGCTCCACCAATCAGTTGTCTCCATCAGGTGTTGCTAATCTCAGCGCTCAGGCTGCAGGTGTGTGCGTGCGTGCGTGCGTGCGTGCGTGTGTGTGTGTGTGTGTGTGTGTGTGTGTGTGTGTGTGTATAGCAACTGAGTTTTATGCTAATACAATCAAGCATGTGTGAGAAAATTGTACTCTGATAAAAATTTGCCTGACTCTTAATTTTTTCTATTTTTTTTTAGAAGGAATGAAAAAAAAAAGATTATTCTAAGAGTTCTGTTATCAAAATCCAAATCGATCCACTGTGCTCTCTCTATTAGCACACCAAAGTCACTGACTTTAACTCTAATCCTGCTTAGCAGCGTTTCCCTACCTTGATGTACAAAGGGCCAGCACACTTTCTCAAGGGTCTTTTGGTAATTAAGTACAGCTACTAATTAAGCTTCCACCTGTATTTCAAAGGCCCGTTGGGATTCAGTTACTTTCTCAGATGAATCAGTGTATACGCTGTGAGATATGGAAAGACTGCATTTCAACATCACAAAGTTGTTTGAAAAGTCGTGCTCGTAAAGGAATCTATAGAGTGATCCATTTAAATATCAAAGGGCTGTCTCTGGAGCTTTCTGAAACACATTAAAAAAGAGGGAGATAAATATATCATTAACTAGGCTATATAATTAATCAACCACAGAGCCATATAGCTTATCTAATATATAACACTCAGAATGTCTAGGTTTAACACAATGTGATTACAAAGCAGTCATTCACTAATATCGTTTTGTAACATTTTGCTATTAGCCATCTTTAATATTTTTTTGCGTGTTTGCAAAAAAAACGGCAGCCATGTATTTCCTATTCTAAGTTTTATCTCTCTCTTCATTAATTTAAAAGCACTGGAAACCCACACTAAGCTTTCATTCTACAGGGATACTCAACTTATTTCCCTTCTGCAAAGTGATAGGCAGGGGCCAGTTAATACACAAACATTCATAATATTGTATGGATGTTGTAGGTGAGGGGATCCTCCCCTGACTTTTTGTTTAGTTTTTGATAAATAAGCGCCATTATGATACTTTTTAAAGCGCTCTGGCACCAAAAATTTGCATATAAAGTACAACAAACAACCCAGCCCTATAAAGGCTGGGATGCTGTGTAAACCATAAATAAAAACAGAATGCATCAGATCCAGAATTGTATATTCTGTTTATATTTACTTAAGTCAGTCATTCAATTTAAAGCTAAAAAAATATTGTCTTTGTTTTCAATTTAATGTATGTCAAAAAAAAAAAAAGATTGGCAAATTATGGCATGCTGTTTTATTTAAGTTTTAGACTGCATCCCAACTTTTTTGGAGCCGGGTCGGTGTTTCATTGTGGATGAGATAATGGTGTGCGGCCACCCAGCACCCCGGCCTGCAGGCTGTGAGCTGACTATCACTTCTCTGTAGACCTTTATCTGGGACATTTTGTAATAAAGTACATTCAGTTTTAGGTACTTTATTTAATTGTTAGAATTTATAGCTCCTTTACACGTGTGCTATATTTTAAAGGGAATTTTCATGCTTTTAACTACATTTGAAGTTACTTTAAAGACAAAATAAATATAAAAAAAAAATTCCCATCTCTTAAATAGTTAAATAAATTCTACCTATGGCTGGAAGAACATAAGAAGAACAGTAAGATACACTATAATGCATTATTGGCAATATTTGATGATATAGGGGCCATTCTATTGCTTAAAAGGTACAGGTCTGAAGGCTATAAGATAATTTATTGCCTGTTAAAAATCAAATCATATAGGTCATGCACAAATCGATAAAAGCATGCACCATTTAAAATATCCTAGACAATCTGATGTAGGTATGTTTCCGTACTTGATTAACTGTGGTGTTCATCATCAATAAGTTATTAACTGAATGAGAAAAACATCAGTGCATTTCACTCATCTAATCTGTATTACATACAGGAGTGTATAAAACTAGCCTTATTTCACATACCTCACCTAAATTACCTAAAAATGTCATGATATACATATTGTTATGAAAATATAACAAACAACATGTATTTAAACATTTCACAGTCAAATTGCACATGATATACATTTTACTGCTTCTATATTTTATTCTTAAGTAAAATTCTGAATGTTCAATTTTAATGTTTTTACTCTACATTTGCTTAGGGTGGTGTGTTTATTGAGTGATAACTTTGTAAAAGAGCTCAATCATTGTTTTACCACTGCTTATCCTGTTCTTCCTTATCTTCTTAATTATCAGTATAATATTCTGGCAATAACAGGGGCACGCTTTTTCTTTCTAAACCATGTTTATGGCTACCTTGATGCACTCCATCATGCTGGATAGCAAATTTAACACAATGCTATTCTTTACATTTAGTTTCTTTAAACTCCACTGGTCATTTTCTCTAACCTCCTGTGTTACATAGCTCATGTACTGACGTTGCTGTAATATTTCCAAACTTTCTATGAGGACTGCAGCAGCCTGCAGCTCCGAGCCTCCAGCCCGCCTCTAACCACCGTGGCACCTCTTGGAAGTTGGCGCAGGTCAAATGCGTCTTAATTCAAACCAAAAGAAATGAGAGAATGGCCGCGAGTCGGCCCGGTTCCACTGGCCGTGCCAAGGTCAGCATTCCTCGACGGGCCGTTGCCTAGTGGAACTTTTGTTTCAGAGTGTGTGTAAACCTCCAGGGAGGAGACGGTATATGGAGACACCGAAGAAAGGACTGTGTGCAAATGAGCGCGAGCTGCGGCTGCGCTGTGCACGCGCAATGTATGGAAAGGTACAGACGCTCCACATTCAGCCAATGCGGTCTTGTGGTTTTAGAGAGCAAAATATGGACACATATAACCTCGGTGTCCCCGTGTATCTGGCGGCATAAGCGGGTTTAGAGGTTTTGGAGGTGCCATGAGAGGCCACGGCCTAGTTTAAGGCGGAGATTTGACGCCTTGATCTTTAACTTTACTATCTTTAGATTGCTGGCCTGTTAGGAACTTATCGGCCGCGTGCTTTTATTTATTTATTTATTTGTTTGTTTAATCATTTATGAAAATAATTTCTCATTGAAATTAGAATTTTTATTTTTCCCCCCTCCTCGGATATTAAAAATTCCAAACGTTTAGACGTCTTTAAACAGGTGAATCTTTATGTATTTAAGTCCTAAACGACCCGTTTGTTCATTGGAGTTTAAAGTCGTAGAGGTCAAACGTCAGGTCAAACTAAATGAAAATGAGCAAACTGTCTGAGAGGACTGTGCGCTGGAGTAATAAAGTGTATGTACACACCTTTCAATTCACAAACCATCATTTATTTTTCATTACTCAACGTTTTCCAACCTGCATGTTTGAACAGACATCATACGGCAGTTTACAGATGGCGCAAGTTGACATTATGATAATAACATAACATTACTTTACGGTTTTATGGTGTTCATGTACTCGTTTCTAAAAATCAATAAGTAAATAAATAAAAATAGAGCCTAAAGACTTTTTTTTTTTTTTTTTACAAGGACACAGTTAAAGACTTGAATGCTGCTGCAGGCCGCTCACTTGAAGAGGCCACACACACACACACACACACACACACACACACACACACACACACACACACACACGCACGCACAAATGAAGCTAGCTTAAATTGTGTATCAGATTTACCCTATTAAAAACGCTTCTGCTGAGTTTTGACTGACTTTGGGCCTTGACTGTTACCTGAAAACCCAGAAATATAATTAAATAAAAATTAATAGCCTAAATAAAATAAATGAATAAAATAAAATAAAATAAAACGGCTGCATTTGTGACCTTTTTTTGTTAGCAAGTTATTTTTCGTTCATTTAAAGTCGCTAAAATATGACGTCAATACATGTATACCAGTTTTTTTTTATGTTTAGCCTGTTTTAAATACACCTATAATACGTGAGGCCTACAGTTATTATTAATATGTAATTAATGCTTTTTTATGGTATTTATTGTGGAATATAAACTGTTTAAAAACGACTTAAAGGCCCCAATTTTGTCTTTTTAAATTAACCTAGAAAAACGACAGATAGCTCCATGGTATAAATATAAAAATGAATCAGATGTGTGTCATTAAAAGACAGGCACATCTGATACATTTTATCAGGAAATAATTGGAAACTATTTCACTACAAATAAGGGTCAAATGCACCAAATATTAAAATCTTTAGACTGATAATCTAATAGGGTAACGCAAAATTTGTGACGTTCTATTGACAACATTTTTGGGAGGTTAAAACGTTTCCTGTTTCCATAAAACATTTAAAATCTAAATCTTTTTTTTTTTTTTATTTTCATGTCTAAGTCGGTCATGATGCATTTTCTGTTTTGTTGGGGGAAAACTGTACTCATGAATCAAAAAGTGGTTCTGCATTTCTCTCTGCCTCTCTCTACAGTGAAACATTTTAGCTGTATGGCTCTTTAAGGAACATCTCTGACTCCATACGCTTTTTATTTGTCTGTTTGTAAAGTGATCAACTTGAACCAATACAGACTCAATTGGCAGCAGGTGGGATCCATTCTGACAGAGCTCATCATTTCACCGCCTGACGTCTGCAGTTACGCACTTCCGTCAACTGCTTCATTTCCCATAAAAGGTCAAAATGCTTCTTTGGTAATTTATTCACGTCTCTGTCTTTTTTTTTTTTAAAGGCGTGCCTGCTGAAATTCCAAACTGAACATCCCGGAGCTAATTTGATATTTGTGGTGAATAAATATTATGTTGATACTCCGGCCAGGAGTCATGCACCTGCTCTGTATCTGCACAGCTTTATTCATGACCAAATAAACAGAGGTTTATATGAAGAGGGCAAACGCGTTTTTATAGTCTGAGGACGTGATTGGGAGCGATAAGGCCTGCAGTTTGGAGTGACGTAGATATGGCAAATAAAAAGGTGTTACAGGTCTCTAGACACCTGATATTATCTCCACTGAAGGCATGACATTTAACATGCCTGTCCAACAGAATGAAGCCAGCTCTGTGTAGAGCTTTAACCCACCACACTTAAACCTTCTAAAAATAAGAGACAAATAAAATAAAGCTCGTATTTCTGTGTTATTGACCAGCCGGAGGTCATATTTTACACACTGGCCACGCAGGTCAGCGTGCCCCCCTGCATTCGGCTTCAATATGAAGTTTGCAAACCTTCCTTTCCTTGTATTTCACGCACTCAGAAAAAAATATTTGGGTTTATCATGACCCTGCCGCCGCGGCTGCCTCCCCCACCGCTCCCTAACCTCCGCTCCCTCCCGCCCTCTCCGTCGGCCCCGAGCTGCCCCTACACTTTTGCCGGTGAGAGCTACTAATCCCCTGCGTCCACGGTTTACTCTGAGCCCGTATTTAATTCCTCTAAACCCCCAGCTGCCGCCCTGGTTACTCACTGAACACGACAGACTGTGGACCGCTCTGGTTATTAATAATTCACCAGCCCCTCCGCTCCGCTTCTCCGGCCGCGGCCGCAGGACACCGCGCGTCCTCACTGGTGCGTGCAGCAGCAAGCAGCCGCCGCCGAGCTGTGTGTGTGTGTGTGTGTGTGTTGTTTTTTTTTTTTTCCACTTCTACCATTTGTTTTCTTAATATCAGCTGCTCCGTGTCTCACACAGGGACACGCACCTACAGGCAGTCGTCCCCCGGCTGGCTGGCATTAACCCACCACCAAGTCCCCGCTGATGACGGTGCGACACCCGCGCTGCCACATGGTGAGTTTCGCTGCCGCAAGTTTCTCCGGACACTGAGGAACAGGTGGAGGAGCCACCGATCGAGAGGAGGGGAACATTTTCATATCAGCAGAGCCGGAGCATGAAGGGAAACAGCGCGAGTCCCCCCTCTCTTCTCTTGCAGGAGCAACAGCTGATTTGGTGAGCGCGTAAGCAGAGAGTGCAAGCTACTTACTGTCGGTGCACAGCCAGACTCCTGCTCTGTCACTCGGGGGCTCAGACGGTGACTGTGTCGGTGGCGCAGAGCGCGGCGACTCGGTGGACATTAACGGGACAAGACTGGAGAGAGAGAGAGCAGCGCGCGCTGAAAAGGCGATTTTCATGGGAATACCACGAGTTGAAACCAAGCATAAACAGCTTGAATGAAGAAGCAGACGACTTGGATTATACAGCTCTGCCCTCCTTTGCCTTGACTGAGAGGAGTTGACTGCAAATTACAAAAAAAAAAAAAAAAATGTTTACCGGGCAGCAGGCCGTGTATTAGGGCTCTTTTGCTTCCGGTATAAGGCCCAGCTGAACAAGAAACCGAGCAGTTTTCTCTCTCCCACACACTTTTTTTTTTTTTTTTTTTTTTTTTTTTGGAAGCCGAACTTTTTGAGAGTGGAAAATGGGTCTTTGAGAGTGTTGGCACATTTCCCTACACCACAATGGTACGTGCTGTGTAAACCAATAATTTGCTCATTTATGCAGTCAGTCTTCACATTCATTGTTCATAGATTTTAATGATAGACAAGAAAAAAAAAGTTTAGTGAGTTAGAATTCTTGTGTGTGTTACTGTTTACTTGTGCAGCTTAATGGGTAACAGCCACAAAACAGTGTGCCAAGTCCTTCCACCTACCTGCGTGTGTTTTCTGTCACAGTTTTTGGTTTTAAATTTAGTCTTGCGCACATGTTGCATGTATATTTAAAATGATGTTGCTGGTTGGAAAACATAATACACTTGATTTTAATAGTTGCACAACATGTTTGCCAAAATTTGTTTCCAACCTTCTGGCCAAATCAGTGTCCAGCCCTCTCAGATCAGCGCCCGATGCCCACTGCCTTCTGCCGCTCTATCCACATGGAGAACATGACTCTCCTCGTTGCAGTGGTCTCTCATGTGGGCCTGCCTGGAGACTATTTATAGCAACATATATGATACGCGTTATCGCATGTCATACGGTGTAATGAAGAGGCGTCATAGCTGTAGTTTATTGTACATGGTGACATGCGAGCAGCCCCCAGAGTCTGACTCCCACCTAAATGCAAAGTTTAACAGAGTTTGGAAACTTGGCTATAAACGGATGGAACTTATTCTCTGCGCCAACATTCAATTATTTGCCTATTTGATTTGTGCGTAATTACGCGCAGCGGTTTTTTAAAGCAATTCCTTCATTACGCAGGTGATTTATTTCTCCAATTCAGAGAAATCCTGTGACATCACAGAGACAAGTTTATAATGGTAGATGTGGGAATATGCTCACGTTTGGCTCTCTTTTATTATTATGCGGTTTCCCTTTAATATCAAGTTTGTTTTTTTTTCATCTAGAAAACGTCTTTTATCCCCATTTGCCCCCAACAGCATATGTGTTGGAACTGGTAAATGTATTCCCTGTGAGGTGGTGAAAATATGCATTTAAATGCAGAGCCGGAAGGTTTCAAAATTAGCAATAAGAAGTCTGTTTTATACAGAATTATGATATATAGCTCACACATCCTTGACCCTCAGATAGATCCTTCTTTTTGGCATGAAATGAGTCAAGTCAGGCAGTAGTTAGGAGAACCTCCCACATACAACCTTGAAGCTGCTTAGATACCAGGAAGGGATCTTATTTGCACATGAATATGGAAGATTATTAGTATGAATAATTATTTGTTTACAAGCATCCTAGCTGACATGGCAGCTGCCCAAGAAGCTCATCAGTAAAAATGATACAGAATTCAGGACAGGCCTCACATGGGATTATCTCGACTTGTTATTCTCCTACTTATAGCAGCAACTCACCTCCTTTTTTAAGATAAAAAAGGAAAGGCTATATTGTGAAATGGTGCCAATATCTCAGTTGCATGTTAGTTTAGTCAGAATGCACTGGAGGCATCTGTCAATCAGTGTCAGGAATCCGGAAGCTCTCCCCCTGAGGCTGATGCTCCTCAATAAACACTTCAACTCCACTTCTCTGTACAGACGATCTGTATCAGAGGCACAACAGGTTATTGATTTTTACAAGTATGGTGCAAAGCAAAAAGGAAATCTGACCAGTCATCATGAAACTGGAAACACGGCACATGTTTGATCCTGAATTTTTTAGAGCCCGACCGATATGTGATTTTTGAGACCAATGCAGAGTAGAAGGATTTAACAATTCTGGATATGGTGGCTGATACTGAGCTGGAATGAAAACGGACCTTTCCTGTATGGATTTTTGCACAACATTTTTGTAAAATGACTCTGCAAAGATACTCAGCTCGCCTGCTTCTGAAACAAAAAACTCTATCAAATAATATTTAGAATTTATATATACAATATGTTTTACATTAGCAAAAAAAATCTAGAAATGAACTCTGTGAAAATATAGAATAAATACAAATAAAACAGCCTAATTACATCAACACTGCATGTTCTTTATTTAAATGGTCAGTTGCCGACCATTTAAATAAAGAATTCAAAATAAATCGCTATACAGTTCTGTATGGTGGGTGGGTATCTGTCAATGCTGAACAAAGACACATTATATTATACTATATTCAAAATAAAATAATTAGCCGAAAAATAATCTGTACATACATTATCAGTCAATTCTGTTCTAATAAAAAATACATAAAAATTAAAATATGACTGTAAGATGCCATCTCTAAATCAACCCCAGCATTATTTTCTGCACTATATATTCTGTAAAATGTTTTCAAATAGGCACATATTGTAAAACTTTTCCACTAGATACTGATGTCTTTGGTAGGCCAGTAATGGTTGATAAAATCCTACAAATTATACTTAACATGTAAATTAGCCCTCATGTAAAGGACTATTAGTTTATAGGCATATTAAAAGGCTCCACTGCTCTGTCGTGCTCGCCATATGTGTGATGTGCAGTAAAGGAGCATAAGAAACAAATACAGTAATCATTGAGTGCTGTCTAAATAGCTGGGGTAATTGTGTCCCGCGCTGTGAGTGCATGTGTGTGCATGTGTGTGTGTGCATGCAGCCCGCCACATGATGATCAGACAAGCGGTTTTCCAGTCCTGTGTGATCTCCCTTTTGGCTGTTGCTGCCAGTGATGTCATCCTTTCACTGTATACAGAATATTATGCTATTATGTTTGTCCTGGCCTTGACATTTCCCTGGAAAAATAAATAAGGCTTCAAGCAGGCCATGATGGCTTATGTGGTGTGTAAGCTCTTGCTGTAGTTTAAAGATGGAAACTCTGATATACGCTCAAACAGCGTAAATATTAGGATAGTGAGCTCAGATGGGCTTGTCAGGTTGATTGTTTTTTAAGCTGTTGTAGCTATTGTAGCATGGTAAAGCAGAGGGGCTATCGTGAGGCGTCATCATGTGACGCATTCTCTGATGTGACATTAATGTTGCGCTGAATGCATCAAAGAAAAAGAGAGAAACGTCTCACTTTTTATAATCAAAGGCTTGTGGGATTGAACTGTTTGCATGTTTGAAGGCCAAGTAACTAGGAAAGGAAGAAACCCTGAATTAAAGGGGCAGTTAGGAGTTTTTAAAGTCGGGCTGTATGAGGTACTAATCCATAATCAGTGTATTACCTACAGTGGATGGCGGCCTACAAGCCCCCAGTTTGGAGAAGCAGGCAGGAATACTCGCACAGAGGTTAAGAAATGCACTGCTGTGGATGGGGGCAGCAGCTAAAAATATCAATATCGATTAGAGTCTATGCTATATTACCAGACCTTCCTTCCAAACAGCCTTTTCTAAGAGCAAACTGAGGGGGTTATGTCCATCTATGCTCTTTTCACAGCCACTGACAGCAATTTTATACTTACAGAACTCAGGAGTTGTTGGTCCTTCAATTAAAGCAATATATGAACTGTACCCTGGCTGTCAGGGGAGCTAATTATCTTTTCAATTGGGGGATGGGGTGAAATCATTTCAAGGATAGTAGATCTACTTGCTTTATGTTAGAAAACCCAACGACACCTCACAGTATGATGCCAACACAGGGAAGCTTACCGGTCAAGGCAGCAGTAGACCTGTATCTCCTGTTTTCTGTGACCCAATTGAACTTGCGGCTTCACTGCCTGCTACATAAACTTTGATTAGGTTGTCTGACACCAAGAGTTTAATATTTAATACTTAGCACAGATTAAAACTTTAAAATAGAGTTTAGTGACTGTCCTTCTGCACGCTTATCGCTGTTCTCATGAGCGATTCATACATGCTCCTATGAAAACCAATGTCCTGGAATTTGTAGATATCCAACTAAATTTTTGAGGATGACATAGCATGTTATTACAAAGCCATGCCAGAGGGAGGGCAGGAGGGAAAGATGGGTGCTTCACATAGGATTTCATATTTTTATGTTGTATAAAACTCCATATTATAAATTGCATATTGTCCCTTTAAAGGGGCAATAGATTTAGTTATACATTTGCATAAAGTTGGGGTACCGGTGAGAGGCATATGAAAATAAGAATAAATGCAGCAGAAGATTGTTTTTCCATCTAATGACTCAAGTTTCACAGCTGGATCACACACTTCCCAGAATGCAGATTAATGTTATCATTCTTTAAAAGATCCCTGCTTATTTTGTGCCCTTAGCTTTTTGGTAATTTTTAAAAGGAAAGAAGATGATGACATCACTATGACATCATCTGGGTCGTTTACTCAGGCTAATACAAGAATATTACACCTCCATGATAATTTTACTGACCTTTTTGAGTGTGCAATCAGAAAAGTATCTTTAAATATTATGTTAATGAGTGTCAAGTGCCTATTTTTTT
>JAOWBC010000458.1:21918795-21931440 GCA_028566105.1 Hypoplectrus providencianus
GTTAAATTCCTATTGATGGACAATAAGATTGTCTCTACAGAAGGTCTGCAACCAATGATTATTTTCACTATCGGTGAATCTTTCAATATTTTTTTTTCTTAGAATATTCAATTAATTGTTTGCTTGTAAATAATTAAATATCTTTTTTATTTTTTTTTATTTTTTTTTATACAAATGATATTCAGTTTTATATTATTTTAATATGCCAGAAAGCGCCATATTTGAGAGTCAGGAAACATTTTTGCATTAAATTTGCCTAATCAGTTAACAAAATGGTTTGAAACCACTTTGTGTCGATTGCAGCTGAACTCTACATACATCTCTTGCATTTGGATAGCAGACTGTACTGAGTGTGGAAAGTCTGAGGTGATATCTTAGGTGATCGAAACTAACATGATTTCTGTATCACTTGTCCTCTTTCTGCTTGATGTCTCTGTTCCCAAACTACAACCGCCTTCAAAAACGTGTGGATGCTCAAAAAAAAAACAATAAAACAGAACACAATGATTCTAACAAATCTTTTCTGACCTACATTCAGTTGAACACAGCAAGGAGACAAGACATCAAGCGCTCTAACGCTGCTGGGCAACTTCTGTCTTCTCATTCTGAATTCGATGCATTCTGTTTTCATTTACGTTTGACACAGCGTCCCAACTTCTTTGCAATCGGGCTATGATTCAGCAGCACTTCTGCCTCCAGACTAGCTGTCTGCGGAGCAGGTGCAACCCTGAATGACATGCTATCACGATGAGGCAACATGGCAGCCGTCGCCACTCACAGACCGAACGCCAAACCCTCCCGGGAGTTCAGGAGGAAGGCGCAGAGCAAATTTGGGTTCGGGGATTTGAGACGTTAACACTCCTGCTGACCATTTATCTGCTGCTTGCAGCGCCGTTCGACACAGCTGAGGCGAATGCACTTTCCCCTGCCTTGCAATTCTGTAACCATTTCTGCCTCTAAATCATCTCGTCATTGATTTGTGTGTGTGCAGTCAGAGGAGTGTGGCTGCCTGGGTTTGTTTCTCCCTCTTTGTTTGCTGTGGTAAACCCATGAGCAGCTGCCGGTGGTGGGGTCTGGAGGGATTCTGAAGCTGTGTGTCCTCTCTTTGCCATCCTCTGCCAAGGTGGCATTATGCAAGCGGAGAGAGGGGTAGAGGGAGACAGAGGAGCGCAGAGGAGGGCGGGGGTTTGTGTGTGTGTGTGAGAGTGTGTGTGTGGTGTGGGGTGGGGGTGGGGGGGAGGTTGAGGGAGACGAGGCGATGGCGGCCATAGTAAAGATGGAGGCAGGCTGAGGGCTGCGGGGATTGGTGCAGGAGAAGACTTGCTCCCTTGAACTTTGCCTCCGTGTCAGAGTGGAACTTGTCGATTTGGCAAATTGTGCAGCGTCGGACAAGGCTGCGCGCTCTCTTACACTCCCACCTGCTCCCTCCTTCTCTCTCTCTCTCTCTCTCTCTCTCTCTCTCTCTCGCTCTCTCTCCTGCGTGCTCTCCCTCACTCCCTCTCATTGCCACTACACCCCCCTCCCCACCCTCTCCTCTTTCTCTTTTCCCTCCCTTTCAGCTCTTGAAGCTAACGCATTGGCTGGGCTACAGGCATCTTGTTGCCAAATAGGTGGGCCCTACTCGTGTTGGCAAAGGCTCAAGCAATGGTTAGGGAAAGAACGCGGAGAGGACGAGAGACGGCGAGCGAGAAACAGAAAGAGAAAGAGAGAGAGTTGGAGAGAAAAGGGGAAAAAAGAAGCAGCACTCGGCTTTGCCAGCGGTCGTATGCGCTCGTCCAACATTGATTCGGCTCTCTATTTTTTTTTCCCTATTCTGTGCTCTGCTCTCCCTGGCCCCCCCATCTGTGTGTGAGCGAGAGTGTGTGTGTGTGAGTGTGTGTGTGTGAGCGAAAGAGTGTGTGTGTGTGTGAGTCTTGCGCCGGGCCCAGGGATCAGAACAGACACCACTACCACTTACACTTTGCCAAGGATTTTTTTTTTTTCATTTTTTTTTATTTTTTGGAAAGCACAAAGGACTGTTTATTTTAAGTGCATCTATCCCCGTTGTTGAAGTTTTTTCTAACACAGTGCAAAACTGTTAACATTTCTATTTTTACTTGACAATTTTTGTTGCTACAAGTTTTTATCTGTCTTTTTTTTGTCATTTTTGGCTTTTGCGTAATGAGCTGCTGGCCGTGGTCCGACTGCAGTGAATTTTCTCCTTCCTAAAATCTTGGGGTTTTTTGTTTTGGTTTTAAACTTTGGCCCGCTGTTTTTAGTGAGCAGCATATTCTGCTAATTATTTTTTTACAACCCCCCCCAAGTTTTTTTTCATCTACTAATTCTCCACACTCTGCCAAACCAGCGCTCGCTTTACATTGGGGAGCGCGGGAGGAAAAAAAAACTGGTGCAGGAGATTTTTTTTTTTTTTTCACTTTAAACGCTGTGCCAAATTTATGATGAGAGTGCAAAATGGTAACTACCAGGCCGTCTGTCTTCCTCTAGCAGTGTGGTTTTCTGTGGTGATTTCTGTCTGCTTTCAGTTTGTTGTGGAAATGTGAGTCTGGTTGGAGCTCCCTTTGCATGGTAGCAGAGATAGGAAATGGTATGGCTGATCTTTTAGCTGCACATTTCAACAGTGGTCTTGTGGCGGCAAAGCTTGGCGGTGGTGAGCGACCGGTGTGTGGCAACCCTGGCACAGGAACGCTGTGGCGAGATCTGGGCTTTGTTGCCCAGAGATATGTAGTGAAGGTATTATGGTACAGCAGAATAACTTTTTCTTTTACAGCAGAAATCTGGGAGCGCAACTTGGCTCAGCTTTTCAGTTGCTTTTGCATTAGATTTCATGCATTTTGTATTTGATGTCTTCAGTGTTTTTGCTGTTAATTTATGAAAGAAGCAGCCTTTTGCATTTCATAATTAGGATTAATTTTCTTATTTATTGCTGCATAATTCTTTTTTATCTTAATGATTAAATGTTTTGACATTTTTGAATATGAATGCTAATTTGAATTGCTTTTTTAAATTTATCTAGTTTTTAAACTGTAATTTGAAATGTCATTTTAATCATTTAATTTAATGAAATAATACTTTTGTTATATTTTCACTGTTATTACACTATATTTGCTGTTTTTGTCTAAATGTTTAAACAGCTGTAATTTGGAGATTTGGATGCTCTCTGTAAGATTAAAAGCCTTTTTTCCAGCCTCCTCACACCACATGTGTCTCTCCCAACAGGATGAATTTCATCCCTTCATTGAGGCCCTCCTCCCCCATGTCCGTGCCTTCTCCTACACCTGGTTCAACCTGCAGGCCCGTAAGCGCAAGTACTTCAAGAAGCACGAAAAGAGGATGACCAAGGACGAAGAGCGCGCGGTGAAGGACGAGCTGCTGGGGGAGAAGCCAGAGATCAAGCAGAAGTGGGCCTCGCGCCTGCTGGCCAAGCTCCGCAAGGACATCCGGCCCGAGTTCCGTGAGGACTTTGTGCTCACCATCACGGGGAAGAAGCCCCCCTGCTGCGTGCTGTCCAACCCCGACCAGAAGGGCAAGATCCGCCGCATCGACTGCCTCCGCCAGGCCGACAAGGTGTGGCGGCTGGACCTGGTGATGGTCATCCTGTTCAAGGGCAGCCCCCTGGAGAGCACGGACGGGGAGCGGCTGGTCAAGTCGCCCCAGTGCTCCAACCACGGCCTGTGTGTCCAGCCGCACCACATCGGAGTGACGGTCAAGGAGCTGGACCTCTACCTGGCCTACTTCGTCCACACACCAGGTACGTGTCCGCACCACAAACAGCTGCGCTTTCCCTTCCACACACACACACACACACACACACACAGGTCAGTATGTAACGTGTCACAGATTAGACCCTGCCCCTCGCTCAGGACCAGGCTGAGCCCCTGCCAGGCTCTGATAAACAGGGACTGAGATAAGTTGACATTTAAAGGGACAGTCTGCGCAGGATAATCTTTAAAAAATGTTCACAGATAGACGTTTCTATCTGGTTTAAAGAGATTCTACGAATTTGACAGTCAGGCTTAAAACCTGTGTTTACCTAGAGATATGCTTGCGTTGGTACATTTGTTCAAGTATTTGTGTGCAAATTTGTCTAAATCCAAATGTGCATGTTTTCCGGTGCCATCTGTAAACAAAAGCATCTGCAAACCTGTTTATCTGTGTGTGCATGCATGTGCATACGTGTGTGTGTGTGTGTGCAAGAGGCAGTTTGTCATGTGTCTGTAATCCATGTGTGTTGTGAGATTGGTGTGTATCAGTAGCGGTGTGATGTGTGTGTGTGTGTGTGCGTGCGTGTGTGGGTTCTTTTGTGTGTGGTGGTCTGGAGAGTACAGTGACAGCTGGCCCGGTCCCAGGTAGTTTAGGAGGCAGCGAGAGTCAGCCTGTCTGCAGCCTCAGCCGCCTCAGCCGCACGCCACTCTGCTCGCACACACACTCTCACACACACAGGAGCTTCCCCCCTCAAACACCCGAGCTGCCCTGTTCGTCTGATTGTACTGCTCAGACACACACACACACACACACACACACACACACACACACACACACACACAGGTTGAGACTTTGCTGTTTATGGCAGCGTGGCTCTGTCTCTGTTTGTTTATGAGATGTTTTATTTTTCCATATTCGGCGCACGTGTTTCCTGCTGTGACCATGACCAAGTTAAAATAGAGGTGGTGAAAATATTTGAGTGTCATGTGTATACAAACCTGCGCGTATTATCTGAGGGTAATTAGTGGGAATATTCAGGTTGTCAGAGAAAAATAGGTTTTATTTAAAATGGAGTTTAATGCTTAATTTTTGCAAGAATTTGTTTTTATTAAATAACACAATGTATAAAATAATCCGATTACTATCCAGATATTAAAAAAAAAACTTACAAAGATGCAAACAGAATGCATCAAATTGAGAATGAGTAACAAAAACTGCCTTCCAGACTGAGCATTAGATATCTTGTCTTTGTGCTGTGTTCAGGTGGCTGTAGCTCACAGAGGATTCACAAACCATTGAATTTAATTTATTTTTTTATATTTTTCACATCAACAATTTTTTTATTAATCCAGCTTGTACAAAATTATTACCTTTTTTTTTTTTTTTTTTGCTGTCGACTCAAAAAAAAGAAGAAAAAAAAAGTGATTGATTGAGTGATATTAATTTGGCTGTCACTGCATTTTCCTTCCTAAACAACACTGGTATTTATCGCAAATAATTTGAAGCAGAAAATTTAAATATAAACCAGCAGCATTATGTTTTCTGAGGTGTACTGAAGTGATTCTGTTAAAATTGAATTGAAAATAGCATTTACTCCAATTAAGCAGCTACTGATGAGGCATCAGTGGTAGTGCACTGATAGCCATCATGATAAAGGGGCTCATCTAATCATTTCAATTCTATGTTAATTAACAGTACTGTTTACATTCCATATTTGAATATTAATTCCAATTTAATTTTTGACAGCTGGATTAAAATGTTAACTTTTTTTTCCAGATAAGCACAGTTGATCATTTTAATAATAAATAACATTTCAGTATTTTCATGTACATAAGCTTGATACTGCCTTACAAATAGAAAATCATCTCAGTCACGTCCACACAGTGACACATGCAGTTTAGTAATTTAACCCTGGTACTAGAGCAGTACTTGGTAATGGCCGGTACCCAAAGCCCAGGTATCAGTATCAGGACCTGAAAAGTCCGATCGGTGTGTGTAAACAGCAGTAATATGTGTAGATGCTTGAACCACCGTGTCCTATATGAGGCTTATTATTTTTCACACTTACATTTATACCCCAGTTGTACCAAAAATAATTTCAGTTATTTGCTGTTGTAATCCTATCATAGACATATCTGCATTTATCCATATTAGCATCTAATGTTTCCAATATGACACCTCAAAACAATGCTTTCTATGTGTTTTTTTTATTTTGGCTGATACTGAACATACAGTACTTCTATTACAATCCCATAAAATTGCCAAATATGTATATAGCCTCTTTTATCCTGGAGCTTGTCCACAGCTCCAGCCCAGTCCTCTCCATGGTTCAGGTGTATGCAGGTGGAGTCAGGTGTAAACACTGACTGTCCCCTCTCTCCGCCCTTCGCTATTATTACCCAGAGTCTCCAGTAAAGGGTTCTCTTACCACAGACTGGCATACAGTTACAGGACCTTAATTCTCCTCCTTGGCAGGGCGGTGCAGCGTTCCTCTGTGACAGAGTACCCCATGCCAGGCTCCTTTCAGCCCCAGTGTGTAACTCTGCTTGAGTTTGCGGGGCCTCCGTGAGCGCCTCTTCCTGTTCCACAATGCGCCGTGGCGAACCGCGGCTCAGATTAGCTCCCAGCGCAGCCTGGTGCCCCTCGGAGTAAAGCCTCTTTTTTACTCGCTGCCAGAATCCAGCAGCCACTCACCCCCGTACGAACACTGCACTCGCCTTCATCTCGCTGATTTGTGTGCGGCTGTACATCACATTTTCTCTTTGCACAGTATTCTTATATAAATATGTTTTCCAGCTCGGAGCACAACATTCCCGTAACTGACTGTAAGTGTGTCTTAAAATTGGAAAATGCTTGTTTTCCATCATAAATGAAGTCTTTTTTTTTTTTGTCTTTTCCTGCAGTGTGAAGGAGAGGGTTTCTTGTTCTGATCGTGCTCAGCTTTTTCCACGCGGGCAGCACCTTGCACATACAACTAGAATGAAATGTTAGGAAATAACTAAAATAAAAAAAAAAACATCCACTTGTATAAGCTCGAATTGCTGTGTTTTCCAGGAGGCTGTCTGGGGTTAACCAGAGTTTACAGAAGGACAGACACACAGTGGCTCCATTCTAACCTTTGGGGTGGCAGCGTTACAGTTTTATTCTTAGCTCCCCCATTCCAGGGTGTCTGTGTCTCTTGCGGAAGCTATCAGTTGCCAGGCCTGATGATTGGACCGCAGCCGTCTCACCCGCCTGTCCCCGCCGCGGCGTTTCAGTTCTCTTGTCCCACTGATGTCACTGTCGCCAGCTGCAGGGGGGGCTCTTCTTTCAAGCAGTGTGATTGACAGAACAGGAGATACACCCCCTCCTCCTCCTCCTCCTCCTCCCTGTGCTGACCCCCCCACCCCCCTTGTCTCTGCTCCCCTACAGTATAGTATGTGTCTCTGCTTTTGTCCAATTATAGACTTGGTCCTTTCCAGGCGGGGCAGTGAGAGCTGGGACACATCACAGCGCTTCTGCTCTGCAGCTGCAAATCAAGGTTCCACTACCAAAACGCTCTGTAGACAAATACCTGGCTGCACACACAGATCAGCATATAATTGGCCCGGACTGATGAGAGTCGACCCCAAAAGTGGTTGCACTGATTCCGCCGCATCTGATGATGATAAGAATAATGGTTCAGGGATGTGGAGGAAGTGCGGGAGATAGATAGAAAGAGAGAGAGAAGGGGGGATCTGATCTCATCGTTGATCACAAAACCAAAGTCTGGCTCGCCAGTTGGGCGCTCTGGGCCTTCCTCCACCTAAGAGACCCCGGATCAGGTCATGTTTTTCAAGCGTTGTGTTCCATATTTGTCAGTCTGACGGAGCCGCGCGGTTCCAGCATTAGTCATGTTTGGAGCCGGAGCTGCCTCATACAGCTTTCATTACTCGAGCTGTTATGATAAAAAGATGTTTCTGAGAGTGCAGCCTCCGTATCTGTTCTCCGCGGCGGAGACAGACGGACCAGAGAGGTGCCTGGGCCAGGTCCGAAAGCCAGCTGAGTGTGCGCGTGTGTGTGCCAGACTGCGCCGTATCTCCATGCTGCTACGGTGCGAGCTAAGATGTTCATTTACCCATCAGTGTGTGTCTGCGCGTCGGCCCGTCGTTACAAATGGCAGAGAGAATGTCTTTTAATAGAGGCGAACAAAGAGAGGAATCGACAGGGAGACAGACTGAAAGACTTAACGCTTTCACGTCACGCTAATCCATCAAACACATCTTATCTGCTCAGCCCAATATCCTGAGCTTCAAAGGGAGGTAACGCTATCAGATGTGGTTACATAATGAAGAGGAGACCAAACAGGACAGAGTGGGATTTGTTGTCCTTTTTTTTTTTTTTTTACACACCACCATATAAATATGTGTGTGGTGATTTTAAAGGCTATACATTATGCTACTGTTTATACAGACTATATGCAGGAAGAAAATCATTTTCAGTTCACAATCTACAGACTGCCAGAAGAACGTTCCAGACCATTTGTTCTCAGGGTGGCAATATGGATAAAAATCTATGGGCATATGTAGTTTAATATCAAGATAACAATATATAACACAATAGAGTAGTTGTTCCCTGAATTCAATTAATAAATGGCTAAGAATAACCATACTGTACTATTATTTTCCTATATGGACAAACTGTTTCAGAACGCTTTAAAAGCTAAAAGATTCAACACAAATTCTTTGATAGTGGAAGATTTTAATGTTCATAAACACGTTCATCTGTCACAGGTTTTAATATCTTCCTGCTCTGTATGTATGACTCCATTTGTGGGTGACGTCACGTCAAAGAATGTCATGAGCTAATGCTAGTGGGAGCAAGCTAGCTTGTTTATCAAGGGAAAGTCATTCCTTGGAACAAACAGCTGACTTTTGGTCCAACTGAACAAGAAAATTTCAAGCAACAAAATTGTTTCAGTTATCTTTAAAGTGGAAATACACTGTGAAAAGATGAAAAGCACTGTGGAAGTTACCAATCAATTACAAAGTAGCTCTACATGGGACAGTTATTTAAATTAAAATCAATCGATCTACACTGAGGAAGACATGAATTGGACAAGTGAGTCCCCTAACTCATTGTTTACTGAGGTCATTTATCAAGTTAGATGTAGGGACATTTTCCAATTGACTTCTATACAAACTGAGTGCTTTATAGAGTCGCCCCCTAATGGCTATTAAGAAGAATGCAAGATTAGGTTGCAGGTTTATAATGTATGCTAGGCCTTCATGTTGGATTCAATTTTATAACCTAATAACAACAATCAGAATAATGTAAACATTTAATACCATTAATACCATCCTTGTTTATCCACGTCACCCAGTCCTCAGTATGTTTATTTAACCTCTTTATTTTAAAATAGTATCTAAATCTTTATTATAACGGTTGTGAAAATTATCTAATGCTTTTTGGCATTTTTTGAAAATGCAATTTATTTAATATTTAAACTTTTTTTTTGTAAATATACACTCATGGATTCTCTGTTTTTGTTTAGGTTTTACACAGCAACCCAACTTTTTTGGAATTGGGTTTGTGTGATAATAGCAGTAATACAGACAGGTTATGTTGCCCTGAGTGCAGCAGAAGAGTAGAAAGAATCATGATGATTAATAGAAAAAAAAAAAAAAGCCAGTGTCTTCTTTTCCTTGGCTGAGCGTGTTGTGCAGAGCGGAGATTTCTGGACGGAGAGCAGACTTGTGCTCCAGTGTTCTGGCACCGCTCCGTAACCCGGGCCGACAGAGAAATAGAGAGTGTCGGCGCCGAGGGAGCCACATTCATCTGGTGTGAAAAACACTGCTGGTCCGACACTTTCAACGGAAACTTTCTTACGCTTTGTTGTCATTTGAAATAATGTGCCCAATAAAGTTTGAGCGTCGGCGAGCCCTCTCTCATGACGGGACAGCGTCAGTGACACTGTGGTGTTTTAATATGCACTGAGGCATAGGGGCCTCCAACAGCCCCGGCTTGGCCCGTTTTCAGAGCCCCCAGATTTTCCAGTTGCTTTTTGCAATGTGTGTGTCGAGGAGGGAGAGAGAAATGGAGCATGCGGAGTGTAAGGAATTGCTGGTAAACAGATTATTCCAGTATGATCAGGCTTCCAAATAAATCTGCGAAAAGAGGCGAGCCGTAGCGCCGGTCCGATCCGCTGACCTCCTTTAAACCGATCTCTCCCAACTTTCCTGCACTCTATAGGTCCGACTGCACAGCAGCTCGGCGGCCTTGGTTGCATGCCAGCCCGCTTCATATTCTCTGTAATTATCCAGTTTAGTGAATAATACTGGAAAAGATACACAAAAGACTGAGTATATGATTGAATTAAGTCTAATTTGAAACAAAGGTCAGGTCTTAGCTTTGCAAATAGAAAAATTCCTTGTACCAGAAAGTGCCTATTGTGGGCAACATGGATTAGCTTTATTTCCTAATTTCACTGTACAGTGATTTTTAATTATTTGTGTAATTACGGTTAATAAATAAATGTTCTGGTGTCTCTTTAGCAATTTAGCAGCTCAGCTTAGTTTACTTTTTCTATACTTGCTAAGCAAATGGCTGGCATTTACCAAACAGATATGTATTTATTTGTAAAGAAATTAAATGACTTAATTATATGCATTCAAACCACATTAATGAATATATTACACACATGCAATAGAATAAATCTAGTAATTTATTTATCCCTGACTGGATTTTCTTCTTTTTAAAAAGACATAAAATAGGCGCACGTTCCCTCTCTCGTTTCTTTGTGCATTATTTTTGCCTCTCTAACACGGCCTCGTTTCACTGTGCGAATTTGCATGACCAGTCCCCTCTTTCTCTGTACAGGCGCCAGGCCTGAAATCTGTCTGTCCCCTAAAAACATACGTATCTCGGCGCAGGAGGGGCGGCTCTGGCTTCTCAGCTGCCTGAGCCGAGGGGCAAAGAGCAGGAGAGGAGAGGAGAAAAGAGGTGAAGACAGCGAAGGAGAGGAAAAAGGAGAGCGTCTTTTTTTCTGGGCCGCTTCCCAGCAGCCAGATCCTGATCAGTCCGCCTCGCGCCTTGTTCCCTCGGTCCAGTGGAGCAGAGCACGGGGGGGAGACTGCCCTGTAATTGGGACAGCTCTTTCCATACGGAAAACGGGATCGGAACACCGCGACGTCGCCGAGCACAGATCCCCCGTCTCTGTGTGGATTTTTATTATTTGTAATTTTTTTTTTTTTTTTAATTTAAAACCGTCTCAAATTAAAAAAAATTAGCAAACAAAATCCTCTTACATTAAAACAAACCTAAATAAAATCATCCTTGAAATGAGCACTAATAATGAAAAGATGAAATGCCTTTTAATTTTTCCCTTTGCCTTATTTACTCTCTCATTTAATGGTAATAAATGTCAGTCACTGCTGTTAGGGTGATATTGAGCGCTGATATAAAGTAAAAAGAAAAGCGTAGAATAAAGATGATGCAAAATGCCATGCTGAAAACAAAGAGAGAGGGAGGGCAGATATTCAGGCTAGTGGGGCTGGTTGGCAGCATTTGGCACCCAAAGCTGCAGCTCTGTTTAGAAGGTGCCAGCTTTTCAAACCGACACAGTCTCTGCCAACTTCTCTCCTTCTGATCCTTTTCTTTCTCTCTCATTTTAACATTTTTCCCCCCATATCCTTGTTTTCGCTTAACACTTCTTCCCCTCTGCGCGTCCCCTTACGCCCCTACCAACACTCCTATGGTTCCTTCTTTTTTTTTTTTTTTTTAATACAGCGGGATGCCAGAAAAAGCTTCAGAAAATTTATTTTACGGAGATGCCTGCGCGTTGAATAAAATGGCTATCGTGTTACCAGACGGGTTTTTTTTTTCTCTCTTCTTCCAAATATTTTCCACCGGCTTTTAGCAGAGCGAATATTGTTACTCGGTGTGATGGTGCTGCTGTGGATTCAGGTCCAAAACAAAATGGAGGATAAAGCGCTGCTCCTCTCCAATCAGAGGAGAGAATGATGCCATATGTGGGGAAAAATGTTACTGGCAAATTAACAGTGCCGATTGTTTTTTCTCTCTTCATGTTGATCTAATTTCTGCCTTTGTATATTTTTGACTTTTGCTGAGCGTCCTCAGAGATGTCTCCATAGTCAGGATTAAGGACTGGTGGCTTTAGAGCAAATGGACTATTGTACATTACCCGGGGCCCTTCGGAGACAAGGACGAGGTGCCGTGAGTGATTGGAGAAAGCGTTAAACGCTGGGTGTGGGGGTGGATGGAATTACTCAATAATGATCAGAAAATTAGAGCCATTATTGAGGGAGAGTAAACAGGCCTCTCTAAGTGTGAAAGGCCCCTATTCAGCCAGGAGCAGGAGCAGGACTCCTTTCTTCCTTTCATGGATCCACCCATGGCCTCGAGAGCCCCCCTTTTGTTCCCTGAAATAACAGAGTGAATATATGGGGGTCGCAGGGGTGGGGGTCCTGTTCCCAGTGCGAGGCACAGTATGGAATAAGCTACTGACTGTAAGGGCCACTCCATATCCATCGCTCTCTGCTCTGTTGTCCTCAGGGCCGCACACATTTCTGAGCATGATACACATTTTAGAGAAAAAGTCACCGATTAGCCTTATGACGGCCGAGTACGGTGCATTACATTAGCCAGGAGTAAAATCCACCTTTTCAATAGTGATAATGGAAATAACTTGGTTTTAAAAGTTACACATCCTTGATATAATGCATAACTTTGTGAACCCACTTTAGAAGAAAGAAGAAGTAATGGAAATAAGGTAAATAAACACAGAAAGAAAAGAAAGAAAGAAAGCTCTTCAGCACCATTTCATAAATTATGTGTTCTGAAAAAGTTATTTCAGTGCATATCAGTGAACATATGCACTGTTACACACTGTAAGTCAATATGTCTGCGATCAGACGTGATGTAAGTTGGGCTCTAAATTTCTGCTATAAACACACACACACACAC
>JAOWBC010000458.1:21937041-21951198 GCA_028566105.1 Hypoplectrus providencianus
AAAAAAATAGAATTAAAATCTACCAATGGAAAAACTTATGTCGGCTTTTTTTTCTTCAAATGTTCACTTTCCAAACATAATTTACCTGCCTTTGGTTAATGAGACCAATATAAGTGCATTAGAAATGAGGCCGTATACTTCATGTATAGTGAGTGGCCCAGTCCTTCAGATACTTTTTAGTATGTGGCCCTCAGGAAAAAAAAGTTGAAACACCCCTGGCTCACACAGAGAGCTGCTTACAGTAAACTTCTTACAGTAAACTTCACCGCTAGTTTTCAGTTTTCAGGCACAAGATGGCCCTGAAAAATACATACAGACTGACATTATTGATTCCCAACCAGGGCAGTTTGTACCCCAGGGTTTCTCCTATAGTTACCTGGGTACATGGTGCATGAACAGACTGCAGAGTCATACTACCTGTTGAGACTATAAACACTAATGATCAGAAAGTTGGAAGACTGAGCTAAAAGTAATGGCTAAGTGGTTGAAAAAGCTAGAAATTGTGCATAAACCGGTAGCTAGCTTAAAATATAGTTAGCTTAAAGTCATGAATGACTTGAAAAAAGTTTTTAACAAGTTTTGTATATAGTTGAAATGGTTAGCCCCAAGATGCAAAGTTAGTTATTGATAAAAAGTTTAGGTTTAAAAATTGGAAATTAACAGTTGCAATAGTTGCAATAGTAAAAGTGATGACTAAACCATAGAAATATGAAAATAAAAGTGATAACCAAACCATAGAATCAGTTAGCTAAAAGTGATGATTAAACTGAAAACATAGTTAGCATAAAGAGACAATAAACCAAAGAAATAGTTAGCTTAAAGTAATGAAACATAAAAGCTAGTTAATGTTAACATTACATTACGTTAGCTCTAACTAATGGATACACAGCTAAATTATATAGCTACTGTTAAAGTTAGTATGGCTAAGTGATGAATAGCAAAGTGTCAGGATAAGGGATTAAATAGGGTTAAATGCATGTATGTATTGATCAGAGTATTTTGGTTCATCTGAAGTGGCTGTGGTGGCACTTCTGACAAAAAGGTGCTGCTTTGCATCTTTAGCTTCTCACCCAACACTTTGCTGTAGCCATTGATTGACATTGGCATTTTTCAGGGCTCATATTTTTTCACTTTGCTTTGCTCAACCCGCTGTCCCAGTGAGACACATTCAATACGTTACCCAAAACCCAACTTCGAAAAGAAACTGTGGTTCCCCCTTCTAGACTCTCCCATCTCCTTTCCACTGGGCTTTAGATGTGTGATGAAGTAATCCCGACATATTTTATATCCTAATGCAAAACAAACAGAGCCAAATTACACACATTCTTCCCCCATACTGATTCGTGGAAGTTGTTAACCAAATAAAGCTCCCTTTTCTCGTTCTCTCTTTCCATCTCACTTCTGCTCTCAGTGGATCTGTCCTGGCTAGAACTCTTAACTGAAATAGCCTCAAGCACAGAGCCTCTTTTGTGGTCAGGCGTTTTTTTTTCTACAAGGTGTTTGTGAAAAAGAACAGGATTTTCTCTCCTGGGCTCAGGTCCCTCCATCGCTCCACTGCTGCCTGTCTGGCTTTCTTTGTCCAGGTCTGCTCTGGTAAACAGTCGTGTCCTGCACACACTGTTTATCACACTTGAGGGTGAAACTTTGCTGATTTTATTTTGGAAATCCTCTGGTTTTGCTTGGAATATAGTTAAACCATTCTTTGGCTTCTTGCATGGAACGTTCTTATATCCTGTACTCTTTCTGAAGCTGAAACACTGAAGATACATGCTAGCAGTACTGGACATGGCCTGGCTCATATGTTTGAGATGCCGCTAATGCAAAATATATAATCTTGAACCTAATGGGAATATGAAGCCCACACTTGACAGCCCAAAGAATAAAAACGTCTGTGAAGCTGCTCTCGATGAGTGGAACCTTTCAAGCATGTTGAGTTTGTGACCACACCCCAATCAGTGATGTCACAGCTGATGTTTTCCTTGGAGAGCTGATGGAAAACACCTGCCGCGACTTCAATTTTGCATGAAAGTGAGACAGTTTGTTGCTTATATCTGTTCTTCTTTCACTCATTCACTTAGAAGTCAAGCAGCAAAATATAACTTAGGACACAAAATAATCATCATTTTAGACTTTCACTACAGTAATCTAAGCATTTATGTGGCGTTTTTTTTGCTCATATATTGTGGATTTACCAAGGCCATTTAACAGGAAATATAGTGTACTTTTTAGTATCTAGGTTGTGACTTTGGACTTAGGTTATGCAGTTTTTAAAAGGAGAAATAAAACATGAATGCAAAAATAAATTCCTGAGCAACTAGCAAATCATTTTATTTTAGGTACATGCTGTGGAAGTCAGTATATGAGCTGTTTTCTATCATTATGAAGATGTTTTATAGCATTAACTGTTTTTTGCAAATCAACATCGTGTTGTAGTTATTTCTGCATTTTGATCATTTTAAGGCTAATGTTACAGGAAACTTATTTTGTGTACACTGGGCTGTACCACCAGATGACTAAATTCACAGCACTGTGTGCACCTATGGGTGATATTACCAATCCAGATATTAAAGCATTTGTCTTGAATGGCCACTCACTAATGTTGGCCAATATTAGCACATTTTAGATAGATAATTATGTCTAATGCACATTACTTGAGCAAAGCCTGATAACTTAGCATCCATCAATCCATAGAAAGCACTTTATATTCTGTAGCCATCAGGCTTATGCTAACAGGCCAAGACAAAAATACTGTATTTGTGCTTCATAAAATGTATTCAGGCTTTTTTCAGGTTTTTCTTGCCTCTTGTGGAATGCTACTAAATGATACGTCCTTGACCTCTACAAGGAACCACTGCATGATGCATACAGTAAAAGTTACTGCATTTTTCATTTGTGCTATAAACAGGAACATGCACTTGTACATACATTTCCCGAGCGAGTGCAGCAGTGCATTATGGGCCAAATTAAAGGCTGCATGTGTACACTCTGCCTATCCAGTGTTGCTTTGTGGTCTTATGATGTACTGTGTATGTGTCCACGCTGAGAAGAATATTACTCGGTTAACTTAGCCATTTTTTAGCACTGACAGAAGGGTGCACGCGACACGCACAAACACACACACACACACACACACACGCTCCCTCACTCAGGCGGACATGTGTTCTGCACAGCCTGTCATTACAGAAGCCTTGATGTGGTCACTGGGTGGCACTGAGGCCTCTTATTATTGTCGTTTTTATGACAACTTTCACTCTCTTGCCCTGCACTACCTCCCTCCCCCTTTCCCTCCCGCTTTCTCTCTCTCCGTCATGCGTGCCCTGATCCTGCCTCCATCCCTCCTCCTTTCCATTCCATCCCTCTCTCTCCCACCTCGTCCAAACCCACATCCATTTCTCTTGCTGTTGCAATGGGACGCCTGTTTGTTTTTAGTGTGTAAACCATCCTGACACACATCCCCAGGGCAAAGGGCGGATATAGGAGTGTTTTGGGGGGAGGGAGGGGAATGTAGGAGGGGGGTTCAGTAGACAGTTTGGTCTCCATTTGCAGAGGTATGAACTGAGAGATGGAGCAGGTCCAGGCATTGAATAAACCGGACCGAGTGAATAGCAAAACCCCCACCCCCCTCAGGCATACAGTATGGGGTGATCGGGTTCATGTTGCATTACAGAGACCTCTCTGTTACAGTAGCACTCTATCGTATACATTTGGGAATGTTTAAAAGAGTTAATGAGACACTGATTAAAGGTGAGAGTGTCGGATAATTCAATAGAAGAACCGAAATGGAGAGAGTTGCGTACATGGAGATCAAGGTTGCAGGCGCACACACAAACACACACGCAAAAATGTTTTGCATGTCTGCACCTTAATTAACGAGATCTTTGGGAGTTAAGGGCCTGCGGCAGTGTTGGCTAAATGAGTGGAGCGAGTCACCTGGGGACAGCAACAGGTAAATCCTGTTTAGATCAGCCCCAAGGCAATACTTCTTCCTTAATTTGGCTATGAAAACCCCCACCCCCTTCCTCTCACCCTAATCACCTCAGTGCCTCCTCCTAATCTCAGGCATGCACCCTCTCTTCATTTCTTAACTTGCTACATTCTCTCTTTATCTGTGTCTGCTTTCTGCTAATCTTAAACTCAGTTTATTGTGCACACAGCTCATTACACCGTGCACGCTTTGCCGTTCCCCATTATGTTGTTGAGCAGCCTGCTTGATCAGGCAAGGTGAGGGTTGTGGAGCAGTAGGGCAAGGTGACACTGACACTGTTCTGTGAATATGCACCGACAGAAAACCGCTTGTGTAGTCCATGAACTGTGCTCAAGTATTGGACAGAGTGTTGCATTTGGTGAGAGGGTATTAAATGAAGGTAAATGTATACCCATATATGGATGCAGTTGTATTCTGATGGAATGAGGCTCTTCCTCCTTCCCTTCCCCTGACCCGGCAGTTAGCATTAGTCTCTAATTAGCACCTCTAACTTTGTTAACTCCTAATTTCATTTTCTGTGGAAGCCCCATGACTAGCCCTGCCAACACTGTGTTTGAGCAAAGATGCAGCCTGCATGGGTCATTTTGGCACACAGCAGCCTCGTGATTGATTGTGTGTAGAAGTTCCTGTGAAATGGGTTTTAGAGTGTCTTTAATGTTGACCCTGTGATGTATTTCCTCAGGAAGGGTCATGATTTTTAATTTTTTTTAAGCAGTGTCCAAAAAAGCTCCACTTATTAATACAGTGGGTACTACACTGCTTATTTTCAAATAAACTAAACATCACATATGCAATAACTAATAACTTGCAATAATCATTAAGTAGTTAAGAGGGAATATTAAGTGTTTTGCTTGAAATGTCATTTGCTTTTATTTCCCAGTAAAACACAGTTGTATACAGATGTAAGGGAATTTGAATGAAATCCTTTGCATTTAATTGGACAGTTTAAAAGTGGACAGGCTTGGAAATTAACACAATATGGAGCTATAAACTGCTGTAAACTGTAAGTTCTCCACCTCCATCAATTCCAATATGGGAGTTTTGTGGTTAATGTGGATTTTGCACTGATTTTGCACACACTGACTGTGCAAAGGTACTCAGAAGGCATGTATTACATTGTCAACAATAGAAATAGAATAGAAATAAGAACTGAGCCAATAAAGACTAAATCAAAATTAAATAAACAATCAGTTTAAAATCACCCCAAGTGTTGTTTGGCATTACATATTATTAAAAAATAACTGTGTCTGACAACAAATATACCCATACTGATTGATAATTATACACTTTTTATAGGCTAATTTTGGTCAATAATATCAGTGAACTGAAAATGTTTTTCATTTTACAAGTTTTTTATATTGTTGCCCTTATTTTCAGTGCTGTTCTCAGGCTGTAGTTGCCTAAAGAGTAGTCTACAGCATATGTTCCTTGACTTTCTTTAAAAGAAAAAAGAGAGATGGTAATAATCATCATTTTAGAAAATTTACAGGAATCATCAACTCATATTTCAGAGTTAAAGTTGATTTGCTGTGGCAGCTGCAGCACGGCCTGTATTTTTCATTACATGTGCTTTTAGAAAGCAGCCAAGCACCAATAAGATTTCAGCGTTCCTTCCTGATCCATCTGTGCTCCTGGTGTGAGTATAACTTACAGTAGCGTGGAGGGTCTCCTGAGGTCAGGGAGCTGAAAATCACAAAGACATGTGGAATGCTGAAAGTTGGCCAATACAAACAGGCAGGCCTGGCTCTCCGTCCGTGCAGAGCTCAACAACCACCCGCTAGCCTACCACCATCCTCTCGCTTGGCCCAGAAGCAACCACAAGCTGCATAAAGTGGATTCTGGCCACTAGGGGGAAGGAAGTATCCAAAACAAGACACTTAAATAACAAATGTATGCCTATCAAGTGCTAAGAGCAAACACTTAAAGGGGCTATATATTTTTATATACTGTATTAACAACAGATTAGTCCTTCATAGTGATGAGACCACAGAGAATTATGACCCCACTCTAGTTTCCTTCAGCTCTACAGATATTTTCTGCGTCATTTAGATGTTTTTTTTTGTGGAGAGAGGTTACATCCCACAACTGCTGTTTTGGTTCACTCTCACCACTGTCAGTAACTCTCACCATTGTCAGTGAAATGTTTTAAAGTCTCTTGGAAGGGATAAGTGTCTAAATAAAACAACCTATCCACAGGGATGCCCCAGGGGTTTGTGCTAGGCCCTCTTCAATTTTCAATCTACACCAGCTCACTTATCCACAATCATGGTTTCTCATACCACTGCGATGCTGATGATACCCAGCTATTGGTGTCATGATTGATGACCAGCTAACCTTGAAGGTTCACTTGTCATCTGGAAAATTCAACATGACCTGACCAAGCATGCTCCTGGTGCAGGAACTTGTGATATCATTAACTGATTACTGCAAGTGCACCTAGTTGCTACCAGCCTCCAAACCCTGACCCAAACTGTAAGACCCTCAATTCTAGTTGCCTACAAAATGGCAATTGGAACTGCTCCTGTCTGCCTGAACTCCTTTATTTCTTGTGTTGTGTAAAGCGACAGCAGCTGCTAAAAACAGGTAGAAATGTTATCCATATCTGTGCCCTCATGAAAAGATATATTTTAAATACATACTCATCCATGTTAGCTATCCATGCTAACATTTACATCAAACAATCAAGACAATCGCTTACACACAGCATTTTGGTGTTTCTTCTACGGTCTATGTAAATTAATAATAATAAACGCCGCCTCTGTTCTCAACATGCATGCACATATTTTTTGGTTTGGCTCAGATGTCAATTGTTGATACCCTGATAAGATAGGCTACGTACCTTTTGGTAGAAGTAGTTCTGCTGTTTTATAGAAAAGGTATTTAGATTTTAGAGAGAAATATGGTTGGGACAGTAATTGTAGCTCTAGCTCAGGCTAGCCGTAGCTATCTCACAGCTAGCTTACACAGAGTGCCGTAAATCCCTTCTCCACTGTGCTGTGCTGGCTCATATTGGAAAACTGATGACAAGCTGCAGCTGATCAACGGATGACTCACTGTGACTGGTAACTATTGAAAACATCAGCTGAATTGGGTGTTGCACTGTCTTCCATGTGGCTGGTAGTTGGTTTGTGCATTGTCTGTATACATGGTGAAAACGAAAACAAATATGAATGTAACATTTTTAAGGTTTTACAAGATGAAGAAGGCTATATCTTGATGTCCATAGGTTTTTATTCTGAAATTAAACCAGACTTCACAAGGAGCTGACTAGGTTTTCCTCCCCTATTTTCTAATCAAAACCACTATGCGCTTCACCCACAGAGGGACAATCCATGAGGCTCAGTTTCTCTCCCCGGCACACATCCATAACAATAGAGGGCATTTTGGTCCAGCAGAACTCAGTTGGCTGCATCAAAATGAAGGGAGCAGTTAGGGTTTCACTTACAGAGTAAGAGAAAGGGAGCAAAAAGGGGAGAGAGAGAGGCAAAAAAAGAAAACAAACACGCAGGGATTGTTGAATTATGGGTAAAGACAGCTGAGGCTAACCAGGTTTGGTTTCCACGGTGCAGTGGGGGGCTTATTGAAAAACAAAAAGTCTATGACTCAGTCCTGCGCTCAAGGAGACTCTCAGGCTGTAGACTTTCTCTCCCCAGAAATTCAACAAAAACAGTTGAATATAAAGGGGAACACCTTCAAAAACATAAAACCCCAGGGTTCAATATGGTCACGAAAATGTTCCACGTATCCTCACTATTAATGCCAAAAGGGGGGGAGGAATAGAGGGAGGGAAGAGTGAACGAGAGGAGGGATCTGTCCTCACATTTGCTATCAATTTAGGGCACTGAAAATAAGCACCAGGTTTCACTGGAGCCGAGTAGAACACCAGGAATGTTTTTCCATATAAAACCAAGGGAGGGAGGGGGAAATCTAGAGAAATTGGGCTGGGAAGAGAGTGAGAAAAAGAGAGATATGAGGTTAAAAAAAGGACTAAAAAACTAAGAGAAAAGCAAAAACGAAAAAAAAGGGGAGGAAGAGGAAGATCGCAGTTTGACAATAGCACCTTGGGTCCAGATGTGAAGCTGGCCGCTGTAGTTTGACAGCTCATGAGACAAAAGTGAGGCAGTTTCTGAGTCATTGGTGACCTGCATGACCCTTCTGTGAAGGACAGACGGTCTGATAATTGATCCCTGAAGTGAGTTGGATGTATGATTATGGGGTGAAGGTGGTGCGTGCACACACAGACACACACACACACACACACACACACGAATGAACACGCAGAAATGTACATGTTTATGCACGTGTGGACAAAATACAATCACCCACTGACAGATGTCAAAGCCTTTTTTTAAAGCTTGCTCTGCACACTTGCAGTTCCATTTGTGTGTGTGTGTCTGTGTGTGTGTCTGTGTCTGTGTGTGTGATGGTGTCAGTAGACAAGGTGGAGATCAGAGACTCCCTGAGGGCTCTGACTGGGCACAGCGGATGAAGGAGGTTATCTTTTGAGAAGATAATCAATACTTCTAAATTTGAGCAGCAGTGTGTTCCCGTTTCTGCATGTGACACAGTTCAAACAGATGTAGGCAGTGTTGACGTTCCATTTTTGTGCTTGCTGCTTTGTTTGCTTCACCATCATCCAGAGGTTTTGAAAATCCTAGAGTTGATGGATTCCCCAACGGGTTCTTTTGCAGATACCAGACTGTCTATGGAAAGATTGCAAAGAAAGTCGGCCTGTGGGGGAAAAAAAACAAAGCTTAGTAAATTAACAGTTGAAGCAGCTAAAAGTAGTGGATAAACAGTTGAAATGGTAAGATAGCAGTGTTGATCAGCTGTCAATATAGTTAGCTAAAGGTAACAGACAATCACTTGAAATAGATAGCTAAAAGTTATTCATGACACTTGGTATTGTAAGCTAAAAGTAAAGTGTAAAATTTTGAAATAGTTAGCTTAATATTAAGTATTCCTAAATTAAAACAAGTAAACATTGAAAAAAAGGAAAGGAAAACAAAGCTTTGCATAGTAAATATACACTTGAAGAAGCTAAAATGATTGGAAAACAGATGAAATAATTAGCTTAAAGTGACGCACAACAGCTTATATAGTTAACTAAAAGTAACATAATAAATTCAAATAGTCAGCCAAGAGTAAAAGTAAGTGATAAATGGTTGACATGGTTAGCCAAAACTAATTGTCAAGTTCCAGCCACTCACAGCAAGCAATACAAGATTTTACACTTGACCACAATGAACTTAACTTCAACTCTTCAAATGTCGAAAATAAAAAAATATAATGATATCCACTTTTCCAAAATAGGACGCAGTTTGAAACCCACTGAAATAATCACATCTGGAACATAAAAAGTAGTGAGTTGACGTACCTCTGACAGACTGTGAGGTACATAAGACTACAGGTGTTGTGTATTAATGTTGCCTTCATTACCAGTTTGAGAGATCTACAAAGGCAGATTAATTTACAGTCAGTTAAGAGTTTGTATACATGAGGTTTTGCAATACAGTTGGTCGTCTTTCACAGCGAGTCGGACTCCAGCGACAGTCTTAAGTCGAGTGGTTGACCCTCTAACAAAGCTCCTTCACCCGGCTCTTCCCACCAACAAAGTGCTGCTCTTATGCTGATAGAAACAGTTGAAAAAGACTCGGAGTAGAAACAAGGAGGGAGTTAAAGAGAAAGAAAGCGAGAGGGGAGAAAAGGGGGGTAAGAGACAGACCAGATGTGTCTTTTGTTTAGATTTGAACGGAGCGGAAAGGAAGGGTGTAGGAGTTAGGAGGCGAGCTTGCGAGGAAGAGAAAGAGAGAGGGAAAGCAAGTGGGAGTGAGTGGATTTTTTTTTTTTTTTTTTTTTTGAGGGGAGGACTGTAATGAAACCAAAGCATTCATAGCCGAGAGCCTGTATGTGGGGAGAGGGGGCTGCGCCATACAGTATGTGATTACCTACCAGCAAAACCACATTCATTATACTAATTGCTACAATGGTCCCGGCGGTTGGGGGCTGAAAAGGGGGCGACGGCGAGAGGGGCTGCATTGTTAACATTTGTTAGGCTCATTGACTCCAGAATTCATGGTGTCTGTCATTATAGGTCGCTGGGATGTTCTCCAGGGCCTGTATTCATAGAGGAACTGATAATCTGGAGGTGGTTGCCGAAGACCTGTGTGCTCTAAATCTCGTCGAGCCTACATCAACACCCCAGACCCTACAAGCTTAATGCATGCATAACAGCATGCTGGGCCTCTGTTTAGATTGCCTTGCATTATCACGAGCGCACACGTTTAGCATGTGTTATACATTCAGGCCCTCAAAAGCAGCAAGACATTAACCAAAACAGAGCCAGAGGGGCCAAGATTTGAGTGATTGAAAGACGAGGCCTTTCCTGCATTTTGCTGCACAAAATAGCCAGGCTTCCAGCAGCTTGTGTCAATATTTCACTCTGTGTGTGTATGTGCGTGCCCAGTGTATGCAGAGAGCTCCGAGCAGATGACTGGTATGACAGTTAGAACATGTGCGATGGTGAGCACACAGAGACTCACACAGCTCAATCTGTTGAGTGTCGAGCCCAAATCAACCCAGTTGGGGAATGTTGCCAGTTGTGATCACCAATATGGCCAGCAGTTGTTTGTGAAAATGTGCAGCACATTGCTGATTTCTTGTGCGTGCCTTCACAGGAAATGAAGGACTAAGTGACTAAAATCTTTTCTCCTGCCCCCCCTTCTGACCGCACTCTCGTGTGCGTCTGCTTACAAACTCTCAGGCTGTTTACTGTGATTTCCCCCCAGCTGGACCTGCCTCAGACCCTCAATGCGATAACATCATTACAACCATATATTGTCAAGAACAACTCTCACCCTTTCCCTCTTTTCTTTTTGTAGCTGAGTTCTTATATCGGGCAGCCTAGAGTAATGATCTGCATCATGTGTTTTTACTCTTTGGCTGGGGAACTGGTGCTTTTCAAATTAACTATGAACAGGAACACAGCCTGGTGGGTGGTTGGCCGGGCCTCTTTTTCTCTTCTTCGGTCTCTCCTTCGCTTTGTCTGTATCCTTCAGTGGCGAATGGAATACTCAAAACCATTAATTACGTTTAAAGTAAATGGACATCAACAAGTGAAAATGCCTGCATTCAGAATCCTATATGCAAGAGTGGTCGGGGTAGAGAGCAGAGGGAGATGCCACGGGTAAGTGGTATACACCATCTGAACTATCAACCTGATGATTAAGTTCATAAATCTGCATTAGAAATATGTAAATTACTTAATTCATCAATTAAATCCAATTGTTTGTGTTTGAAAGGGACCTTTCAAACTTGAACAATTTTCTGAAATTGCATATGTAGGGCATGACTGGAAAGGTGAAACTAAATATATTCAATTCAATGTAAGGTCATACCTTGCAGTCTTTTTTTTTTTTTTTTTTTTTTTACTTATGTGGTATTTTGGTGTGGCTTTTTTTGTTTATTGTTTATTTCATCAAGATCTCAAGGTAAATCTATGTTAAAAACTAATAAGACATACTTAAGCATAAGAATGGCCTAAATATACTTTTAACATAACATTTTAAGCCCATAACTTAATCTATCAGCTCTCAGAGGATGTAGACCACTTCTACCGTTGACCTTTTATCTCCCACTAAAGTTCTCCTGTCCCCCACCCCTACCCTCAAAACCCCCCATAAAAAAGTAATACAGGCCACATCAGTTCTTTTTTTATCTGATATACGTAGTTGATAAAGTTATTCAAAAGCCGTCAAGTTAATGTGTGGTACAAATAGTCCAGCGCTGCAATGTATTGAAGAATAAAGTCAGATTCAAAACCATATAAATTACAAGTCCTGCAAAATTGTACTCAGATCCTCTCCATGCTTACCCTCTTCTGCCCCCGTGTCTCTGGAGCTTTGGTATCGCTCTGTGGGCCCGGAGCGACACAGGAAGAGTCGGTCTGGCGAAGGTGGCTGCTGCCTGCTGACACAGCCAAAGTAAATGAGCAATCCGCCCTCAGTCTCTTGGAAGTGTGTGCTACTGTTGTAGGAGGCTAAAGTTGGAAGGGAATTCCCTCCCCTGCACTGGATCAATACCGTACACACAACACAACTCGCTGTGCGTCCATGCATACGTAGCTACAAGCCGTGTGTGTATGTGTGTTTATGTAGTCAGTCAAGAAGATTGATGACTAATTCCCGTCAACTGTCAGGTGGTTTTCACATAGGTCAGAAATAGCCGCGGGGCTATGAGAAGAATTGGGGGATCAGCTCGGGCAAGGCAGGGTTGGCATGACAACGCCTCTCCGGGTCTGCTTTCTCACTGGTGGTTGACGGCTCACGGACGATATCGCGTTTCCTCGTGCTGGCACATCACCCTCATCGAACTCCCTCCCTGCCCACTCACCCACCGCACCGCATACTCCCTGGGTCAGAGCTAAGCCACAGGGGCCTGACTAATCAGACCACACACGCTAAGGCGAACGCAGAGGAGAGAGACGGCGAGATGGGAGTTTGTTGTTTGACGTCTAACGCTCCACAGGGCGGCGAGGAGGAGAGGGGATCTGGGCCCGAGGTTTTTGCACAGTGTGCATGTGTGTGGAAACCAGTGAGGATCCAAGAGCACGGAGGGAGAGGAAGAAAGAGAAAGACAGTAAAAAGAAAACACTAATTAGGGCTAAGACCTCAGGGATAGTGCATGGCGTATGTGTTTAACCTCCCAAACATCTGACCTGACACTGGGTTATTATTACAAGCTCATGCCATGCAGCCTCTCTCTCTAAATTCACAAAACTTTATTGAAATCTCTTATTGAGATCCCAAGGAGATAAAAAGTAATCTGCACACTTTTCTCTGCCCTAAAGATTATATGGGCGATATGTATAAGGGATGGTTTAGATTTTTTGTGAGGCTGTTTACCACAGTCAGTGTATACCCCTCTGTAGATGATGGTCGTTATTCCTATCTACTTTTTGTAGATGCAGATCAGCTGTTTGGTAAGAATATGGTTCAGTTCTAAGGGGTTCTAAGAAGTTGCATATCAGAAATCAGGTTTCAGCAGCTTCTGTGGACATGCTCCAGTACTTCAGGGCAGAAAATACTTTTGACGGTGTCACAATTTCAAAATTTGACTTTTTACACTTTTATTGGAGGTATTTTTGTGGTATAGAAGTTCCCATCCTATAGATTTGTTTTTGTGTTACCCAGAGATAAAACTTACTGTTCAGACAATGTCACATATCCTATCATAATACACACCTCATTCAAAGTATGGAGTCGCAACACTGCCTTTGTTCAACTTCCTGCTGTTCTCACAATCTCTAGGTTTGGTTTGTTTAAAATGAACCCTGAATTTACCAGGCTACATGTGAATTTATGTTAGATTTACATGCTATTGTCCCCTGCTGTCACTCCGTTTTGGTGCTTCTGATTTAGCTCACGGTATAAGAGTCACAATTTGTTCGTTAAGTGCTCCGGCTTTACTCACATATCAGGTTTTCCTCTGGCTCCAAACAGCATGAGCACATCTGAAAATGTGCAACAGGTGACTAAAATGATTGTTCACAGGTGTCAACAATTAGTCACAATATTCACAATGTTGTCATAATTTTCTCATTTCCTTTTCTGCTTTCTCTCTATATTTTGTCATTTTTGTTTGCAATTAATTTCCTCTTTCACTCCAGTTTCTTTTGGTTATAATTGATTATTTATTTTAAATATTTAAATATTTTCTTTTCATTGTTTTTTTGTATTATTATTTCAAGCTGTTCCGACCTGTGAACTATAATTCCTTAAGTATTTGTGTCTGAGAACATGCCTGATGCTTTAGACTAAACAGGTTTTGCTTGCTAAAAGTATGCAGCCCTATAACAGACACTCGGGCTTGAGTTGAGATATATCACTTGGTCTGAGCACCGTGTAGCTATAATGAAAAGTTACATACGATTTAAGGATTTTCCAATTATGGTAAGGCTACTTCAGGAGAAATTAAACGTGGAAAGTGAGAGATTAAAGGAGAAAAGTACCAACCAATATATGTGTGTGTCATCTATGGCATACATCTGTCAGAGCACTGTGAGCATGTGTGTGTGGGGCAGCAGCTTATCCACAGAGACTCATGGTAACATGAGGCTCTGGGCTCGTGGTTAATATCATCATAGGAACAGAAGCAGAAACAAATAGAGTGCT
>JAOWBC010000458.1:21990362-22000401 GCA_028566105.1 Hypoplectrus providencianus
ACACACCCCTCCATCCTTCTACCCCCTGCCCTCCTCTCTCTCCCATGGTTGATTCCCTTTAGGCCCCTCTCACCCCTTCTCACCCCCCTCTCACCCCCTGGCTCCCCGGCTCTGTGTGGCGTTGGCACAGAGAGGGCGCAGGCGGCACACAGACGGCCACGCAGATGGGCAACGGGCAATGCAGGGCTGCCTCTCCACACCTGCTCCTTGCTGGCACGGGGCTCGGGCCAGGCGGCCACGCAGCACACACACACACACACACACACACACACACACACACACACACACACACAGAAAAACACAGATGTGCATCTAACGCAGAATTATCTCTCTCAATTTATTGAACTTTCCCACATATAGACACAGAGTCGGGAGCAGGGAGCATGCACGTGCAAATACTCCCACGAGCCGCTCTACACGCCGATGCACACGCATGCTTACGTGTTTTAATAAAAGAACGCTGTCTCCCTCCTACACTCTGCTGCTCAGCCTGTCAGTCACAGATGTTTACACGCTTATCTCCAACTGCGCTTCAACATGTGCTCTCCAGAAATTTTTTGCACATATACACTATGATAAACATATATAAGACACAATCACACGTCCATAGCCACCATGATGTATTTATAGTCTCACGCCCACACATTCACACTTCAGCACAACCAGCACAGAAACACATTTCACAATTAATCACATCGCCCCATGCTGTGCTGTCACATGGAGTTACATACCAGGCATTCAGTGAGCTACACAGAGATGCACTATTGTCACTTTTTATGCTGAACGTGGGAACAAAGAGTGATTATATTGACTTAGGTTGATGTTTGAGTGGTTCGATACGACACCACCGTAGTGCAAAAGGATTTGGCAGAATTGGACTCTGCTGGTTTAATAGGTAGGGTGTGGATACCGAAGCCAAATAAACTTCCCAGGAAAGCGCCAAAAATAGCGGAAGGGAAAATCCATCCTAAAACAGAAAACCCGGTGTGTTATTCCTACAATCTCTGAAAGCCCGGTGTTGGTTTGCAGGCGAAATGAGCTGCCCCATTGATAGCTAATGGGCCATCAGTCCAGTCACAGAACACTGGCACTTTTAAAGGATGCAGGCAATTTATTATGAACCTGAACACAGACAGCATGTGCCCGTGTAAGTCACTCAACAAATTTGTGGTCCTTTTTCTTTTTTTTTATTTGGTCAGTGGTTAAGGGCGTCATTTCCACTAGAGATGGGTGGGTGGGCATTAAAATCCTATTCTTGTCCCATGTTTACTGTTTTTAGAGTAAAATAAATGGTCAATTTCTGACGCCTTAAACTATTATCGTGAGTACGGAGTTTAATGGAAAGCAGATTTGGGCAACAATACTTATCCACGGATAGGTATTTTGGACAAAAAATAAAAAAGAATCTGTACATTACAGCATATTTATAGTTTCTGTGCTAAGTTTGTTATAAAATGTTCTACAGCCAATTAAATGAGGTATGCCATAGACCCTGGAGCCAAGAATTAGAAGGTATAATAAATGAATTGGTTTTCAGATGTGCAAAATATTTTTTCCTATCTGTTTGATTTATCAATACTGAAAGGAAAATAGGCTCACCATGCATATTTGAATTTGACAAATTTGATCTACCCACTTGCTCAGTGAGCTGTTGCAGCCATTTCTGCATATAGAATTATTAATTTTTTTACCAACAGAAGGGGAAAAGTTTCAAAAATATTCCTAAATGTGCAGACAGGGCCTTAATGTGACAAAAGAAAACAACTGGTTCCCGAGTGCAGCATAAGTAAGTGAAAGGGCAGAGTCACAGTGGATGAGTCAGTGGCGCAGCGGCTGTTGCGGATGTCCTAATGGCTCAGCAGGAACACCGTGTAACCACAATGATGATTTGATCAAATCCCCTGCTATTATCTTGTTACACTCAACTGTACATTACCTAATGAAGCAAATTCCCATGAAATATTCAGGGGCACCTTTTTGGAGAAAGTGGCGTCTTGTCACAACTGTGTTGATTTCCCAGCCACAAGCAGCCGAGGTCATTCACGGGCCAGATATACTGTCCTACCCAACCACAGCAGCGTCCAATAACAACCACTGGCTTAAAAACCAGGGCCAGGATGAGCTTTGCTTGTAGAAGATTGAAGCACAGAGTTGGGAGTGGGGGTTGATCAGAAGGCGATGAGTGGTTTTCCCAAAACCGGAAACAAATCTGCGAATGAAAATCAGAGGTGGGGAGAAGAGGGGTACGTGTGGAGGATGAAGGAGGTGGTGGAGGAGGAGGAGGAGGAGGAGAAGAAGGGGAAAAAAAAAGAGGTTAAAATGAAGTCCAATAAAAGAGCCGAGTGAACATCTGTGTGGGATAGCCGTGGGGATTAGGAGGGTTTGGAACATTTTAAGCGCATTAAAGTTTAAAAAAAAGGTCAGAATGTTTAGCAACATACCGATAAACCTCTTAAGCGAAACCCAATTGGGGAGGCTGTTTGGTTTCTTTATCCAGAGGCTGGTGGATGGGGGGTGGGGGGTGGAGAGAGGGGGTGAGACTGCGCAGCCACACACACTTAAACTCAAACGCACTTGTATATATAGAAGTCAGTCAGCGCAGTTAGCTTATGCGCCGCCTGTTTCTCATCCGTCTTCATCAGCGTGAAGCCATACATACTTGCTGCTTTATATTTATCTCTGTACATATATGCACTGCTGTCCAATCAGGGCTGGCCCCTTTTGCATGTATGGACGCACCCCCACAGCTGCATTCCCACATAAACCCAGAGCCTGAGACGGAGCTGCTGCTGGTGCACACGCACTCCACCAGAAATGACAAGGTTTGGACCTGTGCGCCTAAACGCCACAGCTCGTATAGACAGAAGTCAGGAGGGGGGTTACAGCATGAGGGAGAGAAAGGGAGAGGCAGAGGCGAGACAGAGATGAAGAGGGAGAGAACAGTGGTGGATTTGTCTGCAGAGCTCCAGAGCAGTCGGAGGAAGAGGCCCCTATCATTTGACTGTGAACTGAACCATGTCTGGGGAGCTATCCTTAAATGACACAGCACAGTGAGGGTGGAGACGGGGAGACGGAGTCAAAGGGGTCATGGGCTGAAAGCCGCGGCCATACGTGTTTTTTTTACATGGCCTGTTCATGTTCACATTTCATAGCAGCAAAGTCAGAGCAGGAAAACCTTGTTAAGGGGCAGCGCAACACTGGTTTTACTATTGTTACCTCCCACAAGGAGGTCATGTTTGTTAGGTTTGTTCATCAAGGATTACTAAAGAAAGATGGAAGGGTGTAGGATGGGCCCGGGGGGATCCTGTTGGGCTATTGAGTTTCTTGAAACAGCAGTAAAAATAGCTAAAAAGGCAGACTGCCCTTTCCTTCACATCTCTGTTAAGAGCAAATCGCAGAACCAGTAGACACACAAAAAAATGATTCAATGTTGAACCCTGGAAAGTATATCAATTTTAGTGGATCCAAACTTGTTTGTTTGTATTTTTATTTTTTTTTACTGATATTAGCATTGTGATGATCTGCCATAGTCAATATATTCGGACCTTTACCAAAAATATTATACCTTACATGTTTTGTTATTCATTCATCCCTGACCAATTAATGATTGTATAGAGCTCTATGAGAAAATTTGCCTCCTTCCCTCTGTAGTTCTTATCTCAGTAAATATTTTATGGTCTCACTCACTAGCCTTATGTCTAGTTAAGTCTTCTTTAGTGCTACATTATGTTCCTTTTTAAAATTGTGGTCTCATGTAGAGTAAACCAGATGATATAGCAGTAAATGCTTTATGGCGTGGGTGCCCTCTGGAGTCACTCCCGCAGTTCTTCGGTTTGGATGTTGATCATGTTCTTAGGACTTTGACCTTTTGTTCCCAGCTCAGGAAACCTAATTGTAACCTTTGATTGTCTAAAATAGTTTTTTTAGTTTTCTGTTGTACAAAAGACACTCTAAAGAGCAGGCTATTTATTTTCAGACTTCTTTCCAGAAAAAAAAATGCATGATTACTACAGCCAAAACTGAATTCAAATCTTTTTAAACAGTCGTCCACACAGCAATGCATGGTGTTGCTCTGTTATACAGTCTATAGTTATTGGTCTTGAATTTAGGCTAACTGTTTGCCGGCTTCATAATAATGGTACACATACAGAAGGAGAGTTCTATCAACCTCCTGGTTTATGATATCTGCCCAGTGTGTGTATGTGTGAGCCTGTGTGTCTCAGCTTGTATTTTTCTGGTCAGGGGAATAATTTTACCAAACAATAGCTTAAGGTGCACAGAGGGGAAAATAATTAACAAAGCATGTGATGAGGTGTTGATCTGATTAAAGATTTTTTTCCCTTTCTTTTTATTGACAATCACTGAGACATTTCCAATCGTGAGGGTAATCTATTAACACTGAATATGAGAAAGATATTTCTGAAAAAATACATGCTTGGTCGACCTTCCAACTGTCATCAAGCTTAACATCCGACGCGGTTATATTTTATCTCCAGTGTTGGATTGGTGTTGGTTTTACAGTCTGTCATCAGTCTGAAAAATCCCCTTCACTTAGTGCACATTAGATTACAGAGGGCCTGTTTGCTCATGTGTGCTTGTGATGCACAAACAAACACTCTAAGCTGTTCGGTAAATTAGCGGAAAAAAAACAAAGTGCCTGTGTGAGCAGTGTGCACTCGTATATGAATATGCGCACAGTAAATGAGTCCATTAGCTCTGGCAATGTCCGCCCGCGTACGGAGCATGTGTATGCAATTTTACATTCAAGTGTCTTTTAATGATTTGCACTCTTGTGTGTGTGCGCGTGGTAATGTGCGGCGGGGGTGTGTTGTTTTTGTGTCTGTGTGTATGATGAATGGAGTGATTAAGTAAGTGTGATTTCGAGTGTGTGTACATTAGCCTGGGTGTGAGTTATTAGCCTCTGTCTGCATCTGCAGTGTGATAAATGTATAGCCAGTGTTAACTTTACACACTCCAGGAGTATATCAGCAGTGACTGTATACTGACCAAGACACAGAATGAACTCACTGTGTCTGTGTGTGATTACAGTGATAGCATGGTATATTTGATGGCCTGTGTGTGTCTATGCTCTATTATCTCTGGTGAGGCGTATGCAGGGGGCCTTGGGGCGACTGTGTGCAGGAGATAAGGGTGATTCATCTGTGTTTAAATGTGTGTGTTTGTGTGTGTGTGTATAAGACCATGTCTCTGCTTCTAAGGCCTGTGTAGTGCTCATGTTGTTGTATGCTGTATACCCCAACCACTTTCATGTCTCAGTGTCATAGGTGTGCGTGGGAACATGTCTACATTAGCAGCCATATTATAACACACATACTTCTGATTTATTTTGTTTTGGAAGGCCCCATTACAGTAGACGGCCTCACTGAGGTTCATGCACAGATAGTGGCCGTTCTTATAACCACAGAGCTGCCAATGTCCTCCCCAAAAGACAGCCCTGCTTCTTTGTCTTCTAAGATTTAAATGGTAAATGGACTGCACTTCTGTAGCACTTTCCTCGTCTTTAAACCACTCACAGAGACACTCGTTCTAGCCCCTCAAACACACATTTAGACTGGTGGCTGAGGCTATCCCAAATAGTGCCGCCTGAATTTACTTATTCATACACGCAGCATCAGGAGTAATTTGGAGACTGCCAAGGTCAGGGTTGAACCACTGACCTTCCAATCAGTAGGTGACCACTCTACCAACAACAATTTAGTGGTGGATCCCACGAAAGCCAGTTTGTATTTATGCGCTGACTCTGCTTACCCTGTGCTGTACCATATAGCGTAGCCTATTCCGTGGCCTCCGCTATAGCCTATAAAACAGCAATATGATAACTGCAATTGTGCAATTGGTCTCTTTTATCCATTCACGACCAAGGTAGTTCAAGTTTTCTCCTGGAACTTTGACCGAATTGAGCAGAGGTCAGCAGACAAGATTGTAAATATGGTCAGTTAAATTTGAACTCATTCTTATCCATGGCTCTCAGTGTGTCCCAGTGCCATTAACTCAAGGCCCCTCCATTTCCAAGCATGTTGGAGAACCACAGTGTTTTTAAAAACATTTTTTCAAGATATTTTTTTGGCCAATTTATGGTTTGTTAATAGGTGAGAGATACAGTGTGAAAGGGGGAGACAAAGGGCTAGACTAGCAGGAAAGGGTTCCAGGTTGGATTCAAACCTGGCCGCCCACATACAAGGACCTTGTGTCGCACCGGGTCTGCCACCGAGACGCCGCACTTTATATGTAGAGGGTCATGTAAAAAAAATAAATAAATAAATAACGCTTAAAACCCCCTCAAGAGCCACTGTCTGCTCTAGCTTGCGGTGCCACATGTCGGACTTCAAACAGGATCCGCGTACTACATGGATATAACGGGTTCATTCAACAGTTCTTACTGTCAGGTGATTATTCACTAATGAAAGCATAGTTATGAATATTTTATTCAAATTCTGCCAATAGATTCTGCTAAACCCTAGACACTGGTCCTTACAATGGCAATGTGCAATGAGGGAACAATCAGTGTAATAAACTGGAACTACTTTCTTAAACTATCTTAAGCTTTATCACACCTACTTAGTAGTTTATGATTATGTCAACCTTTTACTATTTGGATAATGAGGAGTCAAGCATAATGTATTCCTATAAAAAGAGTGAAGAGAGAGATCGGTTTCAGCTCACAAGAAAAGCTGAAAAGTTCTAAAAGCTGAGTTTGATAGTGTAAGTGGAGGGGAGATAACACCTTAAAATGTAGAAAGACTGATATAGTAGAAAGTCAACCTTGTTATATTGTAGCACAGCGGCCTCAGGCCTGTTTGGTGCCAGGAAATACTTAAACAAAACAACACATTGAGTCTATGCCAGTGGGCTATATTATTATCTTCATTCCAACTAATTGCCAGGCCAAACAGCGACACATATGCACACACAGGCTTCAACAACCACTCATCATTAGGGACTGTGGTGTGCCATCCCAGTTGTCATGACAACTAGGCACTGAATTTTGGCTTGGAAACTGTCACATAGTGCGAGAGAGATGTTTCTGAGGCATATAGGTTTAAAAGGTTTTAACGGTTTGTGCTTGTGGTGAAACGCCTGATCAGGATTGTCACGGTGGCGCGATAAGAGAGGCTCCGGGCTTTATTTATTCTTGGTTCATCTTACATGATCACCTTATTTGCCTTGTATGATTTCCATCCTTGCTGTTTCTTTATGAAAGCGTGCGCGATCATGTCTCATTTTATTTAACTTCTGCTCTCCTGCGCACGGGCGACTCGACACTTGCAGGATTGCAGACAAACATCCCAGTGGTTTTATCCTCACTCCATTTGCATTGCATATCCTCTGTAGGTCTTTTTATCTTTAAGACCATTGGGTCTGTGTGCAAGAGAGAGTGTGCTTTGCAAGCATGTGTGTCTGTGTGTGTGTGTATGTGTGTGTGTGTGTGGGTGTGCCGTCAGCTAGCAGGAATGCATGGGTACCGCCAAAGCTAAGATGGCTGCCAAGCGCTAAGATGGCTGCCAGGATTCCACAGAGCGACAGCACGAGAGAGAAAGAGAAGCAGAGACAGAACGAGTGTGAAAGGAACTGAGGGAGAAAGACGTGAAGATGGACTGAGGAGGGAGGAGAGTTGCGAGAAAAAAAGAAACTCTTTCTGTGTGTGGTTTCCCTTCTTCTTTTTTCGACCCAGAGTGATGAGGTGATTTTGTTTGTCTCTTTTTGTTGTCTTGGTTTTGGCATCGCACAGACAGGGTTGAATAGTGCGGCAGTTTGCTGGCACGTCGTCCACTAATGCCACCCAAGATTAGGATGCTGATTTGGGCTAAGAAGACGTTGAGATTGGGGGGCCTAGTACTTGCTGCAAGGGGGCCACGCTCTGGCTGGGGAGACTTGGCCCAGGACGGCCTTAAAGCTTCAGCACTGTGGGGTAATTGGCCTGAATGGTATATATGATACAACCATAAAACTCCTCAAGGCTACATTACACATCTGAAGAAGAATGGCAGCCACTGGGCCAAACAAAACTAGCTGAAGCAGGTGGCTCTCTGCCCGCTAGCCCCTATAGATGTTAAGGTAAACACACACAGCAGATGCAATCCAAACAATGCTTGGAACCCAAGTGTACCATTTAGAAGTACCCCTCAACTTAACAGTCAGCAGTGGAGAGGCTAAGGTTTCTAGGGACCTTTAACACTTAACGGTCAAAGACCTTTGCTCAAATACTGAATGTGTTAGAGCCTGGGGCCCTGGGAAAAAAAAGTCCAACAAGAAAAAAAAGGGGTTTTGTTAAGGTAAACACAAACAGGATAGGTAGTCCAAACAATGCCCAGAACCTATAAAGTGTGCAGTACATTTTATAAGCATCCCACAACCAAAGTCAGCAGGGGGGAGTTTTTTAGGACCCCAACCACTTGACCCAACCGACACTGTGTCAGGCCTTAATTCAAGTAGTGTGAATGCCACTTTAAAAACAGAAGAATGTATAGAAAGAAAAGTTTACTGAATTCTTTAAAACTTTTTATAGTAAAAAGACTCGAAAAGTGGTTGTTCTGATTCTGATCATTATTGATCCCACTGTTTCTCTTGGTAGGACTGCCCCATGTGGCGTTCAAGCACTAGAATTGGCCAGGTGTCCATTCTCCAGTGAGGTGCTGGTATCTGATATGTTCGGGTGCTGTCCCCTGACCAGTTTTGTAAATGCCTTTAATACAGTCTTAAATTTAGGATGAGGTAAAGACAAGTACATGAGCCCATTCACCAGTGTGGTATTACATATGGGTTTATTGATCTTACACAAGAACAACAACATGTGTCACTTGCTACCTGATCTGTACATTCTGCCCGATCCATACTGTGCATGTGCAACTCTCTTTCTTTAGCTTTTCATTGTTTGTGACCAGGTCGCCATTTTTCTCCTGCTTGAAAAAGGACCAAACACACTTCCAGAGCTTGCAACTATCACTCGCACTTCATTTGGAGGAATTTGGAAATAAAAAATAATTTTATAAGTTACAGACTAAAATGCAATTGCAAGATATCCTGGCAGTGCTAGCAAAATGTCAGCAATACTGCAATATTTCTATTAATTCTTTGTATGGATTTAATCATGTTTTAGGGTTTAACTAAGCCTGGTCATGCAACATGATAGCATTATATCCCATCTATACTATATACAAAATAATAATGTGTGAATATGTCTTTCCACTGGCATCATTTCGGTTTTCCATATTGGCCACTAAGCAAGTTCAGGTATTGGAATGAGTGTCTGGAAGAAAAAAAGTAGCAGAAGTGTAGCAGAACATCTCTAGATGATCTTAACCTTTTGATTTGCGATTTTATGACTTTCAACTGAGTTTCAACCTGAGCGCAAATATGCTTCTTTAATCTCAGGCCCATGTCTGTCTCTGTTCAGTGGAAAGAATGAAAGAAGGCGCCATTTCCCTTCAAGTTTCTGAAAAGTTCCCTCAGATGCTAACCTGCCCTCTCACCTTGGGTACTGTCCAAGACATCTGTCCACCTGACTAAACATCCCTCTCTTCTTTTTTTGTGTGTCTTTCAGAACAATCAGGACAATCAGACAATTCAAACCAGCAAGGAGACACAGACGTCAAACCCCCACCAAATGGTGAGTTTACAAGCACATCCCATTTGCACACATACATTCATCCATATGCTGGACATACCTGTGTCTATGTGCGACACACCTATACATACTGTATACGCACATTCCCCCTACATACTGGCCTCTCTGTGTTCCAGTGTGTCCCGGCAGAGTTGGGTCTGAGTTTATTATGGTAAGGAGAGCTGATGGTACTGTAGCGTGGGGGCTGTGCTGGGATTGTGGCGGGCCACTCATAAATCACACTGACGTTATTGGAAGATGGGAACCACATGGCCGCTGCTGAGCTGAGCACTGACCTCATGCGCCGTCCCCGCTGTGGTTAACCCCGGACAGGGATGGAGCGAAGGAAAGGGATGGAGAAAGCGGGGAAAAGTGACGAAGGGAGGTGGGGAGGGGGGGGCTTGAAAAGAAAAT
>JAOWBC010000458.1:22001090-22013970 GCA_028566105.1 Hypoplectrus providencianus
GTGTGTGTGTGTGTGTGTGTGTGTGTGTGTGTGTGTGTGTGTGTGTGTGTGTGTGTGTGTGAGAGAGAGAGAGAGACTGAGAGCGTAACTTGTGGACAATTCTGACAATTCGGGAAACTAAGATAGCTTGGTCATCTTGTTTGTCTTATAACAGGTTCAAGAATAGCCGTGTAATCAGCTTTACAATAGGCTTAAGGTGAAGTTAAAGATGACTTTAAAGACTTAGTGCTCTGTTTTTCAATAGCTGAATTCTTGGAAAGTTGGGGCAGCAGAAACAAGCTTGTGAACACTTTTAAAATCAAAATGACTTGACAGCTTACTTTTGCTGGAAGGCCATCTTGATGGTTGATCTGAGGCACTCTAAATAAAATTTTTGGAGAGTAAATTGTGATTTACTAAAATGTTGGAATTGTTTCCTAGTCCTTCTTGATGTTAAATTGAAAACTGTATAAAGATAATATCAAATATATTGTTGATATTTAAACTGATACTTAATTTTTACACTGTTCACTACCATTGATAATACTACAACTGCAGCTGTTTACTGCTTGCATGGTTACAAATGTGTTTCCTCACTTTTTGTTTTAACACTCACTGAGTGTTCAAGAAGTGAGGACATGTCGTAGCTCAGCAGTCCGGGGTGTCCATTGTTGTTACGCACCACACATTTCATATGCGAGACAGGTCTGGACTGCAGGCGGGCCAGTCTAGCACCCGCACTCTTTTCCTTCCAAGCCAAGCTCAAGCCACATGTGCACAATGTGGCTTGGACTTGTCCTGCAGAAATAAGGAGGAATGTCCCTGGAAAAGACATATGCACCGTCCAGTGTTATCACCCCCAGTACCGTAATAGATGGTGGAATTTGAGCTTTGTGTTGTTAACAGTTAACAGTGGTTGGACCTAGGAATGTTCCCTGCTCTTAATATTGTCATTGTACTATCACTTGTTAAAAAACAACAACAACCTGTTTACTCATGAAATGTTGCAAACAGTTGTTTTGAGCATTCAATGTCTTTCCCAGTTTTGTGTCGGCCCTGTCCTTACTCTTTTGTCATGTCTTGCTGGCATCAAATTTAGAACAAGTACATATTTTAAAAAATCCATGAAGTTGACAAGGTTAAAGTACAGTCTTCAATATAAATATGTCAAAAAGGATTTGCAGATTATCGCATTCTGATTTATTTAGGTTTTACACAGCATTCCAGATATTCGGAATCAGGATTGCATGTTGCACATCTCATATCTAATAAAATAAACAATTGAATTTTCTTGTTAAGGTTTAGGTTACAGCGTCACAAATAATGAACATGTCCAACCCAGCAGCCTGTTTATCTTATAGAAAACACATGGCCCCACTGGATGACACCCAGTGTCTCCAGCTTTTCCATACATGTGTTTCTCAGCTCCATCTGCATCTGTGTGTGTATTCTGATGTGCGTGTCTGTGTGCACATGTCGTTATTGGCATGTCGGTTACACGCATCTTCTCTGCGGTGCTCTCTCACACACTCCTCTTCCTCTCTCTTTTACCAGGCCACTTGAGTTTCCAGGACTGCTTTGTGACTTCAGGGGTGTGGAACGTTGCCGAGCTGGTCCGCGTGTCGCAGAGTGAGTCACGGCTCTAATTTTCCCTGTCAATCTCTAGTAGATGCACCCTCCCTGTCATTCCTTGTACACTTCATATGGTCACTTTAATATAACCCATACATTGTTAAATCACATACAGCAGCATCTCCCATACTCCAAGCTGCAATCTTGATTTGTTTAAAGCTTTAAGTTGTTGAAATTCAGTGTTTTTCTTACTTTCAATGACAATAAGTAGGAGAAGAATATTTAAATAAGTATTGTCAGTCTGTCCAAAGCTTGATATGATATTATTCCTAGAGCTCTGTTGTTGTCCAAAACCATTTAAAAACACATCAGTGAGTCACTGAGTCGCTCATTCTTGGTTTCAATCCCAGATACAATGTCCTGCTGCTCAAAATATTCACTGATTTGATCCGCAGCCGAATATAATTCCCAACAAATATATTTATTCCCGCATTGGTTAGCTGTTGATGGACACCACTGAGGCTCTGTTTTAAATATATATATATTTTTAAAGATTGACATCTTTAATGGAAACCATAGACGGTAAAAATGTAGACGTAACCACCATGATGTCATGCAGTGGTTCAACTAGCCATCAGCCACGGCTTTTTTTTTTTTTTTTTTTTTTTAAGCCAGAAGTGATCACAATTGGATAACTGGGTGTCGACTGGGAGGAAGCTAAGCTGCCGGCCACCTATATCTAGCAAGCTAGCTTAGTAAGCAAGATGATTAAGAATATACAGAATGCAGAATATACCAGTTTTAGTCCTTGTTTTTTTTTTTTTTTTTTGAAAAACGAATCACAAAGCGTGTGAATAAAGTAAATGCTTATATTTTAGTTTAAATTCTGTCTGTCACAACATTGATCTTGCAGCTTTTTATTTATTGTGCCGTGTCAGATTTTCAAGAAAAGACCTCACATTTGTGACCTTAGAGGACAAAAATGTCCCTATCCTCAAACTTTTAGAAATTACTATGTATGAATATTGTTTCCACTTTCACTAGATTCACTTATTAACCATTTATTAAAATATCTATTTTCATTTTCAGTTTGTTTGAATGGTGCTGATGTTAATTTTTCCTTTTTTATATATAAAGATATGTTACAGTACAATTACATAATACTACTTATATCCATTATCACAGTCAAATTGATCAAAGGTTTAAAAAAGTCAAAAATGTCTCTAGTCCTGCTGGGGCTGCGGCAATGGAGTGAGCCTTGCTAAAATGAATGAATAAGCCTTTAAAATAATAAAGCCAAATTTTTTTAGGAAATATCATTGCAAATTTTAATGTTTTTCCGTATGATGTTTGTGTGTGTGTGTGTGTGTGCACATTCCTCAGCCCCGGTGGCTACAGCGACCGGCCCCAACTTCTCCCTGGCTGACCTGGACAGCCCCGGCTACTACAACATCAACCAGGTGACCCTGGGACGGCGCTCCATCACCTCCACCCCTTCCACCAGGTACACATGCATGCACACGGACAACCCACAACAACACACCTGCTCATAAAGCACTTTTTCTGCACTAATATTCTTCATTTCTTTATTCTATAACCTCTAAACACCGCTGTATTCTTTATGCTTAGCCTGCTCTGCTTTTTGATTGTGGTCTTTCTCTCCCCTCTCTCCTCCTTCACCGCTAACCCTCCTCATTCCCTCTCATTTTTCCCACCAACCTGATCGTCACTCCGTCTGTGTTTATGTCTTTCTGTCTCTGTTATTTCCCTGGCTCCCTCTGCCGTCCTCTCTCGCTCATCTAACGCTGCAGGACTGAAATGGAGCTTTATGCAAGTCTCCCACGGAGGTAGTTACACTCATTACAGAATATCTCCCTTGATACTAATGTAACACAGACCCCTGCATCACACTCGCACAAAAGCCACACACGCATGCTGTCACACAGATATGCACATGAACGCACACATATTTAAACAGTTTGGATCAGCAGTGAAACGCTGTACGTTCACAACCCCCTTAATTTTATTGGTCACAGATGTATGAGTCTATAAGAATCTGCAAACACACACACAAATGAGTTCCAGCGTCACCATGCGCACTTTCTGCGCTTAGCTTCTACTGTGAGGCTGCTTCGGGCCAGTATGGATCCAGCATGTTGAATAAATTCTAGCCTTATGTTTGTCTGGCTGTCTCCAGTTGTGTTGCTCTGTCCCCGTTGGCTAAAGCATAATATAAAAACAAAACATTGAAGAAAGGCTTTGACATTTTGAAATATTATATGTCTTGATTTAACACAGACACATTCCTGACTGAAGGGAAAACAAGTGCCCATATATTGTCCTCAAATGTCCCACGAGTGATATGCTCTGCAATCATTAGAGCCCCAGAAGCCCATTATAAGTGCCTAGTTTCAGCTGGAGACACACAAACTAAAAGAAAACAAGTAAAGAAAATCTCAGAAAACCCTCTAACTCTGTCCTCTCCCTTTAAAAATGAGACAAACCCGTCCTCTCTTCTTTGTTCACTCAGCTCCAACAAGCGCAAGTCCATTGACGACAGCGAGATGGAGAGCCCGGTGGACGATGTCTTCTACTCGGGCCGCTCCCCGGCGGCTGGCAGCAGCTCTCAGTCCAGTGGTTGGCCTAATGATGTGGATGCAGGTATTCCCGCTACAACCGCCCCGCCACATTCTGCACGCACTCCACACACCTTTCCTGGAGCTGCGCCGAGGTCCACATCAGTGTAGACACAAACATGTGACTAAATATTAAGCTACAGGTTAAAATAAAAATTAAGCTTTGACGGAGGCTGCAGAGAGCAGAAACAGTGTTTTGACAGCAGACTCACACTAGCTTTATTTTACTTTAAAGCCTCAGAGTATTTAATTATTTTTTCTCTCTCTCTAACATCCAAGGAATAGTTTGGCCAATATCCTCATTCATTTCTTGTCGATAGTGTCAATCTTCTTGTCTAACTCTGCACTGAAGCAAAATGTGCTTTTCCCAAAATCTTGAACCATTCCTTAAAATATTAAATAACAGTTTCAGATAAATATAAAAACATTTTCAGGTTATTATTTGTTGTAAAAGGGATAGTTCAGGATTTTGCCTGTTAACTTATATGAAATTATTGAGAGTAGAGTGGTGGATGCAAAGCTATTAGCCTAGATAACATCTTTGCACCCACTACACGACTGGCAACTGTTTTATACATCTAAATGTCCAAAATCCTGAACTATCCCTTTAACTGATGTGGACCAGAAGCCCCGACTCACCTCCTCTTCCTCCTCTCCGTCCCTTTGCCTCTGTACTGTATTGACCTTCCTCTCCTCCACTTGACCCCCTCATCATCCTCACTCTCTCTCTCTCTCTCACCCTCCTCCACTCACAACTTCTACTCACAACATTGTGCCCCAATCCCCAGCAAGCAGAGCAGGCCTGTTCAGATAGAAGGGGCGCCAGGTTATAGCATCCTTTCTAACGTGCAGATCACATTTAAAGGGCCAGTTTACCCTTAACAATATTTTCTCTGTCCTACTGGACACGTAGATAGTTTTGGTTTGTAGTTAAAGTTGTTTGTGAGAAAACATGGCATTTGAAAGACTTTATCCAATCCCTGTTTCTGAGAATAATTTTCATTGGGAACTATTTTCAACAAAACAAACAAAAGAACATGTAAAGTCCAATACAAGTTGTTATAAGATCACCACACCTCTGTTGTGTGGGTGGAGGCATAAGTGACGTATGTATCTCAGAACCTCTGCAAATAAAACCCAAACTATCCGTATGCTTCCTAGGTGAAAAGTGAAAGTATGTGTCTTGTTTTGGCTGAATTGGCCCTTTAATCAGACCATAAACTGCATTTAACTCTTTTATACTGATGTGTGTTGTGAATGAGACAGGTAGCACAGATGTTTTTGTTTGTTTGTTTGTTTTTTTGCTCAGTTACTTTTTAAGTTGTCAGTGCTAATAATAATCAGATTGTTTGTTTGTGTGTGTGTGTGTGTGTGTGTGTGTGTGTGTGTGTGTGTGTGTGTGTGTGTGTGTGATGTCCGAGATGGTCATAGCTACATAGTGCAGATATAAAACAGTGAAAAGTTTGTACATAATCTCTTTTGTGTCAAATTTTTTTAGACTATAGCTAACTTTCTGAATTAGCTAATAAAAACTATGACAGGTTGTTGTAGGATCTGTATATGATCGTTGCACATCAAGGAGTTGTATTGAAACATTGATAAAATTCTGTACGGTAATTATGAAGCTACAGCTAACAGCCTGTTAGCTTAGCTTAGCCACGATTGCAAATGGGAAAACATGCTAGCTTTCGAATGGAACTTGTGAGACATATATATATCATGCTTAGCATTCAAGTGGTCAAGTGTCTGACTATTGAAAATTTTGCAAGCTAGAAAATGTGAAACATTATACAATAAATGCAATGACAGATGAAAAAGTCAAGGCCGATGGGAAAATAATTGTTTTTCTTCATATCACAACTGCAAATCCAAAGAAGTTGGGATGGTTTTGTAAAACCTGAAATGAAAAAAAATAATAATAATAATTTGCTCATTCGTTCTGACATATTTTCAACTGAAAACAAACTATATATTTTATGATTAAAAGGATAATCTTCTGTTTTAATACATTGTTTTTATTTACATTTACAGTACAGTGACTAGACAGTTGGCTAACTTCAGTCAGGGCTAGGCTAGCTGTTTCCCATGTATCCACGTAGCCTCATATTTACCGTACAGTCATGACAGTGGTGTCTGTCTTTTCATTTATCTCTGGGCAAGGAAGCAAATGATTTATTTTCCAAAACTGTTCCTGCCTCACTATTCCCCAGACGCTGTGAGTTTACCTTCCAATCCCCTGTGTTGCCTTTAGTATTGCAGTAGAGCAGCACCAGTGTAACCACCTATTTAATCATACCACTCACTCTACCATGTTAAAGTATTATCAGTTAACTTGATATATATCCTTTGGGTTTAGTATTTCTGTTAAGTTTTCATGTATTCTCCTGTTTCTAACCGTCATTCCCACTCACATGCTGCCATTTTAACACCGCCAGCAGTAATGATGTAACTATTTTATAGACACTTGCTGCACTCTATAACATTAAAATCCCCTGTTACCCGTTATTTAACCACCCCTCTCTCTCTCCCTCTCATTCTTTCCATCTCTGTCTCTGCCTTTCTCTCTCCTCCCCTCTTCCATTGTTAACTCTTCCCTTCTCCCCTGTTTGGCCTTTCAGTGCAGCACCATTTGGCCAGTGTGCAGGAGAGGAAGATTAAGCATGAGAGCGATGGAGTGCAGTTTCCTTACCATGGTTAGAACATTAAACATTATACTGTGTACATGTATACATGCTCTACTTCAGCTCACACCACCCTCAACTTGTACACATCTCTTTTCTGTCTTTTTTTCCAAGTCTGTATGCACTTCCTGTGAGCTGTTCTGCATCTCCCATTCGTCCTTTCTCTTCTTCTCTTCTCTTGTGTCCTGTTCTCTGGCTGTGCTGCCGCTGGGTGGGGTTGTTTCTGCCAGATGTCTGCTGTTGTCCATTGTGGGTTTACCAAAGCCTTTTGGTAGCCCAGTAGCTCCATAACATCCACCGCCTGTCTGCCTCAAAGATGTTGTTGTAAATCTGTGAAAGAAATCAAAGAGGATGAAAACATTCCTGGTACATTCAAAAACCCATCTCTGAATCACTTTTATCCTTGTCTGACAAACACTCCACTGTATTTCCAGTGTAATTATGTGCATTATCATATCCTAAAAACCACATTGTTGTGACACACCACATGCATACAAACAGTTTTCCAAAGCGGTGTGAATTTGTCAGCAGCGTTCAGCTAAGTGCTTTGGGTGTTGTTATTTCTGTTGTCGAGCCCTGAGAGAGAAAGCGATGAAAGACCCGGAGAAGGAGGAGGGTGGTGTGTGAATGAGCAGCAGCAGCGCTCGCCGCCTCGTGCAGCCGGTTGTTTAGACAGAGCTGTCGAGTGGTGTCCCACCTGCCGTAGGCCTGACTCAACCGTCTCCGAAAGACGGCGCAGGAAAAACAACATACGACCCAAACAAACACGACTAAAGGCACTCAGGTGTGTCATCAATGCACAAGGCGCCTTCTGTCTCCGAGACATGCTTACTCACTAACGCGCGCATTTACAAATGGCATCCAGACACACACACACACACACACACACACACACACACACACATACAAAACTAAATTTCAGCTCTTTCTCTGATTTACATTCACACACATAAACACACACACACACACACTCCCCAATCTGGAGAGGAGCAGCGTTCCGGTCCAGATGGCGCCTCCATGTGTCTACAGCGAAGGGAGCTACTGGGTTACAGCAGACATCTGTTCTGGTGATGGTGGTGGTGGTGTTGGGAGTGAGAGATGAGGAGGGGCGGAGGAGGGAGGACGAGGAGGGGAAGGGGAGGGGCCTCTGCCTCTGCCTGCTCTGGAGGTGATCCTCTACCTGAATGAAAAAGCTCTGAGGCATAGCAGGTGATCATGTAATTCATCATTAAGTCTGCTGTCTCCCGCTCCGCTCTGCTCCGTTCTCTCCTTCCGCCTGCTTGCTCCTGCTGCTCAGGGGTGGGAAACCCCGCTATCAGCTCTTCAGAAAGGAGGGGGTTCCCGAGTATTTGTGATACTGACAGAAGTATTTGCTGTTCTGGGCTCAGAGTGGTGTGAGTGTGTGTGAGTGTCCTTGCCCTGCCTGCAGCACATTACCTCAGTGTTTATGAGTGCTAATGATGTGCGGGGCGGTAAGCTAATGGGGGACACAGCTCTCTTAATGTACATTGTTTCTTGCTTACCTGAATGACGAGTGTGCCTTTTTTTGTGTGTCTTTAGTGTGAGTGTGTGTGTGTGTTGGTGCACATGCTAGTGGACCAGTTCTGTGACAGTTAGGGGGCTTGTGTGGTCGCCAGCTTGTTAGCGCGGCAAGACTAGAGGGTCATGGGAGCAATTGGCTGCCAGTCTGCTTGTGCAGTGTGCCAGGAGCAGGACATAGAAATAATGCAGAACAAACAACTGTGTGTGTGTGCGTGCGTGTTTGTGCACGTGGAGACTCACACTCACACACAGATTAAGGGAGAGATCAGAGTAACTTCTGTTAGCTTTATCAGACAAAGCTTTCATTGGGCATCTGGGCCTCATTTGCTGCTCCTCACTGAGAAGCCACATAGTACCAGATATTTCAGCAAGACACAGACTAATTAGGGGAAATCACAGAGACTAAAAACAATATGTATAATTTAAGGCTGTTTATGCATAATAAGCTGGTTATAATTGAACATGTACTCGGGTGGCACGCAGTCATGCCTATACATACCGCAGAGGGAGTGGAGCCAAACAGGCTCCGGTGCAAAGACGGACTGAATCCACAACATGTCAGGGTTCAGTGGGAGCAAGAGATCCAAATGAAATGTTTGAAAGATACATTTATCCTGACTCTCAACACATCCTGAAAATGCACCGATCACAGAATTCAGAGGGTATACATTGAATGTAATACATTGTCATTCAGGAATTTTTTAATTTAATACACATCATGAAGGATTAGCAAATGACCACATTCTGTTTTTATTGACTTTTTTCAAAATGTCCATTCTTATTTGGAATACATGTAAGCATGTATGCATGTTTGCATACATATAAGTCTAATAACGACAGCTGTCCTAACCAGGGGTTGAGGAAGTATTTAGATCTTTTACTTTAGTAAAAATACAAATAAGTATTTACTTTTCACAGTATTTATAATCCAGAATAGCCAACTTCAGTATAATGTGTATTATTTTATAGGATTTGAGTTATTAATGCTTTATATTATCTATATTCTTATATTCTGCTGGGTAATTTAACTCTGTATAATAGCATTAACATGTTGCTTACATGTTAAGTCATTAACAATTTAACAAGTAGGAAGCTAAACATACAACATACTGAAAAAGAGCCACTCAGTATAATGAATTCTTTTACTTTTATAATATTTTATTTACACTAAAATTTTATTTTTATCTTTTGACTTTTTTTTTAAACTTGTACTATTTTGTGTTGTATGCTGTATATACAACACTCACATATCACACCTTTTTTGTTGTGTCGGACATGTTAGGAATTAGGGTGTAAACACAAGTTCCATCATGATACATGATAAGATAGATTTGTTTTTAAAGTCTGATACGATGCTGTGATATGAGATGACATTATATGCCCTTTTAATACAGTTATATTTATATACACTCATTAAAAGCAACTAAAATATAACTAGACAATTGTATTGCTTAACTCTTCCAGATAATTAAATTGGTAAAAAGGGATACTTTTAAATCAAATAATTAATAATACATATAATAATAAATAATAATAAATAATATTATTATATAATAATAAATAGTACATGAAAAGTTGGAATTTATACTTTAACTCTAAGTCCATATTTTATTGCCTATCACTGAATATATATAAATCGCTTCAGATAGATAAATTGTTACACACTAATCAGGACACATTTGCATGTTTCACACAATAGCTCAGTAGAAAAAAATGGCTTTTGCTTCAATTTTGGACAGATGACACTGCAGCTAGACACAAATGAGATCTGAGAGAGTCAACCAAAATGAAGAAGTTTGCACAAAGTGCAGAGGCAGTTGATAATTCTGTGTAAGTTTGTCACTACCAGTTTGGCCACTAATACGCTAATACCAGCATTCAAGTGATTTATTATTACCATAAAAATATTGATTATAGCAGCTTTACATTTAGTATCTGAGTCTGTCTTCTGCTGGTAGCTTGTCAAAGTTTAGCACGGCAGCAGATGCACTCCCTGTGCAAATAATTAGAGTGGTTATAATATATTACCAAACAACATTCAAAAAGTCACCATCGGAAGTAAAATATTAGAGCCAGATGGATGACAAGCCTACGCTTCTAATGTTCTGCTGACTGAAGCAAATGGTTTCTACTTTTTATCTTGAAAGTTTTTATGAAGCCTTTTTTGTTTTAGAGTGTTCAGCTGTTCTTCCGCTCCATTTTTTTTTTCTCTTTGACTAGGCCATCATCTTCATTAAAAACACACGGATTTCGAGCCAAACATATAATGTAACAATAAAAGCGTGACTTCTAGCTGTAAAATTGGTTGAAAAGCATCTTGTGCCCTTCTGTCTTCACACCGCTTTTTTTTTTTTTTTCCATAATTCTAGCCGTAAATAAATTTGATCTCACCCTGCTTATTGTATCCGCTCCTCCCACCTACATGCAGAGTCACATGATGTGCCTAGCTGAACATAAGTGCTGGCGCCCACCTTTTTCTATACTTATCGGTGCCCACACAAGCACAGCTGCGCCCATGCTGCCTATGAGCATTGTGGGTAAATAGTGATAAAACATTTCCCAGTGTAGCATTAAAGAAAAGCTTTTCAGAAATCTGCTCTGTTAGACTTTATAAGCTCGGCTCATAAAATCTATTTCCACGTCTCTCTGGGCCATGTTGAAATTACTCACGTCTTTATTTGAGTGTGTTTGTTTTATATGTGTGAATATTGTGTCGTTTAGTAGTTTATGGGGCTTTTGCTCGCCAACGTTGTTTATCTGTGTGTTCTTTCAACCAAATCTGGAGCAAACAAGTCCAGTAGAGAAAGTAATGAGGTCTGTGTGTCCATGCTGATGTACTTTTCTATACTCCTACTTCCTCATTATTCTCTGTTTTATGGATTGTTCTTTCCAGAGTTTTATTTCAGCATATATTCAACATTGCGGTTCCCGACAGAGGTCAAATACACCATTTGGCGCTGGTCCTCAAACCCTGAAAGTCTAAATTGTGCCTTTGGATTACCATACATCAAAATAAATTCCCTCAGTGCCCACCACACTAGGCCTTGATCACAGAAGAGAGCCTCTTTTATCTGTAGCTCTCACACTTTTGGCCATGTTTCTGGTCCGCTGGTGAGCCGGGCCTATACTTAACGTGCCCGTTTTTACCAAACTGAGGGATATTTCATGCACTCCTTCAGCCTCAGCCGACATTTATAGACAGAGGGGGACACTTTAATATGTTTGTCTATGTGTGCCGGCCATGCCGTCACCGCTCCTCTCCTCCGCTTAACTCCTTCCATCTTTCTACCGCTATCCCATCCAGCATTTAATGGCAGTTTGCCCGGCTCTAGCCACCCAACCTGAACATCTTGCGTATGTGTGTGAGAGGGAGTTCAAGCACTTTCTTTATGAAATACTGTATGTCTTAAGGCAGGAACATAAAATACCGGGCCGTCAGATATTGCAGGAGGGCGCTACATCAGAGGAGCCATTGATGTATGTTTTGGCATGCTCTCCTGCAGCTATATGTAGTCACGTAGCTCATGCTGGCTTTGGATTGAAAAACACAGTCTGCCACAGATATGAGGCCATCCAGGATCCCATTCATTCTAATGAGGCATCTTGACAAGTGCAGTGAGTAGGCTGGTTGGCGTGTTTGGCGACATGGTTGTGGTTTGGGATTAGTCAGATAGTTTGGATCTCAAAGACGAGACATTTTTGAATTGATTTCAACCCAGTGAGTAAAACCAGTGAGTAGGACTTTGCTGTGTTGTTCATACACTCCAGTGGTGACCATAGTTGGACCGCCATTGCATTTCCCAGCTCTCCTCTCTCTTGACACTGCGCCCCCCAGCCTCCCGACCTCCCCAACCCCCTTCCACCCTTTTTCCCGTCACCCTCACTTTGCTCTGAACCCCTGCTGCTTCCAAACATGGCCTCTCCCTGGACCCCTGCCCTCAACACCCCCCTCAATCTGACGGACATGGTACAGCCCGCTGACTGTACACAAACATAGAGTATTGGACAGACAGATTGTGAGAACCCATCTGTATGTTAAGTCAATCAACAAATCAATGAATGAATCAGTCGATCAATCCATTGATTTCAATCATAATCATTAGATTCTTGCAATCAAATTAAAAAGTGATAAGCTTTTTTATTTAAAGTAGAGTCAAAGTAAGAAAAGCAGCCATGTTTGATTAAAACCTCGTCTCTGTTCTGCCATTTTGTTGATCCCCTTTTTGCCAGGACTCTCATCGCCTGGTTCTCTTAAGAAGCCGGGGAAATTCGATTTCAGCGCCCTGTCCTCCCAGACGAGGTCCCCCCGCATGGCGTTCACCCACCACCCACTGCCAATGCTGGCGGGAGTGAGACCAGGTGAGACCAACCCAGCTCCAGATCCCCCCTTGATCGCCCCCACCCCTTCCTCTCCACCCCTTCACCATCTCCTCCTAACATCCCCTCTTATTCTCCTTCCTTGCCTGGCTG
>JAOWBC010000458.1:22014070-22026481 GCA_028566105.1 Hypoplectrus providencianus
CGCTGCTACATTTCCTGAGCACCTTTCGATGGCTCTCTGTTTAAATATAACAGTGGAACAAACTGGCATGGACAAAAGCAGACACACACATCCCATCACACGCTCAAAAACAAAACCATGTGTTTAAAATAATTTTTAATTGGGGTGTAGGTGGCAAAGGAACTACTGACTGTGTCCCTCCTCCTCCTCTGTGTTGTCTCCGTCCTCTGAGAGAAATCCTTCTATTCTTCTGCAGGAACACCCCCACAGCACTGTATCATCTGCATAGCTATGATATGTCACACTGTTCCGTGTGTGTGTGTGTGTGTGTGTGTGTGTGTGTGTGTGTGTGTGTGTGTGTGTTTGTGACAGTGCTGTCACCAGTGTAATGAGTGAGTCATGTATGCAACCCACAGGGATTCTTGTTAATATGAGACTTCTGAGACCCATAAGGCCTACACTTTTCACACACACAAGCACACACTCTCGGTCCGTAACCTAACTCTGTTTTTACTTGTTTTTGTGTATTACTCTTACTTCCTGGTAAGTGGTAAAAATAGCACAGTGTCATTTCAACTATCTCCTCTCAAATACAGTAAAACAGAAGGGGCATTTTTGGGTTTTTGCTCTTTCCTCAACATCTGCAAGTTTCAAGAAATTTAAAGTTGTGATGATTCAAAACTCACATCTCCTACTGTGAGCAAGAGGGTCACAGGTTCGAAAGTGGCTACCTCTGTGTAGAGTTTGCATCTTGTCAGCGTGGGTCCTCTCGCTTCCTCCCACAGTCCAAAAACATGCAGCTGAGATTTAACTGGTGATTCTAAATTTCCCATAGGAGTGAATGAGAGTGTGAATGGTGTCTGTCTCTGTGTGTCAGCCCTGTGACAGTCTGGGGACCTGTCCTACCGCTGAACCAATACTAGCTGGGATCACCGCCTGTCCCTGAGACCCAAGTTTGGACGAGTGGTTAAGGATAATAAATTAATAATTTAACCTATCGATATGTACAATCATGTGTTCCAGTTTTGAACAAGCTGTTTCATATTGGTGATAGTTTAATTTACTCAGGTTCAGGATCCAGCTTTCATTTAGCCGTCAGCTGACTGGGGTCTAATATGCTGAACAGGCTGCGTTTGAAGGTGACATCGAGGCAGGCTCACTGCGTCTTTTGGTTGCCATGGTGATGATGGATGCATGCATCCTGCAGTGACAGCCCAGAAACCATGCTGGGTAAACATGGACTCCCCTGAGAGCGGGACTACCGGTAATGACACCACAGAGGAAAAACACAGACTCGGGCGCATACACACTCGCACACAAATATGAATGATCACGCAGAGGAAACTCACCGGGGACTGGGGTGCTTTAGTTGTTAACAACTCCATCATCTCTCCCTACCTCCCTCTCCTTTTCTCACTTCTATCTATATCTGTCCTCCGTAACCCCTGTCTCTTTAGCAGGCCTACAGTATTCTCCCTTATTCAGCCAAAACTGGGCCACAGAGCACAACCCTATCCCAGCTATGCGCACACTCATGGACACATACTCGCACACGGCGGGAGTCAATGCTAATTAGCTCTACAAACAGGTCTCAGCTTGCTCTGCAAGTGTGTGTGCGTGTCGGGGTGAGAGAGGGGCAGTGTGCCGTTAACTAACTCGTGTGTCAGGATTTCTTTTTCTGTCCTCATTTACGGAAATGAAGTTTGCCCCCTGAGTGACCCATATCTCCCAACACAGGGAGGCAAGAGAGTGAAAGGAGGGAGGAAGCGATGGAAAGACTTTAAAGAGCCGTATCTTTTAATTTATATATGGGAGACATCAAATGGGCAGGGGAATACAGGGAATCGCAACAAAGTGAGGTAACGGAGGGAGATGGAGACAAGTGAATAGGCAGGACGTGCAGAGAAAGATGCAAGTGATGACTTAACTGTACCAGTTGGACTTGTCCTTGTAAGGCAAAGAGAGGAGGCCAAATTCAGGGCTCTAAAGTCAGATGGTGCATGGCCCAGTGAGTACATCTAAATGAACCAGATCCTTCATCCCCTCTCCATATACAGCCATGGACATAATCCAGCAGGGTTTTCTTGACATCTTTGTGGTACAGCAGTATCCACATTATAAATCATGTCCCATTTTAACATCACATTTTGTTTACGATTGCCATAGACCTCCATTATGTAACACATTTGAGACAACTGCGCTGAGTGGCCATGGGAGGGTAATGAGACAAGTCACTTTTTCTTTATCGTTTTGTGGATCTTTGTTGTGATTTTGCATGTCTCTGTAGTTATTTTGAGTCACTTTCAATTCATTTGATCTCTTTTTAGTCATCGTCTTGAAAGTCATTCTGCGTTCCTTTGTATTTGCTTCGTGTTTCTTTGTAGTTGTAGAAGTTGTCTTGGCCTCTTTCTAGTCTTTTTGTATGTCTTTGTCATCATTTTGTTTTTTGCAGTTGTTTTGCCCCTTTACATAGTTTTAAGCAGCACTTTGCAAGGTCTTCATGCACTCTTTATGTGAAGAGACAACTAGACTATCGCTCCATGAGTAAATTGCAGGTGCCTTATGCATGGTAACAATATAAACAGCTTCTGTGAAATGCTGGATCCCTGAGGCTCAAGACAATACAGCTCCTGCAGCAAGCAGACGAGGGCATTAGAAGAACAGCGCCTCAGTTTAATGGGATTTGCCCTGTTTGTAGCTACGACTATTACATTGCCTGCACTCTTTCTACTTGTCTGTCATTTAAAAATGAATTACTAGAACCATCAATTGTCAACCGTCAACTAATCCTGCAGTTCAACCTCAGTTCTACTTTTGTGTCTTTTAGCACATTGTTGTATTATTAAAGCCAGATACTTAACTGTTCTGGTCAACTTTCATCAACCTTGTTTTCAAGCACAGCAGGTAGCTTCTTACTGTAAAGAAGCTCTTATAAAAAGAAACAAAAAACCCTGTATGTTTGCTGCTTGCCTCCAAACAGCAGACAGACAGAGGTCAGCATCCAGCTGAACAGTAAGAAGCAAAAAAAGACAGCTATTTCAATTGGTGGAGACCAAAACAGCGCTCAAACCACATGTTTAAAAACATATAAGTTACCAGTAATTATACATTAAATAGCACTGAAATACCAAAGCTATAAAAGAAACAGATCTACAGTCAGATTTTCAGCCCAAGGCTACTAAAATGAGACAAAGGGGAAGAAAATCAATTGGTCCCAAAGTGGCTTTCACCACTGAGAGCGAGCTGCACCATCACTAGTCAATAGGGATGTAACACCAGACTTTCACATTGGGAACTGTACATTTAACTTTGTTCTGGTCTCATTCTGCCACATTATTCAGCACACTGGGTCACATAATGTCATGGTTCTCTGCCAGTTGCGCAGTAAACAATTCAGAGAGTGATTGCTGAAATTGTCTCGAAAAAGGGAAAAAGAAGCTGCTGTGAAATCCCCACAGGCTGCCTGCATATTAGCTCTCCATATAATCTTTACACCATGTTCGCAGGTTGTCTGATTTGACACCTTCAGTGAAAAGACGTCATACCAGAGAAAACGAGGCTCACCAGTGAAGACAAAAGTAGGAGAAGAGCCTCAACTGACCTGTTTTTTTTCTTCTTCGTAAAACAAAGCCTGAAAAATGCCTGTCCAATTGCCAATGTAGCCATCTGGCATAGCCTAGTTTTATCACTACCACACAGTATTGTATTTGCAAACTACGCAATCCTTATTGTTACACAAGATGCCGTGACTTCCCTGCACTTTCTTTTCAAGAAAAAAGATGATCATACTTGGAAAAAGGCAGATAAGAAATGCCTGCGGTACTGTTTCAGGATTATCCTGGCTCAGCAACAGCATTCTTACCTGGGTCAACTGCTTAAAAAGAGCTTAAATGATGGATGTTGTAGTTTTACACATGAATTATAGCATCTCCGCATCATCATCCTTTTATTCTGGAAAGGCTGGAATTTTTTCTGTACGTAAAGGTTTCCGATACAAGTCTCAGACTTTAATGTGCATTTTGCATTGAGAGACTGTGACCTGTGTTAAACTATTGATCCTGTAGGCAAAGGGTCACGGATTTGGTCCTGTCACCCTGTTGTGTCCATTAAGTCGTTCTGTTTCCCCTAGTGCACTGTGTGTTACTATACATGAGGTAGTGGTGGAAAGTACAGCACATTTACAATTCGCTATGTAACTCAACTCAAGTTATTTGTATTTTAATTGAAAAAAATCACTTTACACAAATCTCTGTAATATGTCTAATATATTGTTTATTCTGCAAAATTTCTGCCAAATGGTTTAGCTTGACTTGACTGTCTGTTATAGCATCATCTTAAATGTGACATATATATATATATATGTGTGTGTGTGTGTGTGTGTGTGTGTGTGTGTGTGTGTGTATAATATATATGCTTAATCGAAGGATGTCTGTTTGCTGTCTGACTTGAGACTTGATGGTAAAAATGCTGAGGAGGCCTGACTGAACAGCAGGCTGATATTGAACAATGCTGTCGTGAACATATTGTGAATTTTGGAGCGCTGCCAAATTGTAATTGTCATTAATAAATAATAACATAACAGAGATACACACAACAAGCTGCTGCTACAATTCTGATTATTAAAAACTGTCCTGTTCTTTTTCTTGGAGCATTATTGATACGTGTTCACATGCTCTGACTAGGTTATGGATTGTTGCTGTCGTTTGGCTTGTTTTAAACCAGATGAGGGGCATTAAGCTACTACAGCTAAATCACAATCTTGATGACTCAGTTGCAGTTACGAATGTGATCATCTGCTGTCACACATCCAAAACGTATTATAATTATCCTATACAGAACAAAACATTTGTGCAGATACCTACCAGGAAGAGCAACCCATCTGCATCACTACTAGATTTTTGTTATATTTAGACTGTGGGAACTTCAATACAGGAGCAAACCCCAACCCCCAAAGTATGCAGTGGTTGCTCCTCCCCCCAATGACCTGACCTCATATTTGATCTGGCTTGGTGATGTGAATTGAGCGAGCCAGTTGTTTTTGCTGGGTTTTTATTGATCTTGTGGCGCTGAGCTCGGATTACTGCTGGTTGTTGTGTTGATGGAGTGTGCAATATTACGATATTTAATTTGACCACATAAAATCTGCATATGGCGGTGCACATCTTGCTAAGAGGCTGTTGGTTTTTCAGGCTTTTTGCTAAGCTGTGATTATCTGAGCAGCCTGATATGTTTTCTCTCATGATTTTTAAGTAAACCAACAGGAAATAAAAGCCTCAAAGCTAAACCATCTGCAACATGCCAACTGCTTGTTTCCTGCTGTAGAACTGTCATTCTTTCATTCTTCAATACTAAAATCCCCTTTTGTAATACCATGACAGCTGAAAGGAGCCCAAAAGTCAAATACTTCTCAGAGCCTGAGCAAATGTTGAGCGGTAACTCACTGCTGCATGCAGCGTGTGCCACTAGAGCTGCCCAGAGCTGGTACAGACTTGTAAAAACATTTGAGTCTTGACAGCTCCATCTGGATACAGCAGAGTGTTATGCGAGTGTTTGAGCTGCAGCTCTGGTGGATTAACCCTCGCTGCGATAATGAGCGTTGATGGTAACCTAAAGACGAGGGAGTCGACCGCTCCGATCAGCGGATCAGCTCAGTAATCTACAGGGCCGGGCAGGGAGACACACCAGGTCACATCTTTAGAGGAACCTGAGGCGGAAAGAGACAGTAAAGAGTTTGAGTCACGGGAGTTAGAAGCAAAGGAGAGGCAGACTGTTTTTGAATGCTTTAAATAGCTACATGCCAGAGAGAAAAACAAACAGATCTAAGTTACCGTACCTCTGTAAAGCAGTGACACACGGGGTTGCATTCAAAGCTGCCTGTGTGCTTTGAAAAAATCTAATTAAAATGAAAAAAAAAAAAGAAAGGAAAATGTAGTCTATAACTTTACTAGTGTGTGCCCCATCACTCTGCCTGGCACACTGTTGTGTGAAGGTGTGCTTGTAGCTAACATGGTATTCAGAGTAAAAATGTGAAGCGAATTCAAGGTCGATTTGGCTTTGTGGGAATATTCCTGTGAGTATGGGTTACTGTATTTGTTTATCAGGGACAGCACACTCATATTTACAACAAAAATAATGATATCTACAGGCTGATTTACAGAATATAATACAATATGATAATTCAAGCATTTATAATGTAATTAACAGGAGTAGGCAAACATTATTTAACAGTACAAATAGGAAGTAAGATAACATCAGAAAGATGCAGAGGAGGGGCTAAGTCATATTTAAAGCTTTGCAAGTCACAAGTAAGGCTCAAATATGCACTCAAGACCTGAGACCACAAAGTCAAGAAAGGCCATTTAAGTCCTGAGTCAAGATCCTAGTCATTTCAAGATGAAAAGGTCTAGATTAAAGTCCCAAGGCAAGACAGGCAAGTCCTGATTCAAGTCCGAGGGAAGAGTCCCAACTCCTCAACTTTGTATTATTTGCTCTTCATTACATAAAGGAAAAATTCAAACAAAGTGCGTCTGAAAAATTAAATGTTGGTAATTAATAGCAATAAAAGTTAGTGGATATAGGATATTAATTAAAAATTAGATTCCATGTCGCACACTTTTTTTTTAACATAGTATTAAATCCTTGTGAAGGTATCAAGTATTTTCAAGCCAAAAGGCCTTCAAGGAGATACTGAAGGATTAAATACCCTTACTTACAAGACTGACAGTGTCTTGCTCCTCTCTCACATATTTGTGTAGTCATTCTTAGTACATATGAATCCTTTTGCTCTGCCTTGCCACCTAGACATATTTAAATTATACATCACACACATATTTTTTAAAGCATTCTGAAGAAGCCCATGATATGTTCTGCAAACCAAAGATTCGGTGATCGGACATGTACTTACCCTTTATGGTCTGTATGAGACATACATGGCTTTCAGTTAATCCCAATGTAAAACTATCTGTGTCAATGCTAGATGTTCACAAGATGTGTTCCAGAAGTTGTCTTGTTGGCAGGTGTGTCTGGTTTGTTTTTCCCATTCAGACAGTTTATCAGGTTTGCCTTGCTCTCCCATATCATAACTATGTATCTCATAGGATGGATTTAATACCATGACTAGCATTGAGTGAAGCTCACTCCAATGACAGCCAAACTAGGCAGCACTGATCAAGATTCTGCTACTGCTTTGCCTATTTCTTGCATGAAATGAGTTTTAATTTGGAAAAGTCTGTGGCTGGCTGCCATGATTTTCCTGTTTGAAATGTAGCTAACACAAGCTTTGTTTCTCTTATTTGTTACGGTTCACACTTCATTGCAATGATTGGTTGTAGATGCACTCATTGATAATGCATTTTAAAAATCAGAAATTAACTGAGGGGTTCCATACTGATACACAATTGCAAATTTGTCCCATTTTATCATGTGTTTAACATTGGGCGGCATGTAAGGAGAGGTAAATGAGAACCAATTGCAATGGTTTGATTTATTTGTGATTTTCAGAGAGTGGGTTGTCTGAACACTTAATGCTGACAATCCAGCTTTTTGTTTGAATGCAATGTGAATAGACTTAAAAGTGGTTTTGCATGTCTGAGACCAACTGGTATAACAATAGGCAGTATGCAGCTTCTGACCATGGCACTTTTCCCATTTCAACACAGAACAGTGCATTCATGGCAGAGTGGGGGTGAGAGAGAAGGTCCCCGAAAGAGTGGATTAGAGCTCGCAGATTAGATGGCATCTGGTGACCTCAGCAGCACAGAGAGCAGTCAGCCTAGTGTATGTGGAGGGTGTGACAGAGAGGGAGAGAGAGAGATTATCACCACCAGCAGAATGTGCATTAGAGATTGGTTCCGTTTCTTTTTGTATACACTGTGTGTGTGTGTGTGTGTGTGTGTGTGTGTGTGTGTGTGTGCGTAGCAGTGGATTGTTAATCCTAATCCACTCGTGAATATACATGCTGAGAACCAACAGGCCATTAGTTCCTGTTTTGTGTTGGCGTATGTGCATCTGTGTGTGTGTATGAATGTATACGTGTATGTCCATATTTACATGTGTGTGTCTAAGTCACACGCACGTGAAGATGTACTGGTATGCAGTGTGTGTATTCCTGTGTGCACGAGAGTGTAATCTGAGAGTGAATAGGGGGTTAGAGGGCCATTAACCAGTGCATTAGCCCTGACTGCAGGGAGACTGGGGAGGAGCGAGGAGAGGGGTGGTGTGTGTGTGTGTGTGTGTGTGTGTGTGTGTGTGTGTGTGTGTGTGTGTGTGTGTGGAGGAGGGCTGATGGTTTGAGGATTTCAGGGGGAAAGGGACAATGGGGGTGAGGATTTAGCAGCGAGGGTGAGGGGGATTGAGTGCATTAGTGAGTGCATGTGTGTGTCAGTGTGTGTCGAAGGGATTGAGGGGAGTTGACCCATAAAAAGCAGACAGACACACCCTGAGCAAGAATCAGCTGTCATACCGTCTCCTCTTCTTTTCATTCAAAATATACCATAAACAAACCGTTTGACTTAACAGTGTTGAAAATGAATTAATATGTGTGTAATAAATATATGTTCAATTTTATTTTCAGTCATCTAAAGGTGTGGCATCATTAAATAGCATTGGGGCTCTTTTTCACTCCGGGTAGCTCTACACAAAACCACATACCCCAGTTAAAAATATTTTTTGAAGTTTTTTAAGTTAAGGGATTGGTTGCAAATGTGCTGTTTTCAAGATTCAGTTCCTATATTTGTTGTTAGTATCTAAGATTTAGGATGATCATTTGACCCACAGTGATAAATAATTCCAAAGGAAAGGAGGATAGGCACAATCAAACACTTTCAACTGTCAAGGATTTCATGTTTACATAGTATTTTGCCTGCTCGTTTGTCAGCTGGAAAAACTTCAGAACCATTTTCCATAAAACTTGATGAAAGGGTGTGATAATGTCTAAGAAATAAGCCATGACATTTTGGGGATTTTTCGATCATTGCAGAAAATAAACTCTATCTCACATATTTCTGATGTGTTTTGTTCAACAGGATAATCGTCTCAAATTAACACCACTTTTATGATGATTGAAGTACAACAACTGTTTCAGGAGCTTTCACAAAAGCTAACTAGCCATTTTTGGCAAGCTAGTGAAATTGCAGATGAAAAAAAATTGTTTGTTCCGACAAGAGTTTTACAAGAGCACTGAAAACACTACGAGAAGCTGTAAGGTGGACCAGTGAGAGAGTTCTTTTCCCTGTTAGGCATGATGGTTTCTTATAACCCCAACAACCACTGTTGTTTCATTCAGCCACTTGTTAGCAACAACCTTTTTAAGTATTAACAACAATACACAGGTGGGAGTATAAACTGATGGATTTTTAGTAGTAGAAAAAACAAAATAAATGTTCAAAATCCTGACTGAGTTTGAGTGGAACTAAAATGCTAACTTACTTCCTGGTTTAAGAACTCTTTCCCTATATCTTTATTGCAGCGCCATGTTGTTTCTAAATTTAAAAAGTTGAAAGAAAAACTTCCCAACTTCGGGAACAGAACCATCCAACCATGTTAATGCACCGTTGGCCTTGGCAGAGGTCTGGCCTCGTGGGATGCCACTCTATCCATCCATCCAGCCATCCATCCATTACCCTTAACTGCTCATAAAAAGAATTCAGGTTGACGTAACATCCGTATTGGCTTCACTTTCCAGACACAGAGGCAACGTCCACTTCCTTAATGCAGTTCATGGTTACATGCTTTAATCCAGAGCATTCAGTTCATGTTGCATACATTTTCTGCACAGCATCCCGTGTGCGGACTGGAGAAAATGGAGAAATAGGTAGCCAGAGATAGAGAGGAAAAACAGTGAGACCAAAAGGCACCGACAGGGTGAAGAAAGTGAAAGCCCCCCTGTATCTCCTGCTCTCTATTATTCATGAGTTACAAGAACCAGTGGAGGGGAAGGAGGAGAAAAGATTGTAGCTTCCCATCTTTCCCTCGAGTGTAGTCTTCTACAGGACCATCTGCCTCTTCCTGTCTCTCACTCCTATTTATCATTTTATCCCTCCAGGTCTTTTGGTTTGTCACTCTCTCTTTGTTTTCTCTGCAGATTTAAACTGAAGGATTATACATAAACATTCCAGTCCATCCAAGTTGAAATGGCTAATCAAATAAAACCCAAATGCAGAGCCAAGAGTTGAGAGCCTACCAAAAGGGCAAGTTGAAAATATTGAGAATTTAAGGCTATCACTCTTTTACCTGACAAACTTTGTTTTTATCACAGCCCTTCATTATAGCTATCTGACAGGTTAGCAAGATGGCCGACTGACTTGCCAAGACCACTGTGAATGCTAATACAGTCATAAACCTAACAAACACTGATATTTTTGACAAAAGTGTCTTTCTTTGCCTTTTGTTTTCAGGTTTTCTGAGTTTTGAAAGGCACTACAAACACTGCAAACGTTCACCAGGCAGCAGTCTGCAGGAGGTTAGTGTATTTGTTTTGCCATTATACTGTATGTAGAGCTTCTCTGGAAAGCTGAAAGACTGAAAATAAAAGCCTAATATTGAGAGCCAAATAACTGTAACATCTCTGGCTAAGAAGTATCAAAATAAAGCCCAGTAAAAAGGCAGAACAAGCTGCTAACATTTTTGAAGGCTGGCACTCTTGCCAATACCTGGAAAAATGAGGAAATCATGATAGCTAGCTTGTAAAGATGGATACCCAGTGAAGTTGTAATGAAGGTACAAAGGTGTAGACCCAGGCAAACTCTCACCCCAACACTGAGTCATCTTTCAAACTGTTGAATGACTCAATTGTCATAGTGTTCCATATTCAATTTCACGTCATAAAAATAAATTTTATACATTATTCTGCACTAAAAAATGTGTTGAAGTGGTACATCTGTCTTGCTGATGTTGGTATCATTCAACCCCAGAAATTCCACAAGTGTTTTTTAAAATTGAAGAAACTTAAAAAAGGGCCAAACTTTACTTTAATTTCACAGTTCTGCCATTGTCATTGTGGCTTCTCTCCTGGTTCACTGGCTTTTTCACATTGCCCATAGGAGTGAATGAGAGTTTGAATGGTTGTCTGTCTCTATGTGTCTGCCCTGTGATAGTCAGGAGACCTGTCCCCCCCAAAAAATCAAGTAATTGACGATGATCAGAAAAGTCTTGAACCGGCAATTCCTCTTGTAGAATTCCATTTTTACACGGAAACCCATAAAAAACAACCAAGACAACCAAGCTGTCTAAAAATCTTCTACTTTATTCAATAAGATAAATGTTTTTGTAAAACATTCAATAAAAAATGATCTTTAATTTATTGCTCATTGTCATTTTTACACTAGGACTTGATCTGATGCATAATATTTTTCCAAAGCACTCTCACAAGGAATATGTTGCTAGATATTTAGACAAGATTTTATGCTGTCATTATAATAGTAATAACTTACATACATACACACGTTCAGATTATATCAAAACAAAACAAACAAATAAAGTTACAGTTGCTGAACAGAGAACAGACAGGGGACAGGCAGACTCAGGAATCCTCTCACATACTTTTGGAGACTGTGGCAGGCAGCATTTGTTGCTTTTCCAGTGGTGTTGTGAAAAAAAAAAGAAGTTTTAAACCTCTGAGTGAAATCATGTTGAAATAGGGAATAAACTTAGGCCAAACTTTGGAAAAGCTACAAACCTGAAGCCCAGTTCTTTCGTTCTTTGTACTACAGGAGCCATTTTAAAAGTCCCCTACATGCATTTATCATGAAATTACAAGCCTATATTTAATGCAAACTTTAAAGTACCATTCTGTCAACTAGTTTACACACATTGATTCTCCAGCACATAACTATTAAAATAAATAGAATAAAAATAAAATAAAATGAAATGACCAAAGGAATTAGGGTGCATACTGTACATGCCAGTAAACCATGGAGCTTCTAAAATGGCTCGTCATGTTGCATACATCCTAAATTCACTGGCCTCACCTCAGCTACAGTGACCCAATATTACATGTATATTTTTTCTTTTGTTCCCAAAAATTATTTTCATGAACTTGAAACATGCCAGTATGATTGGATTGATTCTTTCCTCGTCTGACATGTTTTTTTTTTTTTTACAGAAAGTAAGAAGTGCAGGATTAAGCATGCTTGATAAAAAACATAAAGAATTTATTAGCATGGAGAGACCATATAGTTAAAAATTTAAAAAAAAGAGGAAAATTAAATGTTTGCAGTTACACATGGTAGGATCAAAGTCATCCGAGCACTAAGTAGCCTGTGGGGAACAGGGTCATGTTGAAGAAAATTTATATAATGAGACTCATTACAGTACTGAGATGATGTGAGGCTCCCCTGTCCCGAGTCATTTAGAGAATCCCACATCCTTGCCACTCCTCCCCTCATACACATTCTCAATAAGTGTGTGTGTGTGTGTGTGTGTGTGTGTGTGTGT
>JAOWBC010000458.1:22029860-22043265 GCA_028566105.1 Hypoplectrus providencianus
TTAAAAAAGCCTGCCATTTATAATACAGTACATATACAGTACATCAGTGACTATTAGCTGAGTAATGTTTTAATATTATATTTTTATGCACATCATTGTTTGATTTCTTAAAATTCCCAATTTACATTAGACATTAGATCTTTTTTTAATTTGATCATTTTTGTCAGTATTATCACTCTTATGTAATCTCTTATGTTTGTTGGACAAATATGAAGCTACCACCCAGACGGTTGGCTTAATTTAGCTAAGCCAGGCTCAGAAGCTTCTTCAGCCCATAGTCTGGAAAATAACTCCCAATAAAACCATAATTTCTTGTTTTTACACTTTATTTTCTGTATAAATCAAACAAAAAAAGGACATAACACGTAATGTTGCAATAAGTGAGCTTTAAATGTAGTGGATTAGGTGGAAAAGGTCAGGCTAGACTAAGCTAAGATAAATTCGTAAAATGTAAAAAGCACTCTTTGTTTCAGGACACTGAGAGATAAATGCTAATATCATAATAATCAACTGATCTCTGACAGACAAGAGGTGCTTAATGGAGGTGTTGCGTGATGCTGCGGGAACATAGGGCCTAATTGTGATGAAAAAAGTTCATAAGACAACATCGGGCCTAGTTAAAATACAGTGGTACTAAGTTAACTTGAGGCAAAGGGGGCACATGGCTTAATTTTGGATTGTGTACAGGTCTAAAGGATTGGGTGGGGGAAAAAAGCATGTTAAATGAACATAGGGTTGAGGAAACTTAAAGATTGCAATAACTCCCATGTGTTTACTTCCTGCTCTATTCTTATCATTACATCATTGAGATGTTAATCTGTGACACGAAAAAACATAATTTGATAGTAGCACAAGTAGGGGAAAAATATGACTCAGTAATTCCAGGAATATATGACTAATGTTTGCTAACATTAGCCACCATAAGCTAATTGTCATATCAGGCAGTGAGACTGGAGCTGAACAATCTAAGTGAATGGAAATTAGCAGAGGCGTGTTTTAACAGTTCAAGAATTAACATGTTATATATTCTGTCATATCTAACTCAGTCTCACGATACATTCAGTTAATGATCCATAGCTTTACTTGACAAATACGACACACTCTTTTCATCACCGCTTCTTTTATATTCAGTATTCTATCAGTATTTTTATGCATGGTTTCAAAACACAAATTCTGAGTACTTTTGCACTTTCCATAAAAAAAAACAGTTCTTTCTAGCAGTGCTGATGAATCCTCAGACGTGTGTGAAGTGTGTCTTCTGAGCTTCCCTGATTGGCCCTTAATCGACTGGCTCTGCAGTGAGAGCATGAAACAGACAAAGAGAGTGCTGAACAGGACTTAATGACGTCTGCAGCCCTGCTTAATGATTCGATGTGCTCGGCCACTGTGACAATAGCCTTCAAGGCAGTATTAGTTAGGGAAGTCATATCACAATTTTAATATTGTGGTGGAATGACTAATGCTGTCATATCCAAAGTCATTGTGTTTATTTAATCATTGTACTTACTACAATGAACAACAGCAGATATTTCTTGCATTAGGCAAGTTGCATTTGGATTGGTGTATAATTGAATAACCCACTGAATACTTATGGGTTACCCTGGAAACAGCAGTTGCTTAAACAATCTCAACTCAACGTCCACTTACCCACTAGTTTTGGAGCTTTCAACCATATCAAACAACATTATTCAGTAAATGGGGTTTGCTCAGCAGACATTGAACTGTTATTAGGGGTGACAAATGCCACACTGACTGCTTACTTTTGATGTGAAAAAATGTAAAGGTGAATGCTATGTAAGTTTTACTCCTCACTTGGACAGAGAAGTGCTGGAGACCTTCTAGAGGTTCCCAAGGGTAAACTGAAAAAGACCGGCAGGACGATTTCTGTCAATGTATAACACTTTTTAGTGGTCTTCCTCTGAAGAATGAGTGAGAGCCAAGCAGCATATTTTCACATCCAACTTTGTGAATCAGGGATTTATTTTGACCAAACAAGGGTTGGTGAATGTTGGACAGTTGGAAAACCAACCATGTTTTATTTGGTATCCGTCCAGTTTGAATTAGAATCTGTTTTTAAATTAGTTTAGAAGGAAATTAAGCTAATAGCTTAAAAAAAACATGAATGCAGAAACGGTGCACAGTTTTATCTCATGTTGTGGTGTAAGAATATTTCCTCTACAGACATTTTTGTGAGTTTATTTTGCTTATGGTAAGACAGCTCAGGCTGTCATGGCTCTTTCCCCCAAATTTCCAATCTTTGCGCTAGGCTAAGCTAATTGCTTTCTGTGGCTTCATATTCACTATACAGACATAAGAGTGGTAGGCTATTCATCTTCTCAACCAAATTTGGGCAAAAAAGCTTTGCTTAAAATTGCTGTATTAGGCTTCAAAGTTAATTTCATAACTTAAATAACATTTTTTAGATGTTCATTGTACACTATGTATTTTACGTAATAATGCAATTTTCAGAGCTACTTTTCACAGTTGTTTTTTGGGCTGAAGCTCTGTGCAGGTGCTTGTCGAGCTATTGTGGACTGACTACTCACTCAGTCACTGTTTTGGAGGACTTCTCTCGTTTGAAGGCCAGCTGGTACTTGAGGCTCTCCACCTCCTTCTTCATCTGGGGCAGGTCCATCTCATCCATGGCTGCAGATTTGTGTAGGGCTTTTTTACCTGCACACAGCAGGGAGGCCAGAGTTAAATTTGTACTGTGCATAAAATTGTTAAAGAGAAGTCAGACACCCTCCATACAACTGTGCCCTGCAGCAAGAACACCACGAAGTAGATCTGATTTATAAGCACTACTTAGCGATTCCTCCTACAGGGGGGGAGAATGGAGGCTATTAAACATTAGAGTACAAACAAGTGCTGCCAACACTGGCAGACCCACTTAACACAACAGGATACAGGATGCCTTGTTATGTGTCCTTGGGGCGGCATGTTTCCACTTTTAGAAAAGTTCCTCAGCTTTAATGAATATGCCAAATTTAATTATTTTTGCAACCATAATGCCAACAGTTCATCAATTTAAGGCAGGTTTTGGTTCATTTCTTCTATATTGCATTGGCTGCGGGCAAGAGTAGACTTGATATTCAATACCTGATGGGAGGGAAAAGAGAGAATGTACGCTTCAATGCCCAAAAAGATGAAAAAGGACAGTCTGTACTTGTGCTGCGTCCCATTTCTTCCCATTTGCCCTCAATCCACCCCCATCCTATTGTGTGTGCTTCTAAAATGTAGTACTGTCCCAACAAAAAACTTCACTCTTTGAGATGAATGCTTCGGAAATAAGAAGGAAAAGAAATTAGGTTGTGTGTTTGTTTGTTTTTTAAATCCACATACTGAGTCACCTTTAACATCACAACACTGACTTGTTGTGATTGAGGGTCTGCAAAACTAATGGGTTTTCCAGGTTCTGCATGTGACATCAGCACTTTTCTTCAGGTTGCACTTCAAGCTCATGTAACTATACAAATGTCTGAGCAGCTCACCCAGCAAATCAGATCAGTGCTCCCTCTATACATCCTGTATCCTTATTTTTTACAATCTGTGGTTTAATGCATCAGTGATATGCACTTTCGCAGGTCATATCCATTACACCTGCACAAAGTTAGTAGGATGACTCAAACAATAACAGAGAAAAAAGCATCCTATAGAGACAAAACTGTTTACTACAGTTTACTATGGCATTTGGTATAAGGTTTGAATATGGTGAAAGTACTGTAAGATGTCTGTTTGTATGTTGAGGAGAGAACAGTAACCGTGCAGCCTTTTTGTAAACTATAGTAAGAGGGAGAAAGACACATGCAACCAGGTCAAAGACATTGGTACCTTTGGCTAACTACAAGCTTGCACCACAGATTAGATTTCCTTATGTAACTGTAATACATGTTTCTCTTTTTTTTTCCTAGAGTGAAAGAAGAATGTCAGGCTCATGTCTGTCTTTAAATGGATTGTGTTTACTGAGTTCACAGAAGAGTCAATGTGAATGCTCCTCTCTTGTATTCAGAACTTTGTAAGAGGACATAAGTTAGGATGTGTCTGCTGACATTTCAGGTAATAGAAGTACATTGTTAAAGTGTTTCTTGGGCCGTCTAAAGAGAATATTCACATCTTCAATAATACCATCTTTTTCTTTTTCTAACCCGCTCACTGCCTTGCTAAAATGTTAGTGGTAGAGGATACAAGACACTCACAGTAGCATTAATATTAGCTAAACATGTTTTGTAGCCTTGGCATCTATGTTGCTGTTGCTTGGCAGCTGTGTTCTCATTACTTAACTGCACGAACACTAAGAAAGTCATGTACACAAATTCTCATGTAGTAATCACAATGTCAGGAGTTCCATTTGAAAGGAGTATAATGGCATTTAAATCAAGATATTGTTTGCCTATCTTAGGCTGGAGTGAAGGCAGAACAGCTAGTTTGGCTTTGTCCAGAATGAAAAAATACACCGAGTAGCAACTCTAAAGCCCTCTAATTAGCAAGTTTTGTATAATTTGTATTGGCCAACAGGAATGAAAAAGATGATTTTTGGTTTTACTCAATCTTTTGTTGATTATTGTGGTTTTTACTGTCACAATCCCAACCTTACACCTTAATCTGGGCTTGGGGCCAGCAGAAGTGACCCAAAGGAGATAAAGACTAGAAAAATGACATTTACACCGCAAGATTAGCCAGAGATGACCATGCGCATGTGCGATTCATTTGATGTCTGAATGTGGAACAATCCAAATTTCCTGCACTGACTGCAGCTGGGAGGGACTGATGTGCAAGGACTGTGAGTGCTTTCGGACAGGGGGGAGGCTCAAGGCTGCAGCCACTGCTCACTGAAACGAGTTAGGAAGATTCTTGGTTTCACGACAGTCTCCAAAACTCTCAAATAACACCAAAAAAGTCACTAGATTTACCGCTAGTCACGGTCAGAATAGTTGCTAAATACAGCAACAAATTCGCTAAATTGTCAACCCTGTGTTGTAAAATCATGTCATCTCATTGAGGTTGCTATGTTGCATCTTTTGTCATGCTTACCCACTGTAAATCAAACCACGACCACTTCCATATGATGACTACCTGGAAGACCGACTGATATTCTGCTAATTTAATTGCAATGTGTTAGCATTAAAGCATGGTAAAATTAGCAAGTTAGCAAACTAACTAGCAAGCAACTACATGAGTTAAAGTAAACAGTTTACGTCTTCCTCAACACAACCTTTGACCCTGCTTCAAGACAACAATAAACTATCCATACTAAGACTTAGCTAGCAACACATGTAGGTTTAGGTGAAGAAGCTATATTTATTTTTGTTTTGACAGAACCAGGCTAGCTGTCTCCTTTTGTTTCAGTTCTTAATGCTAAGCTAGGCTGACGATGTGCTCACAGCTACTTAACACAGAGATGTAGAGATGATAGAAATAGAGATGTATGCGGTACTGACTTTCACATCTCACACTCTAAAACAAAGCGAATGGATGGATTTCTAAAAATGTTGAAATATTCCCTTGAACATTATATTTAGGCTTTTACATAACACACTGAGGCACACACACACATTTGGTTTTGAAGGGTTGAAGTGAAAGGAGGAACAGCTTCTGTGAAGTGTCTTTGGACCATGACTGTAACTCTTTCTTATACGTAAGGATCAGGAAAGTACTTTACCATACATTTACATGTAATATATGATTGAGAGCCACTAGCCATTAATCAATATTATCTCTGTTTCCTTCCACTGCATTTTCTTTGTCTGTTCCTCCCTTTCTCTCTCTCTGTCTTTCCCTCTCTCTCACTTCACACCCACGCTCTATGTCCACTATACCTTCTCAACAATACTCTTCCCCTCTTGTGTGTGTTCTTGTGTCCGTGTACCTTTAATGTGTGTGCAGGCCTCTGTGAGTCATTTGAGGATTCGGGTGAGCCGAGCGCTTGTCTAGTCTGCACTCAGAATCGATCTCACTGAGGTGCTTCAACACAGAAACAACAATGGTATTTTTAAGGGACATTAAATAATACTTGATATTATGCAATTGTCCTTTATGACAGTTTAGTGAGTGAGGGGGCATTGTGAGGCAGGAAATAGCAGCTTTGAATTCAACACCTACTTCACTGCATGGTCAGGATGCTAATGAACTACACAAACCATACGAATATAATAGCATTTGTTGGAGGCTACTTCTATTTTTACCCAAATGCAGTTCAGTTAAAACGTGGTTGGAAAGGTGAGAAAAATACACAAAATATGAAAACATACATGCATTTCTACATTTTCTACATTATTCTACATACAGTGTGCCCTATAGCTGTGTTTTACTTGCACTTTCTGTCCAATATGAAAATATTACTACTCTTGGTAATATTAGTACTACTACGACTATTACTACTGAGAGTTATGAAGACTGAGACAGGCAATGAGAGATACACTGAGACATATATGAGGAGTAACTAAGGTCTTTTTTGTACAAGTGTGTCTTTTTGTGAGTTTTAGGCACCAGGTGTAATATTCCATGACAAAGTGTGTGAGTCTTACCAATATTAGACAGAGATAGAGAGGCACAGCGATGGCCGGTTCCTGGCTGAGATCGGGTTTCAGCAGCATCCTCCAGAGACGACAGGAGGATTGAATGCTTTCCCCTTTCTTACTCTATCACTCACCATCTCCCTCATCCCTGTTTCCCCCTCTCTCCCTCTTTTCTACTTTCACTTCTGTTTGTCTGCTCTATCCATCTGTTTCCCAGCTTCTACCTCCTTTCCTGTCTCATTTTCTCACTTCTTCTCAGCCAATGTCTCTGTTTGTCTATTTCATTTTTCCTCTGCTAATTTCTCTCATTCTCGCCTGTTTTCACTCTTTCCTTGAACCAGTCTGTGTTGCTATCTGTCTGATAGAGGAAAGCACCAAGCTTTAGGATAGGCTGAGGACATAAAGGTGCTGTGTGTTTGCACACTGTGTACACAGCTAAAAACATCACTGCATAATTGACAGAAAAAGCTCCAAAAACCAACTGCTTGAATATTAATTGATATTATGTAACTCAGCTTTAGCCTCAAGCTTATACTACATACACATAAGTAGCCACTGGGTGCATATCCAACCTTTAAAGTGTTCTAATTTTAAAACAATGACCTCTGGACGTTAAAAAGTCAGTTGGTGGCAGCATTTCCATCCAAATACTCAAGCTAACATTAGCTTAATTGGCTAGCTTTAACAAATAAACACATCTAGTGACAGCTGCCATTCTAGTTGTCAAAATTAATGCATACTAGCTATAAATAAAAAGCATCCATGTGACTGAAATCAAGTACCTAATGTTTCCAAACGGTTTTGATGTCTTCAGTTTGGCATTTCGGCTGCTGCCATCTTGTTTTTGTTTTTTTAATCATAAGTGACCACATATGGTCAAAATCAGGTATCTTTTTAGCTCCTATAGTACAATAAATTGCTCACATTTTTTAGGTTACCACAATGTTGCAATTGGCTTTCATGAACTCTAACACACTTCAGAAGTGTTAAAGGTCTAAGGCCCCTCCTGAGATCATATTTTACTCTAAGGGAACATCAATGTTAAAATGAACATCATGCTGTAATATGTAAAACTTGATTGAACTTATTTTGAAAATGTTTACTTAGATAATAAATGAGAAGTAAGGTAATTTACCTACAGAGTACTGCAAATTGAGGTTAAAGGCACTTCCACTTTTCAGATCCAAAAGTATTGTGTATTGTGTTGCAATGACAAATGACATATTCCTGAGATTATCCAGAACTAACATATTCCTGGCATTTATAGCATACAATAAAATATAAATGATTTCTTCCTTTTTTCACATCAATTGCAGCACAGAGAAATATAATTTGAGGACTAATTTGAAAACTGCAGCTTCCATGAAGGTTTGTTTTGGCTGTACATTTAGGCTACTTACAGCATCGAAACTTGGTTCCATCCATTAAAAAAAATTCTGATTTTTTTTTTTTTTTTTTTTTAACTTTCTAGCTGTAATGGCTGCTTTAGAAACTTGTACGGCAGCTAGATGCTCTGCTAGATCCTGCAAGTTTTTTATTGGCCTCCTTTTGGTCCTCTCAGTCATCTATTTACCTTCCTGTAGCAATTATATTCTCTCCATTCTCTTCTCTCTCCATCATTTACCTTTCCCATTGTCCTGTTTCCCTCTCTTTCTCAAATTACCCTGCTTCTCATTTGGTCAATACCCACTCATGCGCACATGTCTGTTCATCCCCTGCATCTCAGTTACCAGTTAATTAACATCTGAGCAAACTGTAAGTCTTAGACACAAGCAATGAAACCATTTAACTAATAAAAATATAAATCATGGACAGAGTATTGCCATGAGGCTTACTGTTGTCTTACACTATGAGGTTTAAATCAAAGATATTAGCCGAGGCTGGTTTCCCCTGTGCAGCATTCTCACTGTCTCCCTTTCATTATGGTCTGATATCTGTTTTCCGTCTGTCTCCTGCTGTCTTCCACAGATGCCTCCTCACTAAGTGCTCCCTGTCCATTTACACACATTTGAATCAGTTAATCCCTCACTCCACACATTATCTATCTCTCATTTCTGTTTCTCTTTGCTGCCCAGCCAGGAGATAGGGTTATAAAAACCCTCTAAAACACCTTGCAGTTTACTATATTATAAATATATATCAATGACAGCCTCATTGTTATCCCTTGATATAACTACTATAAACCAATCTCATGAAGCTTCGTCTGCTTATTGTCACATTGACGATCGGCTTCCTCAAAGGTTTATTAACTGTACTGAAGAGAATAAACAAGTCTTTGTTGAAGCCTTTTTGACCTCCATCTGCCATCAGTGGAAACTCTAAAAGCTATGCTGCCTGTTCACACAGGATGTTGTAAGGATATATACTGGCTTTAGCCCACTGGCTTTTCACTTCCATGTTAATGTGATCTCTGGCTGCTCTTATCCACTGTTCATAGTTATATCTAGGAGAAAATAGTAGCAGAAGTATTCTGAACCCATGTAATTGAAAGCAAGAAGGCGTAGCCTATAACACTCTATATCGCTGACTGCTGTTAGACAGCAACCTTTAGTGGTCGTTGTAATTATTACAGGAAGGGTGGAAAGGAGGAATACAAGTGAGGCAATATAAATAATGAGGTAGTCTGTTTTGGGATGGTCTGAGGGGTCACATAACACAAAGTGCGAAAGATTAGTCCGTGCCATGGCAGAGCTGTAGGTGAATGCAACTAAGGTCCCGTTGCAACACGACTTTCCCTCTGTCTCCCCCTTCCATTCTCTCTGTCATTGACTAATAAACCTGACAAATGCAAATATGTAATCTTTAAAGTTTGAACAAAGTCTAGCCTGATTACTATGCTATATGAAATCTAAAAGCATCACAAAAGTCAAGAGGCTAGATCTTCAGGGGACCATGGATGTCTGTGTAAAAGTTCATGGTGATCCATCCAATAGTTTGTGAGATATTTCAGTCTGGCCCAAAGTGGTGGACTGTCTAAATGACAAACTGACTGTCGACATTTCCATCCCTAGAGTTACACTGCTAGTAAGGCCAAAAAAAAAAAAAAAAGATTGAATGTTCTTTGTCTGCTGCACTGGTTCACAGTGTGCTCTGTACACGATGTATTTTCCTCAACAGCTCTGCAAACCACTGTGGAAATAAACTTCTAGTCAATTTATACATAATCTGTGTACAGTCGCAGCAAGACCTTGTCCACGTTTTTATTGGAACAAGAGTGCCCTGTGCTTTGTATATAGTTTGATTTATGAAACACAGTGCAAGGATAGACAGACAGACATACAGACTGACTGACTGACCAAGCATGTTAGTAGGGTTTACATTACATACACTACATGTAACTATATGCTAACCTCAAGGAAGCCTGGACCTTTGGTTGCTGTTATTTGTAATTTCTCCCTAATTTGGATCACGTTATTAAATATATGTGATTATTTAGTTTTTGATTAAGAAGCAGAAGGTGACGACAGATTGCAGTTTAAGTGCATGAAAGTGCAATTCCAAGTTTAAGGCAAACTAGATATAGTGTTGGAATTTATTCCAATGAAAGTTACTGATGTATGAAGCAAAGCAAGATTGACTTTGGCACATGAAAACATATAATCTACGGGGCCACGGAACAAGTGGGTTGGTGACAAGTACGCACTTTATTCAGTTAAGGGCTCTTCCAGAATTAACTAATTTTACTGGATCATAGACATCCTAGTCTAACATAATAAATGATTATAATTCACCCCTTTATCAATTTCTTCCATTTAAAGTCATAGGTTATTAATGTCATTCCATGTACACTTTATTTTTCTAAGCACTTCAGTATGAGTGTAATAAATGCTGGAGAGTGCAGAGCAGCAGAGTGTGGTCTGTAGTTGAGGTTTGGGTGATTGCAGTGGTTACTGCAGCGGATATGTAGCTGTAAGTCTAAACTGGGACACTTTGTCATGAAGGAGAACAGGTTTGCCTCAAGATTATAGTCAGGAATAATGGAAGATGAAGAATCAGTTAACTACATTTGCCTTATTTCAAATTATTCTACAAGATCTCATCTGTGGGAATACAATTCTGACTACATCAAGTACACCCAACATGTTTTTTTCTTTTATTTTCTTATAACCCAGAAAGGCACATGCATCAATGCCAGAATAATGGGTCGCCGCCGCAGCAGTTAGTGCCTTGCTCAAGGGTACTTCTGCAGGGCCCCGGAGGTGAACTGGCACCAATCCAGCTTCCAATCCACACTCCATACTCATGTGGTGACAAGAAGCGGCTAGTCCCTGCGGACTGAGCTACTGCCGCCCCAGTTTGTGTACTGCTTTTTAAAAACATGTTTGGGCTGGTGTGTGATGGGGGACCATTGGATGGTATGTAGGTTGCATGACGATTTGGGTCAAAAGCATCTAGAGATTAACCTCTACCCCCTGTCTCCTCCACTGTCTTCCCAGCTTCACAGTAATATACTGTATGAGTGTGTGTGTCAGCGGAAGCAGGTGGCACTTTGTGGTGAGCTGCTACCAATGTTTAATGTGTTGAACCGCTCTGTCTGACTTGATGATCTATGATGATGGCAGAGATGGCAGCTTGAAGGGGAAACCAAAGGTGAAAGGGACATAAAGACGGGGGTGAGGAGAAGAGGTAAAGACAGAAAGAGGAGGATGAGACAAGGAAGGAGAGATGCAAGGCAAAGAGACAGATGAAGGGAAACAGAGTGAGAGTGCCTCTATAGTTACTGCATTGTAAATAGAGACTAAAAATAGAAAGGAACAGGCAGAGCTCCTCTGACCAGCTGAGAGTGGAGACTAAGAAAGAAGGAAGAGCCTCCTTGCTGTTAAACTGAGAAAGAGATGCTGCTGAGGATAATAAATGCCAGACGCTGACAGACAATATTTGAGCTTTTACAACCAGCAGATCTGTTCGGCACTTCAATGAGCTCTGAGGCGACAGGGACCAGTCCAGCTGATATCACACCAGCACAGCCCTGCCTACATGGGGAAATGTCCAGTCGATTGGATCTGATCAATATAGGCCTGGACTGGAATGGATGGAAGGCTTTTACTGTGTGTGTTGGGGTCAGCTGTTATGTATCTGCCACTGTTGCTTCATTGGAAGGAGCCAAATCAGAGTTCTCTTATTTGGGTGTAAGCTTTGGGCGTGGCACTGCCCACCCTTTAGTGTCGAACTGACAGTCCCTGGAGTCTACTCCACCAGAGTCAGAAGGTACAAGGCACTTGGCTTATTAGTATCATGGTTGAACTGAACTGGTCCATGAACAGGCCCAAGGGCCCCTGGCCTCTGTATTGACATAAATGTTGACATAACCTCTAGAAAGTCAATTAAATGACTGCAAAGAGATGAAACTGACTACATAGAGGTGCAAAACGACTACAGAGACACAAACTGAACACAAAAATGCTACAAAGGGGGGTTAAAAAGAAAAGTAAAAAAAAAAAAGAAAATTACTTACACAACACCTACAGAGCATTACAAAATGACTACACAGACTCCACCAACAGCAGCTATTAATTTATATTATTTCATAATTAAAAACATTCATTTTTTCTTCTGCATCAATCTGTATTTCACTAAATAAGCCAGTGCTTTAAATTTGTCACAACAAATTAAAAAAAAAAAAAACTGTGCCCTGATGTTGGCCCCCCATTCAGAGTTTCCAGAGCCGTCCCTGCTCAGAACTACAAGTATGAGACAAACATCTACCATCCTTAAAACAGGGTCAGGTAAGGACAGAGAATGAGAAGAGAAAAATACAAAAAAAAAAAAGAGGAGGAGGAAGTGCAGAGGAGAAATGTAAGTTTTATGTAATATTCGTGGGTTCCATATGGCCAGTATTGAGGTGTGTGTGTGTGTGTTTGAGTGTGTGTGTATGTGTGTGTTAGGAGGCTGGAGGCGGACAGCACAAAGTGTGAAATCGTCCACTCAGATTGTTGCACTTTGTGAAGTACACTTAAAATAAAGAGGTGATCCTGCGGGTATAGACCTTAATTCTATTTTGCCTATGATTTATTCCATTCATTTACGACAAAATCTTGCTAATCTTCTAGGCTATTTTATGCCAAATGAACATTGCTGCAGAAAGGCCTGTTGGCACAACACGGTGCATGACTATAATTGTATAATGTGACTAAAAGAGACGGTCGCATCTCTTACCTCACTGATGCGCCGGTGGAGGCTGTTGCTCTTTCCAAGTCTGACCGGTGCAGTTAAACCGGATGGGGGGCAGAGAAAACGGCTGAACCGACGCGCGGACAGGGGATTTTGTTTCCCAGCTCTCACACAAATAACAGCAGCTTTAATGTCCGTGCACTTTGTTTATCTCGGGGAGGCGGTGCGCACTCTCGGTTATCCACTGGAAAAGATCAAGGATAAAATCCGCAGTCTCCGGAGTAAAAGAGACGATGACGACCAGTCTGAGGCTGTCTGGAGTGCTGGAGGACTCTGTCTCGCTTTCTCCCTCTCTCTCTCTCCGGTAGTTACCCCGCTAGTCCGATTTGTGGCTGCCGCTGAAGCTGCAGGGGGGGATAGGAAGCGGAGAAGTTAACGAGCTGGTCCGGTGCGCGCTCCGCCGTTCACTGGCCGCTTCTCTGCTGGGAGCCTCCTATAAGAGCGGCGTGCGTGTGTGCGCGTGCATGGAGGGAGAGAGCGAGAGAGAGAGAGAGAGAGAGAGAGAGAGATTGAGTTCCCTGAGGATGCGATTGGAGTGTTGACCGGGCGAGGCGGAAGGAGGGCGGGAGGAGAGGGGGGAGCAGGTAGCCTACCACAGTCAAGGAAGAAAGGATTTTAAACTGTCTTCACTCTCACTCTCTTCTTCACTGTGTGTGTGTGTGTGTGTGTGTGTGTGTGTGTGTGTGTGTGTGTGTGTGTGTGTGTGTGTGTGTGTGTGT
>JAOWBC010000458.1:22043365-22055001 GCA_028566105.1 Hypoplectrus providencianus
TCCTCTATTGTGTGCCTGGCTGTCTCTCTGTAATCCAGTGTGTCTCTTTGTGGCAGTACAGCATGTGGCTCAGCTGCACTTTGGCCCCTAATGGACCCAGTCAATGGGGAGAATTGCCACCCTGTTGTCTGTATCAAGGTCAAGTGTGTGCATATAAGCGTGCGTGTTTGTGTGTTTGCTCGGTGGGCGGGTGGCCTCCTGGACTGTGTGTATTCTTTGTTTGAATGTGGGCTTGCTGGCAAAGTCACGCGTGTGTGGAAAGAACTAATATTAGCTATATTCAATTTTAAACTCCGGGTCAGTGATTTTTTATTTTTCTTACACTGTGTGTGGAATGTAATAATATATTAATATAAGTTTTCCTAACTTCTTTTAAAGTGCATTTTCAATCCTGTGTATCCTTATATCATAAATTTTGTACAGACAGTATGTACTGAGCACAAACTGAGTGACACCTGTAAAACAAAGAAGGTGTGTTTGTTTAGGCCTGTATCATCAAAGGTTTGAGTGTGTGCACATTAGAGTGTGTACAGTGGGTCTGACCCGGTTCCTCGTCTCCAATTTCAAAGTAAAACAAGACAGACAAAACAAGAGTCTGCAGCCATGCTAGCAGCTGTGTGACACTGTATGGATGCAAAGTGGTGCTTTGAGATAAATCCTTGGACGTTATCATTCTCACAATAAAGTTGTTAACACAATGCTATTTCAGAGGTACCATATACTAAGTTTGGCCTGTAAGCATGTTAAATATACAACAGATAAGATATGGCGTGATTTGTTGACATTATGTCAAAAACATACATGTAATGTGCTGCAGACATACATCTACTGCATGCTAGCTCGCTAGCCACAGTCCATTCCATTAACCATTCTAATACCATTTGTACCTCAAGGGCGCTGTTAATGCAGAAACTGTGCTCTAAGATGCCCTTGTGCCCTTATAAGGTGCCTTTACTTGTATAAAAATGATATGCTCCCCTGGGTGCCCTTCCACTAGAGAAAATATATATAAATAGATGGGGGAATCCACATTCTTAGGTTAAATGCATAAGTCTTCTGTACTTTGAGAGAAAAATTTGAGCTAACACTGCACACATAACATTGTCATAGTTGGAAGATATCGTAACATAGACTCGGTTATCCTTCAGTGACGCTTTCAATCATGGTTGACGACTTCAGTGCAAACTATCTAACATCTATTTACTTTGCTCACATCAAGCTGAGGGTTGACAGACTGACACAATGTGAAATACAACGCAAAATATCATCTATAGTATAAAGTTAATTTCATTACCTACTGATGTAACTTTAACATGGGCAAATTAGATTATGGCACATAGCTATACATGTATTCAGTATATTCTGCATATAGCACATTTTGCAAAGTAGTTTTTCCTCTAACTGCCAGGTTGCAACCAGCTTATATAAGCATTAAGGATTAATGACAACATTTTACAATTACAATCACTCAATGGGTCACTGTTTTAAGCGTAACAGTCAGATTGTATGCTGTCAGCTGTTTCTTATTAGTATACAATTAGACACAGAGGACACAGTTCCAGTTACATTTTAATGTCACATCCAAAACATGTTTTCTGAGCAGGAGGGAGGAAGAAAGAGCTTTGTATGCACTGTCAGCTGTTCCAGGCATGGTTATCTGCACAGAAGGAGACAAGTGTTTTGTGAATGAAGACCGAGGCGATTTGACACAATGAGACATTTTGTAATTGCACATTCAGAGGGACTGGCAAAGATTTTCTGTACACACTGTCAGCTGTATGAGGCATCTTATCAGCATGAAAGGAGAGACAGCCTTTTTGAAAATGAAGCTGAATCACTCTCTGTGAAAAGCCTGCTCTGCTGTTGTGACCACCATTAAACCTCAGTGTAGTAACCAATCCAAAACATCTGCATCAGAGAGACGGCAAGGGCTGCTGTGTGTGTGTGTGTGTGTGTGTGTGTGTGTGTGTGTGCTGAGGGGGATGAAGAGGGGAGTCTTGTCAGTGATGTCCCACACAAAGAAGATAAAACTACTAATGGCCTGGGTTTCCTCTAATGGAACGCTGAGCTGTGAGTGTGAGTATGTGTGTGTGCGTGTGTGTGCACATCAACAAAGCTGCATTGAAAACATCTCTTATTCATGGCTGCATTACGGCATTCAGGCCTGGTCTTTCTCTCTTTCTATTTACAGCTCCCTCTCTCTGTACATGTGGGCATCTATTCACATGCACCTACTGCTTCCAGGCTGCAGAGCTGCACAGATCAGCTCTCAGTGTGGTGATTCTTCAGCGTCCAACAGCGTCCCTCTTCCCTGCACCTCGTCCCAGTTACATCACATCATATCACACTGAGGTGAAAGTAAACAGAGGTTAATTTCTCTGTGGAAGCCCTGCCAAATATGACACCATGAATATGTAATGTTGTCCCAGGCCAAGGTCATCAGACATCTTGTTTAATTATGGTAAGATTTAATTCTATCAAATGTGGAAATACCTTACAAATATTTTTTGGGTCAGTATATTTGCACACACCATATTTACTTTACTTTACTTATGCACTTTTTTATGCAACTTTGACAGCTGTAGTTATGAATTAGTTTAAATATTAGGATTTTTCTTTTCTTTTCTTTTTTTTTTTTTAAACGCATTACTAAAGATAAAAGCAGTGGACCCCAATCTTTTAGGCTTGTGTCCCTTGTCACAATTCAGATGTCTGATAATTTTTCAGGCCCAGCAGAAATAGCACTCTCCTCAGATTTTTAGATGATGTAATTTAATGTTAAACTTTGTACTATTAAGTTAAAAATGTATGGTTGAAAAAAGAAAAATAAATAACTGAAATGATCAAGATAGTGTGAAGAAGTGACACCTGTGTATTGTGTTGCAGGAATATGTACCTGTGTCAGCATGCTAACCGGCTAGCCCCAGTCAGTCCTATATTGTTATAACACTTGTGCATCTAGAGGTGGTATAGCGTTAATATGTTATGTTCAGTCCACCCTCAGAGAGGTCAAAGAAGTGGACACAGCCACACTCTTACCTGAACAGCAGTTAGCAGCTTTATTTTACAACTTAAACCTAAGTTTGGACCCACTTTTGAGAAACGACTGGATGTGCTTGTTAGCTAATTCTTGTAAAAGTTATGATCTGATAGATGGAGGGGCAGAGACAGTGAGAGAAAATCAATATGTGTGAGCCAGTGCTAATATCGTGGCGGGCCACCATACATAAACATTAGGTTATTATGCATAGAAATTCCATATCTGCTAGATTACTATGTTGCAAAATGGCACTAATATATAAAAAATATATGCTATATGCAGGAAAATTTTTTATATCACCACACTGTGACTGAGTCTGTGACATTATATTATTTACAATTACTATTTGCCATGTCAACTGGTGTTTTCTGTGTTCCCTGAAGTTCAAGTAACCAGAAGAGCAAAGGTTGTATGACTATTAATAGGAGACTTAATGAAATGCACTGTAGCTGGGTATGAACATTGCAGGAATCATTTGGGACAACAGTACACAACTCATTAAAATGTATGATGCATGTCCAGTTTTCTGGCAGCTTAATGTGAAAATGTTACATAAAATACCTTTAAAAGACGTAATGACAATAAATGATCCAGTTTGTCACAAAAAGGTTTGAAAGAATTCTAGAATAATTAATAAAATTTTCTGTCAATATTCTGTGTACCTCCACTTTCCATTCTCTTCACAATTATATATAAAGCAGTTAAAATGAGCCCCACTTTGCTACCTGTAGAGCAATAACTGCAGTTTATACAATAAAGCACCAGCAATAACAATCCAAAAGTGCCTTTCATAATAATATATCAGGCACAGGAGACACTTTTGTGTCTACTTTTTCCATGCTGTACTTGCACTACTCCCTGTTTCAACATAAAATGCTGCTAAAGCATTCATATATTACTAATTCCAACTCAGTATTATTCATTTAGTCATTTAATATCATCAAGAAAAAAAAATGAGTAAAAAAAAAAAATGTATAACACTGCCTAGAGGCATTTCTCTGCATTAAGTACATTTTGTTGATATCAGAGGGTGTTTTCCTCTCATGCCATGCCTTCAATTAGATAAGCAGCGCCCTCTTGTGGTAGAAGAAAGGTGGCATAAAATCATGAAAATAACACAAAAAAAGGCAGATTTGGACAGCCTTGGACTAAAATTTAAAAGTTGGGAAGGAGAAAAACGACTGAGGACAAAAGCTGCTAATAAAAAAAAAGAATAACTTGAGAAATACTTCAAAATGCCACTAAATGTCAAAAATATATATTTTTTAATGAATGAAATGGAAAATTTAATAGTAACAAAATGAATACAAGTCATTACAACAAATGTATTATGCAATAAGACGCAAATAAAAACAGGAATATACATTTATGTCACATTTTATCAAATAACTAATGCAAACATTTATTAATCATACTATATTTTGGTGAGTTTAATGGCATAATAATTTATTTATTGAGTTATGAATTTATTCATGATTTTTTTTTTTTTTTTTAAATCTTGACAGCTTCATTTCACCATTGAAAACAATCACAATAAGATGATAAAGCATTCTCCCCTCCTCCACATTGAATTTGAGCCATGTGACCAAACAGCTGTGGAAGATATTTGAGCATTCTGACACACAGACATCAAGCTTTCTGACATCAGTTTGTTATCTGTGGCAGCTTCTATACATAACAACATTAAAACCCTACTTGCATGAATGCATCAATAAAAATAATCTATTATATTTGGAATAAATCAAACAATCTGAGTGGGTTTATTCTGCAAAATGGTTTCTTTTGATACTGATCTTTTTCTTCATTATGTTTAAAATGTAGGACTTACTGTAGTGGAGTCATTTCAGTGTGGTATCAGTTCTTTTACTTAAGTAAGGGATCTGGATATCTGAATACCACCACTGCTAAAAACCTAAAACCAACAAACCTCCCAAAGTGTACCATAATCTATATATTTCACTGTGCTGCTATGACATAGTTCAGTAGAACTGACACCAAGCCCTTGTGAATAAAACAACAACAACCACAACAACAAAACATTACAACTGCTGTTGGCGTCTCAGACAGGTATAGAACATTATTTATGATTTTCATTTGTGTTCTCACACCAATTTTCCTCTGACACTGTAGTTTGTTTTTTTGTCTTATGCTTAGTATATGTGTATGTATGTGTTATATAGCTCCTGTTTAATTTATTACTCTGATGCACTTTATCTACTTGTGCATTTTTGAAAGTGGTGCAATGTCGTCGATGTAATACCGTCAAGGTGAAAACATACATGTTGGTAGGCTATATTTAATATGTATTATTTCGATTCTATCGCCCTCTTAAAATAAATCATTATGCACCTAGATTAAATCAAAATGATGTATTTTCTTTTCCTTTTTTGCATTGTAAAATACATCTTTAATCATGCATGCAGTTGCATGGCTCACAATTCAACCGTTTTTTCTTCTGTGATGTTGGTCAGTATCTCTCCACATCACACCACCATGCACGTGCTTTCAACATAAAACGTGATGGTGGCTGTCGCATGATGGCTCGGTCTCTGCTCGAACCAATAACGGCGCAGAACCGGAGCAGATGTGGATATATTTGGGAATAGTACGCTTTGCTGTTGGTTTCCCGTATTTACTGGCAGAACCAAGTCCAATGGCAGCTCCGCGAAGTGGATTGTGGGAGGCGTAGTCTGACAACATAGAGATAGATAGTCAATAGGAGAGAGCGCAGTGCAACTTCTACTACATGTCCCAGAACACATCGCGACATTTGAGTTGTGTATGTGAGGCAGAGAGAGAGAGAGAGAGAGAGAGAGCAAGGTTTAGGAATTCGTCTGCAGACTTGGAGCTGCGCTGTTACGGAATAATGGTAAGTCTTCAAACTAAAACTCGGCCATTTTGTTAAATAATTGTCCGACTAGCTATAAAATAACGAAGTAGTCCAATTGGTGGTCGGCACAATTTGTCAAAGGCCGTTGGTAGCGGTGTGTGCCAATAAAAAAATGTAACATTAGCTAGCTAAGTTAAGCTAGCAAATGAAACACTTTAGCTTGCTAATTATCGCAGTTTTAAATGGTTGTTGACGACATGACGGTTGATAAGAAAATGCACTACGAGCTACCGTTTATATTAGCTGCCTTGCGTAAAACTGTTATACTCTTTGCTATACTTATATCTTTAGTGTTTAAACATGAAGCTAGCTAGCTGTCAGTGTTCAACTTTGGTCCGTTGTGAGAGTGTGTGTTCCGCCCCCCTTCCTTGTGTCTAGGCTCCCTTCTTACGGGAATCTCCTGGCTTGTGAAAAGAGACATTGACGCTAGTTGGAGCGGATTAGAGGAGCTGGATAGTTTCACTGGCAGATTCTGCAACCTATTACCATATGAGCTGACAGTTCGCATACCTTTCTGTTTACATCACTATCTAGTTGTCCGGGTCACTGGTTTTTGGCTGTCACTTCTCCCTTTTCTCTTTGTCTCTGTGTAGCTCCCTCCCTCTCTGACTCTCAGCCTTCCCCTGTGTGTTTGAGGGTTTGCAGATGCTGGTCACTTTTTACATTTTTCGCTGTTAGTTTGTCGATAAGACGCTGGGTCAATGCTGCTTTCAGTCAGACAGCTGTTTTCTGATTTTCTTGCTGCCTAAACTGTGTGTATGTCTCATGGGGATTATAATCACACTCAATACTTCAAGAAGATAGGAAGAATAATCAGTGCAGTTATGTACATTTGTAGAATGTACACTTCACATGGAAAACTAGTAATTCCTGCAAAGTGGAACCTCTGCTGTTCAGCTTTGCTGCTGAGTTTGTGCAATGAGTTTTGTTTGGATCAGTTTTATAGATAGGCATATGAATATGTTACATAGTTTTTTATGCGTTACTTTTACTGTAGGAAACTTTCAAGTTCAGAAGAAAAACAAAGTTTAAGCTAACAGAAACGTTGTGAGACATCGTTTCAGACATTTATTCAATGTAAAAAAAAAAAATTAAAAAAAAAATTAAAAAGATTTAAAGGTACATTGTTAAAAAAAGACTCTGAAATCTCTGCCCATAGGGGGCAGGTCAAAAAACAACATTGGATGCTCGGGACCCTCAGTCCCTCACAAGCCACTTGCTAAAAACTGGCACGATTGTATATAAAACATTACAACATGAGATAGACTGACACAAACTGTAAAAGTGTGCTCTTGTCTGACAAGTCCACATTTTTAATTGTTTTTGGAAACCTTCTCTCTCTTATTATTTTTAACTTATATTAGGTTAATACTGTCTTTGTTTAGCTTTTAATCAAATATATGTTAGGTAGGAAGAGCAAAAGACGCACTCATGTATTACACAGTGTCCCAAACTTTTTTTGGAATTGGGGTTGTTAAAACCAATGCACTTGGAGCTCATTTGAAAAGAATGAATGCAGCTTTCTGAAAATAGATATGATGTAAGAAAATATAAGTTGACAAAATACTGGACAAAAAACTCCTACTCTCATTAAAACATTAATAGTTTATGGATATATTGCCAAGTTACTGAGCATATTAGTTTCTAACCAGAAAATGACTGACTCACCAACTGAACTTTGAATTTCCTGCTTTTAGCCTTTGCAGTCTCATTATGAGCTTGAATATGAGTCTCCTTATCTTTGGTATTTCTACAAACTATATAAAAAAAAACAATCCAGTGCAACTAAGAAAACCATAAAAACGTCCTTTCTGTTACTGCTGAATGTTAATGATATTTCTTGTGTTGTTGTGCCTGAGGCCAGAAAAGTAGGTCAAACATCTATTCAAAAGCAACTCGTTCAAGATTCAGGATGCACTTAACTGCTATATCATACTGCACTGCCTCCTGTAGCTTTTCTGTAGCCACTGGCATTCACTAACATTCTTTCAGCCAAGTGTGGGTGTGTGTTTTTTTTCTCTGTTTCTGTTAAAACATAAAACCAACTTATGGCTAGCATAATGTATCCTGATTTCATTTAGGCTCCAGCAGTCCTGCTCAGATATCAACAGATCCAATATGATCTTTTTTTTTTACTCCTCACACTCTCTTTTTACTTCTACTCACTCATGTCCCCTATTTTTTCTCTGTACCCTCCCTTCTCCTCCTTCTCTCTTCCTAGGCCTAGCAGTTGAGCTAACTGCTAACTGTGCATTTGTATGTGCTTTGGGTTATGAGCAGTGGTAAGGAGCCTTGCTACAACTGACAGTTGTTCAGAGGAGCAGCCGTCACCACAGCAGCCGTCCCCAGCAGCCCCCCAACCCCCCAGTAGACTCCAGCAACAGGGTGAGAGACATTTGTGCCACTCAAGAGGAGATTTCTAATAGAGAGTTTTTTTTTCTATTGTAATGTCTGTTATTGTTTATCCATATACACTCTAAGCACTTTCAGGGCATTTTTTTTTCTATCCTGTTTGCATCTTAGTGACTGTGCCCTAATTTTTTACTGCAATACTGCAATTCTATGAAAACAAGAACATCATGGCTAGAAGTAGTGTGAACTCAAAAACATCTTTTGTTGCAGTGTAACACATGATGATGCCGCCATACATTTGATTTAAAAAATAGTTTAAACGGCCTGAAATTGAGTCAAACTTTTGCTGAAATTTAGTCAAACAACCACTGGTCTCCGCTAATTAATCCATGGTACCCCAGCTGAGGAGAGAGTTCGATTTTTTTATCGGGACCTTATAATGCCAACAGTTTTTATTTGACAAAATTCTTATTTGGGTCGTGTAGAATCTATTGATTTTTTTTATGATAAATCACTATTCTAAGCTTAGGTTTGTTTTCCCAAGAGAAGGATTCAAGGACTGTCAGAAGTGTGAAAATCTACACATATCTCACCTCATGGCTGCTAGCTTTGATAATTGTTGACATTTTGGGGATGTTTTTTTAAGAAAACGTGGTCAGAGAGTTTAATCTCCAGACTGTTTCTTTACAATGTATCGATCCTTTAAACCCTCTTCTCTTTGCAGCAAAGCAGGATGGAGGCCTCCTTTGGCCCTACCTTCTCAGCCGTGGCTGCTGGAGCTAAAGGTGAGAATGGTCCCCACTACATAAGCTCTGCCTTTTCTCTGCCTTACTGCTTATCTGTATTTTCTTAATAGTCAAGGAAAAAGTACATTATTCTGGCATGATTTTTAAAATTTGTCCTTATATTTTTTGAGCAGAAGCGCCCAGCACCTATAAGCAGCATCGTAGAACTCCTTCCTCCTCAAGCACTCTGACCTATTCTCCCCGAGATGACGACGATGGAATGGTACACTCTCACATGCACATCCTTGTACATTTGATGTTTCTTCAAGGCTAATGGATTAAAAAGCTCAAAGACAATAACATTTAAAAACCATCTGAAGCTGGTCATTTTTTGAGTGCCTTGGGTAGCTGTGTAAATTGGTTTTTAATCTCATAAGTTGTTTTAACTGTAATTGTGCACAAGGCCCCAAACTGGATATACTACGTTACTATGAATATATGAATAGTCTATAACCTCTTCTCTCCACTGCCCTCTGCCCCTCCAGCCTCCTATTGGTACTCCTCGGAGGTCAGATTCAGCCATCTCAGTCCGATCACTCCATTCTGAGTCCAATATGTCTCTGCGCTCCACGTTCTCTCTGCATGAAGAGGAGGAGGACACTGTAAGTCATGCAGCACTTACATATACTATATACAGATGTCAACAAACATATACATAAGCTCACAAAAGCATAAAACGAAAGTTCAAGAAGGGAACTGAAACCACACCAAGCGACTTACCAAATGAATTTGTTTGTGTGAAGGAGCCCCAGGTGTTTGCTGAACAGCCATCTGTAAAACTGTGCTGCCAGCTGTGCTGTAACGTCTTCAAGGACCCCGTCATCACTACATGTGGGGTGAGTTGACTTCTGTCCTCTCCAGCCTGTCCTTCACCTCTCCATCTTCCTCATTCGCTTTTGCCTGCTGTCTTTTTGAAAGTCTCTACATTAAAGGCATAATTTATAATGTGATGTCCTACTCATTCTGCCTACACAGTAACCGAAAAGGTGTTGCACAGTGACCAATAAGTTGTGTTTTTTTCATAGAGAGATAGCATTTTATTTTGTCTGTTTTTACTTTTTCTCAGCACACCTTCTGCAGACGATGTGCCTTGACATCAGGTAAGATTTAAAATATTTTATAGTTAGTTAGTTTTAGAGTTATGGATGTAGTTATACTCTTACATTCATGTTTGTTTTCTATACAGACAAGTGCCCAGTGGATGCGGCGAAGCTAACGGTTGTGGTGAACAACATTGCGGTAGCCGAGCAGATTGGAGAGCTGTTCATTCACTGTAAATACGGCTGCAGGGCGACAGCCAGCGCTGCAGGGGGAGCCGCAGCCTCCAACTCCACAGTGGCTGGAAAACCTGGAGCGTATGAGGTGGACCCACTGGGCTGCCCGTTCACCATCAAACTGTCCACACGCAAGTAAGGGCTATAGAAAAATTAAATACTTTAGGATATAGCATCTTTACTTCTGGAATATGATTGTGAAAGTTATTCAGTAAAGCAGCAGAAAATTGCAGCGCGATTAATGTTTCCTCCTCTTTCATCTCTATAGAGAACATGAGGCCAGCTGTGACTACAGGCCAGTACGCTGCCCCAACAACCCCTCCTGCCCCCCGCTGCTCACCATGAACCTGGAGGCTCACCTAAAAGCGTGTGAACACATCAAGTGTCCACACTCCAAATATGGGTGAGTCCTAAGAACGCATTCTCACAAATTATTTAACTGCATCTCCATGTCTCATACAGCACAAAAGATATTAAAAAAATAAAAAAAATAATCCATCTGTTGCTCAGTTTCAATGACATATTGTTTGTCTCCTTTGTTTTCTCCGCAATGTTAATTAAAAACTCAATGATAACACACCCCTCTACCTCCCATTAATATGACTACCCTCTTCTCCCTGACAGCTGCACGTTCATCGGTAATCAGGACACATATGAAACACACCTGGAGGTGTGTAAATTTGAGGGTCTTAAAGAGTTTCTGCAGCAGACTGATGACAGGTGAGCAGACATATTCAAACTGTACATATCACAGGTGAAGATGTTGTCTGCAACAGAAATTCAAAATTTTCAAGATTCACAGATATTCAAGTTTCTCGAATATCTGAGTATTTTCTTTCCATTTACTCAGTGTTAAGCATACTTTTCACAACTTCAATGATTAAAAAAAAATAAATAAATAACCTCCTTAAGAACATTAAAGTCTTGACTATTTCTCTCTTTGGCTGTTTAAAATGTCTCACCTTTGACCCTGTTCAGGTTCCATGAGATGCAGTTGACTCTGGCCCAGAAGGACCAAGACATTGCTTTCCTGCGGTCCATGTTGGGGAAACTATCTGAGAAGTTGGATCAGCTTGAAAAAAACCTGGAGCTCAAATTTGGTAAGATACATTAGAGAAAGTTTTTCATTTTTTTCCCTGCTTATTCCTGCTGCGGAATTGCCCTGAATTTTGGTCATATGGTCAGCATGGGGGTATTCTTCTAATGAATGCCCTCTTAATATACCTGGTTGGGGAAACACTGCTTTCATAAGGCATTGAACCCCAAAAGCAATTTATTTCCAACAAAAAATTTGG
>JAOWBC010000458.1:22089280-22102765 GCA_028566105.1 Hypoplectrus providencianus
TGTGTGTGTGTGTGTGTGTGTGTGTAGAAGAGTGAGAGGGTTGTGGTTGAGGTGCTACATTCTCATCATGCTGCAGTTTGATGTGGATGGTGATGATTGTCTGTAAGTGACTCGTGTGTAAGAAAGAGGGAGAGAGGACTGAATGTGTGGGACTTTGGGACTGTCCTACCTTCCCCTCGCCTTGCCCCTCCCCCTTCCTGGTTGCTGTAGCGTCGTAAGGCGGTGCTTCATGGAGTGGACAGCCCGATTGGCTTGATGTCCGAGAAGAGCTGGCAGAACCTGCTGGGAGAAATACCATTGGCCTGTGTCAAGTTGTCTCCCTATTGCTGTAAACTTCCTATCGATCAACAGATAAGTGGACTTCTAACCTGACCTCCACTGCTCTCCAGCCATTGGTTAATCTCCTTTATTTGCTTTGATAAGGAACCAATCATATTCTTGTTTTCTGAGATATGTCAAACCTCCTTAACCAATTGCACCATGCTACACTTCCTCCTACACTTCCATCCCCTGCCTTGGCCATCTGTCTGATAAACCAGCCAAGATTCGTGTGTGTGTGTGTGTGTGTGTGTGTGTGTGATATAATGACATTAATCCAATGACCAGTAGTTTATGACTTATTTTTCTGAGCTGACTCTTTATCCTACTCACCCGTTTCATAACTCCTTCACAATTCTATGTAAAATCCTTCTGTCAGTAAACTCATCACAATGAAACAGAAACTGAGGTGAAGAAGAATTACCCTCCCTGTTCTCCCCTGTCCTACCTGGAGGCTGGTCCACAGACTTGGATTGCTCCAGTAGATGCTCCTTGGCTTTGGCAGACTGGGACAAGACTGTGGCTAGAAGCTGCAAGTGCACAAACACAAATGCATAATCATAATAAACAAGCAGCAACTTGCATTTCCCATTTCTTGAAGCAGTAATAATTTTTTTGACCACTTGGGAGCAGTGAAACAAGCTGTCAGCACAACTTGAATATAACCGTTTTATTACCTTTTGATTGACTGATATGTTGAGGAAGAGTTGCTTCTCCAGGCAGTCATTAATGTTAATTTAACACTTTAAAAAACTACTATAAAAATATCCAACCAATCTGCCAAAATTAAAATACAAAGATAAATAAATGACTCAATTAATTACTTAATCTCTCTCTTTACTTTATCACTGATAGCTGCCTTCAGCTGCTGGAGACAGGTCAAGATGGTTTGTTGTGTGTTTTCTGTACATCAGACCATCGCTGAGCAGGAGTGAGATGATGATGGCAAGATATGTTTCATCAATAACAACAATAAAAGTATTTATTATGCAAATATGCACAAGCCTGATGCCATAGAAGTTTGCAAGGTGTCTACAATGAAAATATAACTGAATGCAAGAATTTAAACTGTACAAAGACAATATATTGACTGGTGAAACTGATAATTTCAGCATTTTGTTATATATTTATATTTCCCACAGCATCTATTCTTCGAAGATTCGGGGGTAATATGGCTCCTATTGTAAGTGATATAAATCACCTTGATTCTCTTAAAAGACAGAAAAAAAGTAAATTGGGTGGGTGCTTGTTTTGCCTTCTCATTAGTTAACTGAAAAATACCAATTCTGAAACCTCATCATCTCAGATAAGATTGATCCCTGCAGGAAATTATTCCTGGAAAAAAAACATGTGATATTTGCTGACTGTTGCTACATAAATCACATCTAAACCTCGGTTTTGAGGCTTCCAGTATGAGCAGTGCAATAAAATTCTGACTGATGCTGATGAAGAGTGAAAAGACTGAGACGCAGAGGAGACAGATGCTAGCAGTCAGTCTCAGCAGCAGTTGGGTCTAATTTTGCTGTGTGGATATTTCACTGGGTTCAAAAGTGTCTCGCTTGCATTTTCTTAACAGGACCCTTGCTGAAAATGTATGGCATACGCAGCTGGCTCGTTTCATGGGGAAATAACCAGCCGCATAGACATTTCAGATGAAGAACTAATGCAAACAAAAGTATATCTGTGTATCTATAGTTCGAAAAAGCATCGGGATGAGTGATCAGCTTACAGAACAGCTTTACTGCTCCTCTGAATAGACGTAAAAGTCTGCTCTATGAGATATGAGATATGGTGGCTGCAGAGGCTGCACAGAAGCATACAGAACATAATATTTTAAGTCAAATAAGTCAATACACCATTCAGTGTGCCGTCTCCTATCTGTATGCTTGTCATGTTTTATCGACTTTGTTTACATCAGTAATGCTTTATTAATCAGGCCCATAATTTAATAAATTGCTGTTATTATAGAGCAAGAAAAAATTTACTTGAACTTCTCTATTACAACACAATCACATAATCATTTATTATTTATTATTTGTGGAAGAAATATTCTTAAGCCTATTTTCTCATTCAGGTTCTTAGAAATAGGATCCCTCATGACTACTACATTTTCAATTGTTCATGCTCTTCTTACTTATATTATGGTTTTGCCGTTTACAAGAGTCCTGACGGTTTGATTTTCATTACCATCATATACAGATGCCACCATAGGTCAGTGTCTATAGGTGTATTATAACTGCTGGTTTTCCTAAGAAATGTACTAACTTACAGAATTAAAAGCATAATGTATAAAGTAGCATAAAAGGTAAAACTACCTCAAAAGTTTAAAACGGTAGTTGTGTATACATACCAAGTGACTGTCCATAGTTATTCATTTATTAATACAGACTTCACTTTTAACAAGTATTATTGCTTGTCAATTGAGATAACCTGCAGGTATACACTTGTTAAACTAGTATTTCATTTAAACTAATTAAAGTGATTGCCATACCTTCACCCCCTCAGCCTGTGCATGGAGGATGTGTGCAGCACTGCCGGCGCTCTGACCGCTGCCTGATGACCTCACACTGGTCACGCTGCCAGAACTACCAACGCTGCTGCGGTCTCCACCTGCAACAGACACACACACACCACCCAGACACACACACACACACACACACACACACACACACACACACACACACACACACAAAAGCACACATGCATTCATACACACATGCAACCACCCCAAACAAAATGTATAGATTTTGTGCATAAAAATGCACACATGCAACAAACAGATGGATGCATACAGTCACACACACACGCACACGCACACACACAGGCACACACACATTGAGTGGTTTAGCTGATATCCAAAGCAACGTGGTAACAGGTGTGACTCTCCACTGAAATGCACTGGGCAGCATGTGGTTGGATGGACAGGACGGACAGACAGACAGACGGGGTGACAGACGACTGAGCGACAGAAGCGGAATAAACAACACACACGCTTTCACACACTCATCTTTTCTGTCACTCTTGCGCTCTCTCTTTCCTACGTTTTTTTCTTCTCTCTCACATGAAACGTCGCCATACATCCAGTTGGAAAGACACACAGACTGTAGACCGATGCGGATGGCTGCAGTCCTACACATAAGGCCACTGAGTTTAGCTAAGCTTAAGATGGAGGATAAGCAGGACATGGGGGACTGTCAGATGCGGGTCAAAGAGTATCTGAAAGCCTTCAAACGATATCATATTTAAGTTTTTTAAATGGATGAATGTTACTGCTCTTAGGGACAACGGCCAGGCTGAAAACCCTTTTTTTGAATGGATGTCAGATACTGTTTGATCCCTGGTCAGAGTTAAAGGAGTCAGGGGATCAGGGCTCAGCGCAGCGCGGCTTCGTTACCTGCCACGGGCTTGCGCAGTACCCAGATCTCTTCGTTGGAGCCTCCATGGGGCCCGCTGGATGTGGTGGGAGAGCTGTGAGGACTTGCCTCTGAGCCGCGACAACCTTTAACACAGAACACCACCGTTAGCCGCTAACCGACCCTAAACTAGCCTCAGAAGCATTGCTAATCTATGGTTATCAGATATTAGCATTTAAGCAGCAACAATTGATGTTTTTGTTAACTTTAGGGCAGTGGAACAGCTGAAAATACAATCCTGGAAAATTATGAGGCTTATTTATTGAGTTAACGAGTTAGCCAATGGTTGCTTAGTCAGACCTCCGCATCGCTAGCCTTTATGCTAAGTGTTTCTGTCCATCTGGTGGTATGTCATATTTACTCTCCTTTTATCTCTGTTTTGGTCACCACCATCTAATGAGAAAAACATCTAACTTTCCAGCTGATAAATGCTCTACTATGTTTTTCAGCTAATCTCTAGTCTGTCTTGTTGTCTTGTTAGTTGAAGGATTAAAATGTTCAATGGAACACTGAAAAGGAAACCACATTTTAAAGATGGTTAAAAGATTTCTATAACTTAAATTCTTGTAAGCCATAAAAATCAAGATTCACTGTCCTTTACTTATCTCAATTCTATTTTAGTTCAAGGTTAAAGTTCCTTTGTTTATATTACTTCTGCTAGTTTAAGTGATTTACAATATTATTTATTTGAAAAAATGACGACTAGCAACCAAATTAACACTGGAATCCCTGCTGTCAGTTTATTGAAGCTTTTGAAGCTGATGGGGACAAGTGGCGCCATATTGGTTTTTTTTTGTCAAAGTAGTTGTTGACCATGAAAGAGTTACAGAGGGGGGGGATGGTACTTTGGATCAGTCAATTTCTTTTTGGCTTTCCTCAAAAGCAACATTTCATGTGGTAATTTCAAGCATTGTTTCTATTAAATTTCTATAATTGCTGCTTTAATGTTGGGTTTGGAAGTCACATTTATGTATCCCTAAACCAAAAAAATTTGATACTATGCCAAAACATGATTGCAAGACAATTTGCACAATTTGTGTATATTTACAGAAATTTTAGGTAGTTTGAACATATTATGAATACACTGCCTTTGTACATTTTTCATTTAGTACATGCTAACAACCAAAAAACTTTTTTTTTTTAAAAACAGGGTTGTATTGAGTATTTCTGCTTCATTTGGCTGTTTGTAACAGTTATGATAATCTGATATTAAATTTGTATTAAGTAACTAGTGGTTATTCCAAACCTATCCGCGAGGAAGACAAAAATTACAGAGGGGCCAATAGGAGAGCAGGCTGAAGGGGTAAAGGCGGATAAGGGAAGTTTTTTTTTTTTATCAAAGGATATATACGTCTCACACTTGCTTACAAACCACTCTTTCATTCTCTCACACACAAACATACACAGAAAAAAATACAGCATATATATATATAGAAATATGAAAACATTTATATACCCATAGTACATAAATAAATCCATAACATGAAAATCTGTGTATATACACATATATGCCATAATGTACATACACATACATATATAATGCATCCATATGTGTGTGATTATATATGTAAGCCTTGTCAGAATGGGGCTGCTGTAGTGCATTTGGAGAGAGTCATAAACCATTATAACCATCTTAATAAGGGTTTATAAATGGTTTATATGTGTGACCGACAGTGCTCCAGAGAAACACACACATTAAAAACTTCCATTTGCTTTCATGTAATGTTGCAGCTCCTTCTTGTGGCCATTTTGCTTCCCTCCAAGTGACCTCAAACACAAGACCAAACAGTGTTTTGGAAAGCATTTAGCTGAATTTGAACAATTTGTGCATTAATAAAAATCTAATTTTAACCAATGTGATCAATGCCTATGGAAAATGTACTAACCAAGGCATTTTTTTCTTGCAATTACAGCCATGCACTTATTTAGGGGGGGAAATTTGCCTAAGATCGATTTATTCTCCTGGAGGAAAGAAAAAGGTGTCCAGTGAAGGCTCCCATTCACAGAGGAGAGTTTCCAGTCAGTGAATACCTTACCTGCAAAACATCCTGGGTGACATTTTCTAACTGTGTATTTTGGGTCTCTTACATAACACTTGACATTTCATATTTGTAAATATTTGCATATAATACGTAATTGCGGAATCATATTCTTAAAGAGATAACTCAGTGCAAAATACAAATTACATTTTTTTGTGTTACCTTTGGTGCTATTTGTAAATCTAGAACCTAGAGTGTGATTTGCTATGTGCTGGGTTTTCGTGGGGATGGTTCGGTAAAAAGACAGAAAGCATCACAAGCCCAGTTAACTCCACAAAATACACCAAAACACTCAAGGCTGATAGATCGAGCTACAGGTAACAGGATAATTAAGTAGGGATTTTTGGGGGTGATCTGCCCCTTTAATACTTGTGTTTGAGAATCCAAGAATGGCTTTATCAAATAAAAAAAATAATCTGTATTATTCCAGCTACAATATCTTATTATTTTCTTTTCGTATCTTCACAAAAACTATCACCCATACTGTCAGAAAAACTTTTCCTTTGAAACAGCATCCTTCCATACAAATGTATAAAACAAAGTAAAAACATCAATTTTGCTGACTCATTGGTGTTTTTTGGTTGATTAAATCAAACAGCACACTCAGAACAGTTCTAGACTTATTAACCCGTCCAAAGCCTGGTTTAGATACTGGCTTACCTCATTTTTCCCACCCATCACCACCACCACACACACTCTCACACACACACTGAGGGTAGAAGTGCAAGGTGGGTAAAAGTGGTGTTAAAATGATCAGACTTGACAATAACACGCAGGACGAGGCAGGACATAACAAAAATCTTGTACAAACAGTCTGGTCAGGAGAGGGTTTTCTATGATTGGTGTGTGCGGAAAAAAAAAGAAAAAAAAAACTAGCAGGGTTGTCTTAAGTGGCTGGGACATTGGTGATATATGGGGAAAGAGGAAAGAACGAAAGGAATGAAGGAAGGATCGAAAACAAAAATGGTAAAGAAAAAAAACAAGACATTCAACTGAAACACAAATCAACGAAGATGAACAGAGGTCTGTGGTAAAATGGTGAGCTTTCCTCCCACCTGACGTCTATTCTTCCTCACTGGCAAAGAAATTTCATAAGATTGTTCTGCAGCGATGGTGGAAATGTCGCCACTTCCTTCAAACCCAAACCACTGCATTAGCATTAATCTGATTTTGAACTGTTTATCTTTTTCTCCTTTTTTTCCAATAAAAGAAAGGCTAAAGCAGTGACCAGACCCACAAGTGAGGCGTATTACTTAAATCAACATTTGTCTCAAGGGTTAAAATGATCAGGTTATGTATTGTTAATGTTTGTGGAGGCAATTTAAATCCAGCGTAGAAATGGCAGACTCTGCCACTGATGAACATATGAAAACTACTGTATAGAGACGTAATTACCAGTGTTGGCTGCAACATGTTGCAAAGGTAAGATTACTTTAAACAGTAACAACATTTATATATAACTAACAATTAAATTTCAAGTGTTTTCTGACATAGTTAATGTAATATTATATTGAAATGTGAATCTGAGAATGTGGATTAAATATTATGGAGAATATACTTTCTAGTTTCACTCAGATGACATCAGAGTTTTCTGATGGACAGAGAGCTTTACTTGATGAAAAAAGTAAAGCTAAGCATTAACTGCAGCTGCTGAAGGCTAGCGGCCAGGACTGGTAGCTCCCTGCATTGGATGAGTAACAGTGTTTTCACTGCTAGCACAGGAGCTTTGGTTCACCAGACACACACCCTCTGGATTTGTACATTACCATCTTACATTTATAATGCCTTGGCATGTTTCTGCAGCTGTTTTGCTGAAAATAATGTAAAAGTAGTGTAAAACATTACTGCAGGTCTAATATAAAGTACCTTACCTTATTCAATAATATGATTTAAAAGTAACTTGCCCAACACTGGTAATTACAGACCATAGTATCAAAAAAGAGGTTAAATGTCATGAAACTCTACCTGGAAAAGCCAATTTACCCTTTGTGTGTCTTGGTTGAACAGAAAGCTGTTCAACCAATTCAAGTGAACTTTTGTGGGACATGTCTTTTGGTCATTTGTAGAGTAGTTGCATGACTATTCTAAATGCATTGACCTAGCAATATTTCTCATTTCATTGTGTTTGTCCATTGAGTAAGCTCATGTTTCTACAATCATTATAAAACAGCAAGTGGCTTAAACACATAGGACTCCTGACTAAACGCTGACTCAGGTACTTAGCAATGAGATGACAACAGCAACAAGAGAAAAAGAAAAGTTATACAGTATGAGCAACACATAAAGTTACAGAAATAATGATCCATAACAGAAAACTTCAATGGATGCCTTCTTAGAACAACATTTTAAACATTAATTAGAATCGTACACGACCAATCAGAAATAGAGTTTTCATGTGGGCAGAGGAAAGCATCCCTTGAAGCTTTAATAATAATAATAATAATAAGAAGAATCATAATCATAATAATAATACAAATAATGATAAAGGGGGCGTGTACCTGGGGCAGTGGGTGTGTCTCCCTGTGGAGTTGTCACGGGCGACTTGTTATAGCCAAAGGAAGTGAAAAGTGGAAGCAGTGGCTGATGGGAATGTGGTGGAGGAGGAGGCGGTGGAGGCAGGATATGGATCTGATGGAACGTGGTGTCGTTGCCGTTGACTACCGCGTTGGCAGGGGCAACCGTTGCCGGAGGAACCAGCGGTATCTTTTGAAACTGTTGAGTGCAAATGACTGTGCTGGCCAAACCTAGATAACACCCACCGTGAAGACACACCGACACACACACAACCAGCCAACAGTGAACCACCGCCACGTAACAAACAAACAAAACAGAGAATTACACGTAAGAAAGAAGGGGGAAAAAAAGAAAAATTAAAAACAAAGGCTGAAGTTACAAAATTAAACAAAGAAGGTGATAAAGGACATGGCTGATGTTAAATGAGAGAGGATGAGGGGAAGGAAAACAAATTTGGGCATTGCTGCAATGAAATGTATGGAGAGGTGAACAGTGAGGTGATGGATGGTGAAAAAGGAAATGGTCTTGGAACTGATAAATATAAGCTTCTATTTATTCCTACCATGTGTCCTTTGGCTATTTTTTGTTACACAGGACAGAACCTTTAAGTGAGTGTGGTCTGTTGAATGTCATCAGCTACAGTGCCACGTAGTGTAACTGGCTCACAAACATCCTCTCTCTGTACTTAGATGCCACTGGTCATCAGACATACCCACAACAGCTTGCTTAGCTCAGCGCACGGTACAAATGATGCAAATTCATGTTTGTTCAATGCATGAACTTTCTAGCACTGTGACCTACTTAAATGTTACTCAAAATTTAAAAAGTCAAATGTAACAAATTTACAGTGCAGACAGTAAAGGCAGCAAACTAGCTAGCTGGTCAGCTATAATTGTGCTTATAATTGTTGACTGTCTATTGTGTCTGAGCTGCATATGGTGAGTCAAACCAAGAACACACTTCTATCTGAAAGAAATTGATACTGACCTCCTGTCGATCATCTATTGCTTCAACACAACACAGTGAACATGTTGTAAAACTTACTAGCTTCACTAATGTCTGATTTGTTGATACAATGTTAATAATTGGGAAAATCCAGTTCCGTTTTGCATGCTGTTGTAGAATAACAAGCTAGTTCAGACTCATGCCCAACTAAGACTCAACCTCCAGGTCTGACAAATGAAGACAATGCCCAACTATCTGCCTTAAATCTGCATTCTTACTGATGACCAGCAGGGGACAGCTACATTTGCTCAGTTTGTATAGAAATCTATAAAGGGAAGTTTTACTACCTCAATAAAGGTAATGGGTTTGTGTTGTGTAGTATTCTTCAATACAGCAAATTGCTCATTTGGAAATTGTTGTCACTCTCAAATAAAATAAATAAAGCAGTGTATGTCTTTAAGGAGTGGCTAAATTATGATGGCTACTATTATGCACTTTGTTTTTTCTTTAATCATTTTACAGTGCTTTCAGTTCATGGAGGTTAACTATAACATTCAAACCACCTTAAAATGTCTTGTTTAAGCTGTATGTAAAGACAGTAAAGAGTTGCGTGTTCATTTCGTATCACACTCTGCTATCTAAGCTATCTAGCATTAGCATTAGCTGATAACTTAGCGTCCTCCATTTGACTCCACCATCACTTCCAAGTATGGTAACTTCTGGCTCCAAAAAGACAATAATGACAGCAAAAATGCCAAACTCATTACAAAGTAGTCCTCATACGAATGTGAAGCCTTTTGGCAGCTATGTCTCGTTTAGAGCACATTAATCAGTGGCACACATACACATTTAACAAACACACTCTTGCTAATGGCAGCATAAGCTATCACTTCTCTGCTCATTCTTTGGCTTCCCCTGCCACCACACAGAAAAACCTTCATGAATTCTAATAAGCTTGCAACTTTGACCTAGTCTAGATAGCTATATAAATACTTGCCTTGATTACAATCTGTTGTAGCTTATGTGCAAGGTAAAGTAACTAAAGTTAGCTAGTAGTTTAACCATCTGAGGGTAAAGGCTGCTGCAACATTACAGTCAATATATTCTGATTTCTGTTAGAGGAAAAAGAGGGGTATGAGAGGTGCAGTACATGTAGAAGAAGAGACTGACTGTGGAGAAACGGTGGGAAAAAAGAATAATTAAAAATTGATGAAAAACAGTTGAGTAAATGAAACCTCTTGCTAAAACAGCTGCTGTAGCCCCAAGTGTGTGTGGCTGTGCCCCAGCAGTGATTAGTCAGTATGGCTGTGCAAGCTGAGTCGGAGTGCTCCAGCTGTTTTATACTGTAACCACAGCTGCTATAAAATGCACTGTCTTTGAGGAAAGATGCAGCCACAATGCTATGCTTTTCTTGTCTTGGAGCAGTAAATACATAGAATGATGAATGGTAAGCAGGAGAGGTGACTACATGAGAGATAATTTGAAAGAGAGATGAGTGAGATTTTGTGATCACAGGGGATGACATTAAGAGAGAGACAGACATACAGACTGGGACAAGTCAGACATAATACTACAGAGACAGACGGATGGACAAACAGAGAAACCGGACCTACAGACAGACACCAATACACAGTTAAAAACATCTGAGCCTGTTAGTGACTGCGCAGTGACACTCTGGGATGACGGGATGAATGTGAATGTGCTCTGTTGATCTCACCAGAGAGGTTGAAACCCCTTTTTGTTGTTTCAAATTGGAGAAAGGAGGTAAACATAGTTTTTGAGGGACTGAGTTGCTTGCCTGTTAAGTAATGAAAAGATGACACCAAAATTATACCTGTAACCATTGCTGATTTTTGACTTAATTAGCATCTACTTTGGCTTGCTGTACGTTTACATGATTTGACGAAAGTTTCAAAATCTATGCATAACAATGATACACTTTCTTGCTGCATGTTAGTTGAGACAATTGATAACAGTCACAAATCTGTACAGTAATTACTGCTACCATCAGACAAAGGTTAGCTTGGCTTAGCACAAACACAAGAAGTCAGTGGAAATAGTTAGCTTGAACACACTTCAAACGTAAAATTAGGTAATTAAACTTTTCTAACCCCACAGCTTACAAACAGAGATGTTGCCTCTCAAAGTGAAGGAAACATTCCCAAATGTCTAAATTGCAAGGATACAAGATTAGCCTTTATGCACAATGGTTGCCATGGAAATTTTAAAATGGTGACGACAAAGCAGCAACAACTAAGCAGCTACACCAGAGGTTATTTAATTTAATAACAAATAACAAAAATGGTTAATAGTAAAAGGATTTCTTCCTCCATTACACCGAAATGTTGAAAAGCACTGATGCTGAACAAAATTTATATCCTGCCCTGGTTTGTAATTGTGCTGAATTGAATTAAGGACCTTTCCAATTACACAATGATACACACCTGCACACTCACAAGCCACTTCTATTTGTGTGTCATAACAGTGATTGGAAGCAGTCTTGCCTTTCCTCTGTAGGACATGACTCACAAGGACCTGTCTTATCACGGAAGCATTCTTTTCTTTGAGAAGCACCAAGTACTTCTCAGCATTACTGCATCATAGGGTAGGGTCACACATTTGAAAATGTGAGTGTATGGTCATATATACTGTATAAGAATTGAATTGCCGGTGACCAAAGCTGACCTCCAGACATTTGAAAGATTTGCCCGGGTGATTGCTTAGAATAGGATTAGAATAGAGCAGGAAGAGAATCTTCGCTGCTGATATTTTTAAGCAAGTCAACAAGCAATATGTGACATATCACAGCAATGCATAATTTTGAACAAATAACACATTTTCAGGGAGGGACATATGGACAATTAGGTGTCTGTATTCTCATTAATTAACAGGTACTTTCATCATCAGGCTTAACTGCTAAAACTGTTTTCATTCGTTAGTTATAGGACAGTTAAAAGATCTGATTAAATGCAACTAAAATGGGTCACCAACATTAATGTTGGATTATATCTTCAGCAATGCAGCCTGACAGCTGTGTGTCTGGTACCACTGTGCTGCTGGCCGACTCACAAACGTCTTCTCTCCCAGTGAGATGACAGAGATGAAATTCTCTGATATGATTTTATTCCAACTTGTATTCATCCAGGGGAAGTTAACTCATACGATGTAAAGTTAAGTGCCTTCCTTGAGGGTTTAAGGGAAAGGCTAGATCATTATTCCCTCACTTAGCTTCATTTTTCTTCTCTTACTTCTTCATCTTTACCTATCTTCTTCTGTGTTTAGTCCAAATATATGTAATGTATTCCTATGAAACTTGACTGACACTGTATCCACTCAGCTCGGTCGTGAATTTATTTAACTCCACCGCACTCACAAACACACAAAGGAGGGCACACACACCTGTGCGTTTGCTGATGACCTCCACCATGGTGGAAGGGAAGTAGCCCACCCGGTCATTTCCTGTCCGGTTGTCATGGATACAGCCTTTCCAGCGTCCATCAGGGTGCTGCTCCAAAACCTGTCAGATAGGCATGTTGTCAACAATAATTTTATTTTACAACTCAAGCTGTGTCTGCAAGTTTAGTAATATTATTAAAATCTATTCTTAGCATTCCAAAGGTTACTGAAAAGCCTCAAAGGAAACCTTCAGTGAACCTTTTCTAAATAAAAACTTTTTATTGTTTCAAATCCAATACTGCATTCAGAGCTTGTCTAAAATCCCCTGTGTCACACAGCAGCCAAGCCAGACTGTTCAGTCAAACCTTGATGGAGAAAGCATATGCACTGCCTGGCCTCATTAACATGGTTAAAAGCACCCAAAGGCTGCGTAAATTCTCATTAATATTCATGAGCGGGGGTGGACTGCAAACAAATACATGTTTCTGTAAAACATATTTGTAATAAATGAGGTAGCCACTTCTTTGTTTTGCAAATTCATTAGAAATCTCACCAAACATGAATGAGCAAGATGACTATTATGGTTGTTTATGAGACTTTCTTATTAAGAGCTGGCCTTACTGCATTCATTTGTTATTCTTGTTTTTCTTAGCTTTTTTTACTTAATGTTCAAATTAAAGCAGGTCTATCAAATGCATTTTCTTGATTACTGTAGCTCCCCCTGGGGACATGATTAAGGATCTGCAGGGAAAAGGGCATTGCTTTATACCAGTGGATTCTATCAATTTCTACAGATGATCACTGAAATATACTCATCTATGATTCCATATTACAGCTTGGTTGTTATTTTCTCGATGAAT
>JAOWBC010000458.1:22134733-22149308 GCA_028566105.1 Hypoplectrus providencianus
ACACACACACACACACACACACACACACACACACACACACACACACACACACCAGCACAAATACAACACACACAAACTGAATGACTTCTCTATTTTGTTGCCTGCCGCAGCAGAACTCTGGGAAAATACTGATTTCATGATGTTGCTGCAACACCTCAGCCTGCAGCCTAACTCTGTTCTTCCCTGCCTACACACACACACACACCCACACACACACACAATAAGGGGGCACTGGGTTGCATAGAGGCGGTTGCTAGGCAACAGGCATCCTCTAGCTCCTCCTATATATGGAGATGTGCACTGAACGCGCACCCACATTCAGAATCACATGCACCCACACACACACACATACACACACACACACACACAAAGACATTCACATTGCCGTAATGAGAGTGTGTGACATTCCCATTACTGCACTGTGTGAAGCAGCATCATGGAGACTCCTCCAGTAGAACCTGTACCCAGATCAGCTTACACTCAATGCAGTGGGATAGCTTCAGTTCATTGCCACATTTATCACTATAAGTATACACGCTCTCTCCTCGTCGTCGACCCATAAGGGATGCAAGTAGTAAACACACTAATTGTGTAAATCAAAGCAAACCAAAAGGGAGCACTCAGCCATTAAAACAGAAGAAAGTGCAGTTATAATCATAGCAGGGAAAACAAAACACAACTTCCAGAGATAAACAGCTGCGTTCATGTTCCAAATGGGTGATTCTAATTTGGGTTTTCTGTTGTGGATTATTTTAGTCTGTTTAAAGGAAAAAACCTTATTCTCATGCTGTAATTAGGGATTGATTTGCAGAGGGTGTAAAAATTGCCCCTACTGTAGAGAAATAAGATGATCTATAATGGAGTACTACAGCGCAAAGTTCTGTTCATCTATTTAAGAATTATTTCAGTGTGTATGAAATATGCAGGACATTTTGTCAACCAGTTGTACCCAAAACAATTCTGAGAATCAACATTCAATTTCCAAGTTTGAACTTTTGGCAAAACAAATCTTGACTAAAGATTATTTAAGGTCTTTTAGGCTGTCTAGGTCGTCTCCAGAGACTGACTGATATATTGGCTGGCCAATATTATCTGCCCCTACTGTCTTATAACAGACATATTGCTATCACACATGCTGTGTGAAAGGTGCCATGATGCAAACTTTAATTACAGAACATTTCATGCAGGAGACAATGCTTGGGATGATTTAGACAGGGGGTCATCATCAAGTAGTTTGTCTAGCAGATAATAAATAAAAGCTCTTACCTCTATGACCTACAGATGGCAGAAAAGAAACAGTGTATGGCCAATAGGGTATAGGACGACTTGGTTATGTAGATGGCGATGTAATATATTATATGTATTCATGCCATATAGCCATGTCAGAAGTGAAACATCACAATGGACAATGATAATATTTTTGCAAACTACTCAAATCAGACTGGCACTCCACCTACTACAGCTACAGAAAGCAGCTTTCTGAGCACCTTTGGACAGTAAAATTGTTGGTGCAAAATTCACATGTAAAAGGTTTATTTTCATAGCACAAAAGTTCATGGTAACAACTGTCATATTGGTAACTGGTGAATTTTTACTCCAAATTGGTATTTGTCGTAGATTAAAAGGATGCCCTTTAAAATACAATGTGGCTAAAAGCTCTTTTAAAGCTAGTAAGTGGATTTGCACATTGTTACAATTTGGCTCAATCAGTTTTAGATAGGGATGTAACAATGAATCACAGTTAAAAATCTGTATAAAATGGGTGACAATTTCAGCCAGCGGAGGATATGGTGATGAAAGCAATAAACAAAAAGGCTTATTTGGCAATATTTTTAAATTTAACCCAACTAAAAAATATCCAGTGTAATAAGAAAGACCGGTGTTGTCTCAAATCATACAATCTTTCTGTGGCATCCATGACGTACATACCAAAAAAAAGTTCATCTTAGTCACCTTGACTCATGATGGTGATTTCAGAATTAAATTTTTCATCAGAAAATAATCAGCAGATTGGTTGTAAATTAATATAAATGTTGCAGTAGTCCCTCATATATCACACTAAATTGAGTTTGTTCTAAGAATAAGAAACATTATACTTGTAAAATAATTTACATAACATAATTGAAATGAACTGGCATGAAGATGAAGTCATAAAGAATTGATAAACAATATATTACAAGTAGATCAGATTAAAATAGATTAGACCTGATGAACATACTGCTCTCTCTCTCTCTTGCTACCTATTGACCCCTGACCATCTCTGTCACTGGAGGCGCCGCCATGGGACAATTTCATTGATTGACAGCTACATTATAGGAAAGCGGAGGCCATTAATTGCACGCCGTCAGGCCAGAAGACGTCACATGACGGATGCATCACAACACATAAACACAATTATGGAGCCACACGTGCATGCAGTGTAGAACGGTAACCATAACAAACACATGCACGAGAGAGTATGCAGCCACACACACACACACACACACACACATTGTTCAGAGTGTGCCAGAGGAAGTCAGAGGTGCAGCCAGCTGAATTCATTTACTATAAATACACACGTCATATCCTCACTCACACACACACTCACAATGCACAAACTGTGTGCTCCCTCACACACATGTGATCCCGACACATCTGTTTCTGAAGCATCAAAAAAAATTGAGGATAGAAAAAACACAGAGAGGAAGGGAGTGTGTGTGTGTGTGAGAGAGAGAGAGAGACACAGAGAGAAAGAGAGAGTGTGTGTTCATGTGCATGATAATCTGACAAAGCAAACAGATCAACCCACCTTTCTTATTCTATTACCTGATCAATTACTCCCAGTTCCTTTCTAATATTTCCTTCTATATCCAGCTTCTTTTCATTCCCTCCTCCTCCTCCTCCTCCTCTCCTCCCTGCTGACATCCTCCCTCACCCCTCTCCCGCCTCAGCTCCCTCCCTCCCTATCTTTGCTGTTATTGTTCCCTTTGCCTGCTGAATCATAAAAATATTCCTCTCTCTTCCGTCCTTCTCTTCCTTCACTTACACTGGCAGCATAGAGCCTTAGTTTAAAAATGCCATACAGTAATGTCATGTCATGTTTGTCCACATACTTTTGGCCACGTATAAGCACAGTATCTCTGCTGGTGATGTGTCTATCTAGGAAATGTACAGTATGTATACAATAAACTGTTCCATGACAAAATGTCGTAAAATCACCATATTCATGGATTTATACAAGAAAAAAAATCAAGCTATTAATAAAGTTCTCTACAGGAGAGAGAAATATATGCCATCACATGTGACCTAGCTGTGTATACTGTATGATACAACACATCCTTGTCTGTTCCTCCATTAATAATTCAGCAATGATTTATCGATCGCTTCTGGTGTACTTTGATGTTCTTTTTTTTTTTTTTTACATCACTCGCTGCAGTGCTCAAGAGAGAGCAATGTGGGTCGACACACAGTCGGTCCACCACTTTGGTCCAGAAATACCTCAAAGACTATTTGAGAAATTGACAGATGTTGATGGTCCACAGAGGATGAATGCTCCTGACTTTTAACTTCTAAGGTTTATGACCCAATACCTGCAAAAACTATGTGATCAAATGTTTGCATGCTAACACAGGATAAATACAATACTAAGAATCAATAAACGACTTCTTCGTCTTGCTCTCCGTCTGCAGGTTCAGTGTGAATGAGACATTTCCATGCATGTGTGCTTGAGTGTGTTTCTGTTTGGCAAAGTGCACAGGACAGGATGACGAGTGGTGATTAGTTCCGATCCATATTTGCTCAGCTGCACACACACTCACACACACACTGCCAGGTAAACAGGAAGTAGGGTGATTGAATTAGAGAGGAGAGACTTTCCAAACAAATACAGGATGAGAGATGGATTGACAGAGGTGGATAAAAAGGGAAAGCAAAGACAGAAGGTGGGACAGGAAGCATTGATACAGGAAATGATGATGACACAAACTGATCAATACAGACTTCATTAGACTGCGTTATTGCAGTGTTGTTTAACAATATTCTCAATTTTAATGCATGGTGACCTTTTACAGTCTATGATGCTAACAGCTTTATGCATGGGCGGTTTTTTAGCATCATAGAGTGTTTCACCATTTCACCTTTTATGGTCATTTAGGAATCTTACTTCTATACATCTTTGTAACATGCTATGCTACTAAGCCTATGTCTACTAAACAGAAAGTAAACAAACAAAAAGACCAAGAGTGGCACTCATTTTAGTGTATAGCTGCCTACTGACCTCATGATAGTACGATATTGTTTTTGTCTGCCTCTGTCAGAGACACAGTATTTTAAAAATTATAAGGAATTCTGATGGCAGATCTGCCACTATTAGTGTTGTAAACTGTATATTTGCTTTGTGAGAAAAGAAAGCTTAGCAAAATACACTAAGAGCATGGATTAGCAAACACTCATTAGTGTGCTGCAGAAATAAGTCCTGAAAAGCAAAAATGAGTAAGCATTTTGACACTTACAGGCCCTTCTTCTCAAAGTCAGTGTTTGTTTTTTGGTCTGGAATAAACAGAAGGTGTGGAAATGTTTATTTATTTGCTCTTCTAACTTGTGGATTTAGATTTTTTTGACATCCAAAATGTTTAAGTATTAAAATCTTTTGTTTGCCCCAGAGATAACTGCAGTCAATAATACAATATCCAATGGAAAACTGCCAATGGCTTTTGAACCAGTGAAATAACTTTCCACTTGCTAAGAAAAATACCACAATCTTGCAGCACTTTAATATCTCTGTTTAAACCTTCTTCACTTTTGATCTGTTATGTTTTTTGCCACTATTCAAATTGGGTTTATTTAAGGTATTTGTTTGCATTTCCTGTTGTTCATGCCCAGTATAGGATTATAAAAGGAACTGGAAGAGCAAGTGGTTGTGGTAGTAGTAGTGTGTAGTGCGCTGTACTGTAACACTGTAGGCTTTTACCAGGACAGTGGGTTTCCATTATAACCTGCTATTTATACATACGGTGAAACTCTAACCCCCGCTTTGACCACACACTCAAACACACTCATCTTACCATGGGAGGCTGTCTCCATGGATACAAGAGAGCTCCTTGATTGAACTCCTGCTGAAACAACTCCTATTATCTAACCAACAGTGTTTTCTAGCAGGCCGGCACCATTGAAACTTGACCAAGAGCAATCAGATTGGGGAAGGCCTTGGGTCTCTATCTCTGAGACACAGAATGAAGCAGTGCAACATAGATAAGCAGAGCTAAACACAAGCACGGAGCAGCGAGGTCAAACATGGCTTCTTGTTGACCGCATGGTGTAAGGACCTAGGACTAACCAGCATGTGAGCAACCAGGGGGATGGTTGAGGGAACAAGGGGGATATTGAGTTCCCAACAAAGTCCTCAGATGTCTCCAGGATGAAAAGAAAAAAGAATGGATTCTACATGTTCAGAAATATTAATACCTTTTGTCCTTCAATTGTCCTTAGAAAAGATGATACAAAATAATCATTTGTTTAAGCTATTGTAGCGTCTCGCTAAAATCAGGACACCGGGTTCTGAACGAATTGCTCTTTATTCACGGCTGTTGTCGGCCACAACCACGCCACACAGACAGGACTTTTTCCAGAGCAAACCACAACCACCTAATTTCCCGCGAACCAAAACCAAAACAGGAAGAACACAGTATTCCCCGCCCAGAAAACCCCAACAAACCGGAAACAACGAAACTAACACAATAAAAGCATAGATGTAAATAACTGAAAGCACATATGTAAGTAACCATAAGAACAAGACAATAACCAAACACGTTACACTATATTAATTCTGCAGCAACACAGCACACCACCATGAGTCCATTATCACGGGGTCCGTAGTAAGTTCACAGCTGAAGTCAGGATATCAATGGCAGAAGCCCAACCATTACAAACAATTACAGAATCACATGACACGCTGAAGAGCCGACAGATTTTGTGTAAATGTGAATATTTGGTTTAAACACATGGAGATGTGGTTTTGTCCCCAATGTTCTCCACAAAGTTTGAATTTTGTGTGAAGTGAGAATTTTGCCAGAAGCCATTGTTAGCCACCTGCTAAATGAGAAAAGCATAATTCTTTTAACCACACACTCTTGTTCTCATAAGGTATGAGAGCACTTAGCTATCGCTAGATGAGTGACAAATTTGTTTGTCTCATTTTCCGCAACCAGTGATAATTTCGAAATATGCCGGAATTGGAGACTAGCTAAATAGCTAGTTAGTAAGCTAGCTTACTTTCATTCAACACTTGTAACAGAATATGAGCCAAAAACCTGGCTTGTGGCCAGTGGAAGCGCTGGGTCTGCTAGTTAGTTGAAGGGCTCTTTGCTAGTTAGTTAGACAGTTTGCTACCCCTTCCACTAGGAGACTACTTTGTCAGGAGTAGAGCAGCAAGCAGTAAGGACATGGATCCATCAAGGGAACAGATGGAGAAGCCAGTTCTCCAGGTATTAAGCTCTCCTCCCTTGAAAATAGTCTACTAGCGGTAGAAAGTGAGCATTTCATGTATTTTGTGGTCTGATTAACAGTAAAGTCAACAAAACATCAGTCATCCAAAAGTGGGTTTGCTTTCATATGACATTGAGTGAAAAAAAAAAAACACAGGACACAACTAGGATATCTGTCAGGCCAAATGAGTTGACCTGGGGAAACACAGTCATGGTTTGGTAACATTTTCATCACTTGAACAGACTTGCTGTTGTTAAAAAGTGTAACTTTTAACAGGATAATAACAGATCATATCTGGATAATATCTGCAAGCAACAGCAGTGACGTCCTGTAAACAACACTGTTACTGTCACCGTTACAGGAATAATCAGTGTGATGAGATGTCTCTTTGTCAGCCACAGCAGAACAGAAGCCTCACACAGACAAGAAAACAACAGCCATGTTTCTTTAATCATAACTTCTATTAGTAGAACTGAGCATTAAGCACATCCTAAGTGCTCAAGGCTCCATCTGTTCGCTGGCATTCTACTTCGTCATCATTTTTTCCTCAAACCGCTCACTATATTCCAACAAAATTCACAGGATATGCTTCAACAGAGCAGGTTAGAGTGTACTTTTGTCAACAGAACTGACAGTCCCTTAAGAGGAACCAAGCTGCCACTGAAACTAAAAAAAGATGGGGATGTGTTTTATGTATTGATTAAGAATGACTTTAAGACCTTGGACTGGAAGCGTTGCAACCGCCACTGTCAGAGGTACACTAGCAACCTATTGTTACCTAGCAACAGCTTCCTCACCCACTATCAAGGTTATCTCCCTGATGGCAATAATGTTTTTCAGGACCACACACACACACAGCTGTGTGCACAAGTGCCATAAACATTTAAGCAAGCTAGATAGCATAGAACATTTCATGGCTTTCTGGCCATTAGATTAATGTATTTAATTTGTTTTAGATTTAATATTTAATAAAGCCTGATAGTAAGAAAAGGTTAGGCCCCAGTCAGACAGTGCAACACATATTTATGTTGAAAATTTCACATATGTAAGATATGTGAGCTAACTTAGATAACCAGCATACTTGTTCTAACACGATCTGATCTTTTTCCCTCCATAATCAAGATGTCTAGTTATGTTGCCTCAACATAACTAAGTAGTTTTGTTTAAATTCATGTTTTACTTTTACAGATTTTAATTATCTGCAATTGTACTGGAATGTCACAGTTTGACATGATAGCCAGTGGTTTGAAAATTGAAGCCAAGGAGTCTGAACATGCATCAGCATATGTGATGATCAGGGAATGACAACAAGTCAGTCTGTGTAGCTTCACCATCATTACCCATGATCCCTCAATCCTAGTATGAAGAAAACCAAAAGTAGAAGAGAGCATCACTGATAGACTCTTGACAATATTGATGGTAATATAATATAAATGTTCTGGTGAATCAAAGTGTCTGCATGCCCACAATCGTTGAACTGTGGAGTCAAAGCTCAAACTTTGGCTGAGTTTAACTAAGAGTGAAGGGGGTTTTACACTTTTAATCTAGGATCCAAATGTGACAAAATCATGCATTTGTTGCTGGATTTCCTGCCCCTTCCCCCTATTTCAGTTTGATTGTCATTTTAACATCCAGCTTATTTGCCTGGAGAAAAGCTAACCACGATGAAGTCCAAGTGCAGACACAGATGCCACTTCCAATTCCTGTATACTTAACACGCTGGGACGCTCAGACGGCCTGACGACACCCACACAGACAGGCGGGAACACTTGCAGGCAAAGAGAGACTTACAGAGGACCATAACACACCCTGGGGACAGTCACATGGCTCAGTGATCAATAGAGACCATGTGTCTGCTGTAAAGATCCGTCTCTGCCTGCTCTCTTACTGTTCTCACCACTTTCCCATACCCTGCTTCCTTTTCATTTCTTTATTCTGTGGCCCGCCACTATTCCCTTGTTTTGTTTATTAATTCATCTGATTATCATTCCAACACAATTTATGTTTTCTCTAAAGCTATCCGTCTCGACTCGCCTTTCTACTTGCCAACTCTTTGCTGAATGATTCATCTTTCTCTCTCTTCAGACCTGTTTTGCTCTGATCTTCAATTAGCTGATTCTAATAATCCGAGGCCGCTCTTTTGCCTCCTGATGTGACCTCGCACAGATACTTCTTCAAATCTAATAAAACATAAAAACATCTACACAACATCTCCAACATCATCCTCAGCTCAACTGACCCGATTTATCTCAGCAAATACGATTCACAAATACAGCGCACTGGATGGTACTTGATATGAGAACCAAATTTATTCCTGCTACTAAATTTTCAGTATTGCACATTAGCTACGGTAATAATGCATGGTGTCTCTATCCCAAAATCCTAACTTTGTGTGAAACAGTCGCATAATTGACAGTGAATCTGGGCCAGTATGTACTAAACCTCCCAGAATAGGATTGCTGATCCTGCATTACCCAGTAATTCATTCATAAGGATGAGAAAGGAAGACTTTCTGCTACATCAGCACTCCTGTTCTCAGATACCTGATATATAGTGGTCTATATGTTATTGGCCAATATCTCATCTGGATTGGGGGCTGAAATAAGGTGACAACAGAAAACAGATTTTGAAGGTTGCATTTTACATGTATACATATTTTTTCTGCAACTTGTACAAAACAATACATGTGCATCTGCTATGAGCAGAGGCATCTGAGGCTGCTGTGCAACACAACTGCTGTCATCAATTGTGCTGGGATAGTAAAGTTAAATGTCTGACCTATAGCACGACTAAATGTGCTTCTTCGGTAAAAGCCATTACAGGCAAAATCCATGAGAGGCTTTTGGACGTAATTAAAAACAGAAACTCTGCCTTTCAAGTGCTGAGGATCAGGAAATGGGATAAATACAAGGCTAACTGCTGGCAACGCTTGTTAGGAAATAGCCTTTTATATTCTATGAAATTGTTAGTGTCACTGGGAAATGTAAACAGATTAAACCTTTAAAGTTCCATCAGCAGGTACCAGTTGACACACAGTATCAGACAATCTGCAGTGTACATGAAACTGGAAGCAACCATGTCATGATATCTAAGGTGGGGGGGGGTCCAGAGATAAGCAAGGGAAAAACTGATGTGTACATTTTTAAAAGGATCCTTTAACTTCTCACTTCTGAATGAAATTGTGCTCTGCTCATACACATATGTCTCCCTTTTACAGACATGCCCACTTTTTGGAAGATGAATTTTCATATTCATGCATACTGGGGTTGCTAAATTGTTTTCAAATTGTATAGATTGAGCAAAACAGGTAAAAAAAAAAAGCCAAATTTTTCAAGCGGGATGATGTTTGTATCCATGGTTGGATTGCTGTGTAGTGAGACCACTTTTTAAAAATTGACCTCACCGTCTAAAATGACCCAAGAAATAATTTACAGTCACCAACAAGCGATTAAGGGCATTAAAAGAATGGGTGGCTGTCTTAGGTGTATTGACAGTAAGGGGTTAGTTAGGGGTTACTCAGAAGTTTACAGAACAGAAGTTCTTGTCATTTAATTGCAGAATTGTAACAGAAATCTTTCTTTTTGTGACTTAATGCAGTAATTAATAGTTTTTTTTTTTTATTTATTTATTTTTTTTAATTAAGCAATTCTCAAGTGGTCAAAATCGGTAGAATTAACCACCACTTCTGTGTAACAAATGGTATTTACCCCCATTTACCCCAATGCTACAATGACTGCTAATAGTTCCATATACAGCAAATCTGCCATTTCCCCCAAAGATGCATCATTCCTGCCCCAACCCTTTATAAAAAAAAAAAAAAAAAAAAAAAAAAGGGTAAGGAAAGGTAAGAGGTTAAACATGATGATCGTGCCTACCTATTCAGCAGCCCTGTGAGACTTGAGCAGAGTAAAACAATAGATCACACAAGTTATTGCAATTCACCCTGAGGGGGACATGTATCACATTTTGTGAGGATCCATGAAATAACTGGATAAATTAGATATTTTAGTCTGGAGCAAAGTGGTGGACTGACCGGCACTGCAATGCCTAGAGCTAGCATGGCTAAATATGGCTACACTCAACAAAATCAGTTGTGTTTGTGTTTACAAACAATGGGATTTTAAGTAAGTTAGGTGGTGCTGATAGCGTGTGACTGTCAGGCATCGGGGCCAAACACAGAGACATATCCATTAAAGCCTGACGTTTGTTGTTTCAGTCGAGGAATATGAGTTTATCTTTTGAAATGAGTCAGTGTATTCTTGACACACTATAGGAGGAACTCACCTACTAAGCTCTATAAGAGACAGCGTTGTTGACTGACAGTTCAAATACCAAGCAAATTAGTCAATTCTTGAGCACCTCTTATTTCTGAAATTCACTGTCTCTGCTTGAATATAAAGTGGGACATTGCTGGAGGAGGAAACATGTGATTCCCTCCTCTCTTTTTACTGTCTGTGCTGTGAAACATCAACCGAGTATAATACTACCACAGACTTGTTCTTAAAAAAATGAACAAGGGGTCAAATGCTGCCTCTGGCTTCTCCCTGAAATGGTAAAGAGCAGAGTGCATAACACTTGCAGCTACGCACAGACATAGACACACATGCATACACAAGATCAAAGCCATTAACCCGTTAGGCTGAATGTGAGTGTTGGTGCTACTGACATATTAATATTTCCAGGAAGTGGGTGCTAAAGGCCAGAGCTCGTCATATGGAGACGCACATGTGATTCACCCTTAAGAGTTGGACACAAAGCTGTCTGTACTGTGAATTCAGATACAGGAATGGACTTATCATGCTGGATGTCAGGCTCATCTGTGCTTCTTCATCTCTTGTGTTTACTTCCATTTATACTCCTCATATGCATATTTATAGCTGCACTAAAATGTACAAAATAACATGTATAGCTATATTCTTTGAAATCTGTTAGTATAGTTAGTTAGTATAACAGGTGGTTTTAACAATGGGATGTTAGAATTGCATTCAGCCATGTTGTTTTCATATTTGGTTATTGTGGTGGTTGAGTATAAACTCACTGGCCACTTCATTAGGTACATCTGATTTTTTTATTTTCTACCATAAAGCAAATTAATTCTTCATCCAACATGTGGACCTTTTAAAGCAAGACTGAATTTCCTTTTAAGAAAAGAAACTAACAAATTGGTTCTCTAGCAGGTTTCACGCAGATTTTAAAAAGGAAAATAAATAGCTTAATAAGACACAACAACTGCTGATCCACTGAGATTTTCCAACACGACCATCTCTAGGTAAAATGGTCTGGAAAGAGAAAATATCCAGTGAGCCTTGGTGCATTGTTGATGCCAGAGGTCAGAGGAGAATGGACAGACTGGTTCAACGGTCACTTAAATAACCACTTGTTACAACCAAGACTTCTCTGGGCTGTAATAAACTCATCATTACTCAGATCACTGTAGTGATCTGACTAAGTTGATACAAAGGGGAAATCATGCTGACTTCCTTTTTTTAGTGTCTGTCTGAATATACCTATACTCATTCTCTTTGCAATCCAGTTACTGTATTTTAAGATACATCATTACTGTGACATAAACTTATATATCCTAATAGAAGATTTTAGCCATAATGACCACCTCTACTCCAGCGAATCAACTCCTGTGTTCTGTAAAATCTTCAGTGTGACATGTTGAATCAACCCTTCCATCCTATTTGCAAATGACAAAATCTACGTCACACAGCCTCTTGCAGCCACACGAGAGACAAGTTATAATTTGGGCTTCAGTATTTGGGTTATGAAATGGCCTACATTGATATTTATTAATATGTACATTGAATATGGCCAAACACACACATACAATGAAATGTAATGATGTTAAGAGTACAGCTAAGCTGCTGTCTATCGACTTGAGAGGATCTCATTGTCGTCAGATTAAGCAGCTCTGGCGCAGCATAGATTGTGAGTCTTTTAGAAGTGAAAGAAAAGCTCTTAAATCCCATTGAAACATTTGCCTTTGGAGGCAGAAACACTGAAGAAGAGAGGACAAGACAGGAAGTGATTGAGAGGGGAAAGATTTACAGATGGGGTCACGATTTATGGGTTTGATGTCAAAACACAGCTAGAAGCCACATAAAAACACAATCATGCCTATTGTGTTTAACTAAGTTTAATTTATTGACTGATTAACTTGTAGTCAAAATACATTGGTTTGATTGTATTTTACCAGGCGTCACAGTGAATTGTGCTACTTTTTAGCGTGTTTGTTTTTTTGAGTGTGTCGATTGACTTGGCGGCCTCTCTTCCAGTACAGACCTCTGGGCTGCACTATGATGACTATATTGAACAGACAATGACCTCATCACACAAACACAGACACACACACAATCCAAAACATGAGGCTAACCCACCATCAAAATGCAGTTTCCACTCTGTTAACCAAAAAGCCAGCAAATAACTGTCATTTACAGGCAAATTCACACTCTGATCACACACACACAGACAGACACACACACACACACACTGAGTGGACTGCAGTTTCAGACATGCACATACGCCCACACACACGCACGCATGAGGTTGCCTAGTAATATTTTGCCTTTGACAAACACATGCAAACAAAAGAGGTAACTCCACACGCCCACACAGAGTGGAAGCACTCCACAGTCAACACCTGGAGGACATTTAAGTCACAGGACATCATTATGAGCTCCCTCTCTGGCTTCCCTCATCACAGGAGCCACATGTTTGTCATTGAGCAAAAAGGGAGGGAGGAGGAGGCGAGGGGGAGGAAGAAGGGACCGTAAAGTATAGATTTTAAGAGGAAAGAGAGGATGGAGAAAAACAAGAACCACAATGTAAACAGCACATTGTATGCCATCGCCCTTGAAAGCGACCTGCATGATCTTTCTCTGATGGGGATTATTGCTTTCAGTGAAAAGCATCAGCATGATCAAAAGAATGACATGTGCTCTGTTATATGTTTACTGTGTGAGTCAAATGCTGTCGTGGGCGACAACCCTATTCTCTATCATAAAAAATGGTTTGTTTTATATGCTAGATCTGCATGTTAGGTCTCATCTAATGTGTCAAAAAAATTTGTGGTGCATAATTCTCGAATGATTTTCTATTTATTGTTAACATATACAATAATCCAAGAATTTTCTTGAAATCTCAAACCATTAACCCCCCATTATTTTTCTGAGAGATAGCAGTTTATTTAGTTATTTGCATGCACACAAGAGGTCCTTTTATGGATAGTTTAAACACAGTTTACTTTTGGATGAACGACCAATGCTTTGTCCCAGTGAGGAAACTGAAAAACTTAGGGTAGGAGTGGGAGAAGACGGAGACGATATGAAAGAAGAAAAACAGGAAGGAACCCAGAAAAAAGGAGGGAGAGTCAACAAGCGTAGATGAGGAGATGGAAAATCTACGCTGCAGGCTGTGTTGAGTGGAGTGAAAATGAGAAGGGAAAAGAGAGATAGAGGTGACAAATTCATCACAAGTGTGGCGGTGATCGTGGCCAGGAATAAGCCAGTGCCGGATTAGAACACATACTCAGAGCTGCGGGGTTTAACACAACAACAACAACAACAGCAAGCACAGCCACCTCATCCTGCTGGTTTACTATCCCCCTTCCTCCTCCCTTCACCCTCTTCTCCATATTCTCCAATTCTCTGCAGTTATCGCATATCAGTATCTCTTCTATCTGACTCTTCTTCTCTCTTTCACTCTTTTGCTCCCCATCCCTGTATCATAACCCAACAGCGTGGGCTCGGGCTATTGTGGAATATTGTGATTGCTTGCTACATTTAGACTGTGGGAGTAGGAGAGGGGGAGGTGAAATAGAGAGCTACAGAGAGATGGAAAGACAAAGATAGAGACGGAATGAGATAAAAAAAAAAAAAAAAAAAAAAAAAAAAAAAAAAAAAACTTGTACGACCTTTCACGTAAAGCTAGTTAGCCTTGGGGCGTTAATAAAGCAGAACAAGGTGTGTGCGTGTGTGTGTGTGTGTGTGCGCGCGCGCGTGCAGTGATCTGTCTGGCCTTGCAATGCTGCAGTAAATCTGCCCCTATACAATCAAAGGGCAGGGGCTGAGGAGAGGAGAGGAGAGGAGAGGAGAGGAGAGGAGAGGAG
>JAOWBC010000458.1:22157541-22171521 GCA_028566105.1 Hypoplectrus providencianus
CTACCTGTTCCGCAACATAGGAGTGGATGACTGAAACCTCACGCAATCACATACACACACACACACACACACACACATATACTATTTGCCTTTTCAGATCTCTTCAGAAACATAGAGCTGAATGTCAAACACTGAAAAATCTTCATGTCCTGCTTGTATCATAACATAAATCAAAATGCTAACCCTTTTTTTGAGTGCAGTTTAACATAGAAGATGACTGAATACACACATGTGAATATAGATGACTGAACACACACTCCCACAGATGAATCGTAGCTGGGACTGAAGGCACACTGATCCGTGCCCTGAATGGACTACTGCCCGTCTCTTGTCAGACAGTACACACCTCATTTTTGTACTCTCCTCTGTTCCTCCGTCTTGTCATGTCCACATTTCTTTCCATTTAAACTCATGTTACATCTGTGAATCTTGGCACTGAATGTCTCTGCAGTACAATCTCCTTTTCCTTTTGGTTTCAGAGTGCCAGTGCCTTCTACAGGACATACTCTCAGTAAACATGCCTTCACTACTCCGAATCACAACTGTGTGTCAGCTAACAGAACTAACTCATAACCGCCCTTGTAATTAATCCAGGAATAAGCAGGTTCCCAGCTAATTACCTTGTGTAGATCATCAGAGTGCATGTTTGTCAGGTTTTTTTTTCTTTTCTTGTGTTGTCTGAATGTGCTACTAATATTTAGACTCCTCTGAGCTAGCTGTACGTCTGTGTGGTTGCCATAGCACTTAGAGGCTAATCTGGTGTCAAATCTATTCATCACTGAACTGGAATTAACAGGAAATATTTTCTCAGTCTGGTTAATTGGGTGCGATAAACGTTTTATGGCAGTACATTGGTGGAATATGTATTCATCCAAACAACACTGTGTGCCATCATTTCAATGTTGCTCATATTTTATATTTGTTCATGCCACAAATGAGCAGTTTTCCTCCAGCTGGAGGATCCGGTTTGAAGAAACTTGAGCTAGCAGTTTTGAAGTCACTGCAGTTTTACACTTCGGTATGAAGTGGAAGGTTGTTCTCAATCCTTTGCTAATGAATCCTTGATGAAGATGAAAGTTTGTTTAATACACACATGTATACCTGAGTTTCAAAGAATGAAGTTCCAAACTGCAGCTAAAGCTGGAAAAGTAAATCCAAACCTTTTCTGATGAGCAAAACTTGACTGAAGCAGGTCTTTGTCACTTTACTAGATGTGTTCCAAAAATGTTTTGTATTTATTTTCAGCACTAAATATGAATAAATATGACCTATGGAAGTATTGGCTGCTTTGTTTGGTTTCACAGCTGGCTGATCTCTACTTGTCCTGGTGCCTGCTGAGGTTTTTCCAGGTGTACTGTTACACTGGGTCATTTAGAGACATGACAAAGTTACACTGAAGCTGATGTCATTGCTTTTGTTTGTTAATCTGAGATGGTTGGAGATAAATGCTGCACATTAAAACTGCTTGTTAAGGCAAATCTCTTCTCAGCCAATCACATGGCAGCCACTCAGTGCGTTTAGACATGTCAACATGTTGAATATGAGTTGCTGGAGTTCAAAGTGAGAATCAGAATGGAGTAGAAAGGGGATATAATTGACTTTGAGAGTGGCATGGCTGTTGGTGCCAGAAAACCCAAATGCAATAAAAAAAAAAATGAGCCAAAATGTTTCTGACCATCTCTGAACACACAACACATCCAGCCTTGAAGCAGATGAATACCACACCTTTTCTAAAAACACCTTGCTAGTTATAAGGTGGCTGAGTGTATTTTGATACATATATATATATAAAATTCAACACCTTAAATACACTGTTTAAACGGATAAATATCAGCAATATTATACTTGCGCTCACAGTGCAGTCGGGCAGGACCTGCTGCTATTGTACTTAAAGCTAGGGTAGTAAACACACAGACATACAAAGTAAGACAGCAGCATATTTTCTTTTTGAATCACGTGTCCCCTCTTGTTTCTTGTCCAACATATTTTATTTATTAATGCTGACAGACAGGTATTGGTTCAGACAAACATGGTGGCATCAACTAAAGAACAGAACCAGGCAGAGAAGGAAATCTGTTTGAGACCCGAGACGCACTCAAAGGTCGGCTTATACACCGTCAGATTGTCCCGCTCACACTGTTTGGCACCGCTCCGACCAGCTCATTCATCTAGCATACCACATGACGCCTCACTCTAATGTCATCAGTGTATTTGAAGTTAATTGGCCTAACATCATGTATGATTAATATTATTAAAAAGGACTGAAATTGCTCCAAAATGCCATGATGAAATGTGGGTAATGGAGTATAATAGAATGAAACAAAATGGAAAATTCAGACAAAAATGTTTTCAAAACTACCACATTTCCTGTAGTGCTTTTCTTAGCATTTTTAAACCTTTTTTTCCAGTTAAAAGTTGCTGTGCAACACATTACGTCAGCACAATCCTGATCTACATAACAGGCATCTATTCTACTGGTTCTATCTGCAAAGGCTTTAAAGATGTGCTACCAGTGGTTACAGGACAGAAAATGCCAGTTTTCAAGGTCAAACTAGATTTACAACTAAGTCATATGGTCTGCTTACATTCGGTGTTATTCACCAAAATACACTGCGAGGTCTGACAAATGTTTCCCCACTCTCAGCTACCATCATCCTTAACCCTTAAGCAAGGCACTAAAACCTCTCACCTCCAGAAGAACTGCTCAGAGGACACCAGGGGGAGAACGGGATACAGGGAAAGAGCTGAGTCTGGTTCCCATTTAAAGGCTCAGTGTGTCAGGTTTGGTGGCATCTAACTGCTGTGAGTCACAACCAACTGAACAACCCTCCACTTACTCCTCCTTTACAAGAATGTATGGGAACCTACCGCGGCCTAAGGGAAGGTAATAGAAAACATTTGAGTATTTGAAACCAAAATACTTGGTTTGTCCATTTTGGGCTAGAAGGCAAGTCCTCGAAACAATGTCTTTTATTCCTATCCTGAAATGGGGAAGTTTAAAAAAAAAAAAAAAAAATAGCACCCATACCAATTGCAAGTGATAACTACGCCCTGATGGTTAAATGTAACTGACTGTTATGATGTTCTTAACAAAACTTCTATCCTAAAGTCTCGGCATTTTTGCATTAGATATTCAATCAATGCAGAAAAGAAGTTCTGTGGCAAGCGTATCTGATGTTTATGTATTCTATCAGCAAGATAACAACACTTTTCTGAAGTTTGACACGTTAATGCAGCCAAAGTCACAAGCTAATGTTATGCTATAGAGGGCTGCACCACGGTCACATGACTTCAATGTCACTATGTTAGCATCAGAGCATCAGTTGGTCTTTGACAACCTTACTAGCAGTTTTAACAAGCCAACAAAATCATTGCTTAATAAATCAAGATAATTCTGTCTTACCTCCTGTTTAACAATTAATTTCTGGGTTATATTTCAGAGGACAGTACTCTGTGAAGGACGGCCTGCTCCATATAAAGACATGAAGGGCTTATTCTAAGATTAAAAAAAAAAAAAAAAAAAAACTAGTTTTAGTTTTAGAAGATTATACACTAAAGAACACAGTTGAATGACTTAAATTTAAATCCAACACACTGCTCCTTTAAAATATAAGGAGTAATATTAACAAAACACTGGAAAAGTGTTGTGGAAAGGCATCTATCCGTCTACAATCTGAAACAATAGTTAAAGGCTGTAGTGCTACAATCTGTCAGTCTTCAAACATGGCAGCGTGTCTTTGCTGTACTCACTGGCAAACACTCTTTAAATACTTTTAATGCAGGGATAAGTGATAGGCAGACATGATGGGCAACAAAGATGATAGTCTATAGCTACAGCTAGCACACATCAGAAGGCTTTGTGAAGGCAAAAGCAGCATGTTAACTAAGTCATAACAAGGCAAAGTGATCACTTACTGATTTTCAACCCAAAGTGACCAGGACTTGATTTGGTGATACAACAGCGACTGTACAGCTCACATTGGTTTAACACAGAGATGAAAACTGCTATAAAAAATACTTAAGAAATAAAAATACCCAAGTAAGTTGCTTATGGCTGATTTTCATTCCTCTAAAAATGCTCTTGTCCCTGTCCCAGAGGACTACAATGTTAATATACTGCATGTTTCCAACAAATACTTGGTTTTCTTCAAGAAAAAAAAAATTAACCTTCCATCAACAACATACTGTGAGTTTGAAGTTGCACCCCACCCATCTAACTCAAACGTACTTGATAAATAATGAATTCATCATTGGATATATACTGTTGTTGTGGTTGTACATATTATTATGACATTTGACCATATTATGGAAAGGAGAAAGAAAGAAAAATGTCAGTTGGTTAACATTTTCATGGGAGAGGCAAAGTGAGGAAAATAATGATGACCCAGGTGGAGAAAAAATGAAAAGTTCCAAAATGAAAAAATAAACCTCACATTTTCCATTATAATTTTAACCAAATTATTATTTTTCCCCACATATGGGGTAAAAAGCAGATGAAAATGTTTTTTGTCATGGTCATTATTTGTTGGTGTAGTACTAAATTCAGCCACAGGAGGCTGTTACAAAAATAGCAGATCACCAGAGGTTTGTTTTTCCTCTCACTTGCCGTTCAGAGCTCGGAGTACATTTGTCATATTCCTGATTGTGACAAAATAATTATTCAACACTTCTTGAGTTGAGCTTTGTTTCCATAAGCCACTAAAAATCCAACAGTTCTGCCATTTGTAGGTCAGAGGTGAAGGTCGGGAGCTGGTTCAGATTCACACATTAGTAAACAGTGACACATTGTTCTGCACAAAACAAGTTTTGAGAGCAATCCCTTTTTAAAGGCATGTCTACACACCACTAAACCAAAGGTTGGTGTCCTGAATTGGAGTTTCCTGACAATCAGACCTGCTTCAAATAGTTCTTCTGTGTTTGCAAGATGACACAACAAATACATTTTTTTCAATATTTTATAGTATTAGCAAGAGTCTACAGCCACACTAATGGCTCTATCAAGGCAGTGCTTTGACTTCTGTGCTAATGTTATCATGCTAACATGCTCACAGTGACAATGTTAACATGCTGATGTTGAGCAGGTGTAATGTTTACCATTTTCACCATCTGAGTTCAGTGTGTTAGCATGCTAACATTTGCTAATTACCACTACATACGATGTGCAGCTGTGGCTGATGGGTATGTTTTGTTTTTAAACCAAAGCATTTCACAAATTAAAAGTCTGACCAGAAGATGGTGCTGGAGGGAAAGACAAAGGATAACTGAAGTCATTACAATTCAGCCTCTGATTCATACTCATTTGCATTCATTATTCATAAAAACGTATCCTAATCACATTGCTTTTTCGGATTCAGTGTTTTCAATTTATGCAACCTAATCAGAGCTTGCCAGCAAGCTGTATTATCTCCATAAAGACATACACACATACTCAGGGTGAACGACTACATTAGAGCAGCAAAATACACAAATTTGCCTGTTTTAAACTTTGTATGAGTTATTTATGTGTGAACACTGTCTGTCTCAGCATCATTTTTTATCCACATGAACCTCAAACTTGGAAAGTCATCACTGGATAACCATCACATCTGAATAGTTCCTATATAATCTGGTTATATAAACAGAAACTGTACTCTATGGACATATGTCTTCATTTGTTATTTCAACTGACATGTTTAGATTATTCTGTATTAGCCAATTTGAAAACTCTTACGGACAATCTACAGTGAGAGACTCAAATTCCCATGTCTGGTGGAATATACTATCAAGATCTGACGCAAGAGCATGTATTTTTTGACAAGAAACCCACATGTCTGTGATTGTATTTGGGAATTTTTCACATATCTAAAAAAAACTATACTTTGAAAATAAACTTTGTTTGGTAACATATTAAATACGAAAACAAATGTTTTATGTGAACCTGAACCTCCAGTGGTCCTTGGGTTCCAAAAAAATGTCTGACCTATCACGACCACAGCAACACTTTTGTATTCAACCCATATTTGGACTATGTCAGGCATGTCTCACTAACTTAATTATCTAAAGTCATAATACTGGCACTGGGACCTTCTACTCTTTCCTAATACAAGAGATGTGGTGTGTTTACATGCACACAGTTTTCTAAACAACACTGAAACTCATATCCATGTGGAGGTCTCGTTTCATGAACATTCCTCAGAGGCAAAACTATCGCAGTACGTTCGCATAACAAGGCTTCGCTAGTTGATTAGAATACACAAATACTGAATGTTGTATGAAGACAAAAGGCTACATTAGCATTTCTGAATAGTTACAGGAATTATTTTAAAAAACATGAAAGGCTAACTAGCTAACCTATATCGCCAGCTATTATGGCCTAACTATGCTGACAGGCTAATATGAAAGAAAGAATGGTCATAATCCGTTTAACAAAGCAGCTGACTAGATCTTAAAATTTTAATAGCAATAATGTATAGCACCAAAATATATAATATAAAACCATATGTCTGCACTGTATTAAATATTCAGAAACCTTGACTTGAATTTTACTGGAAAATGTAAGTCAGTTAGTGGTTACCTCAGACACCTTTTTTTTTTTGGTTTGTTTGTTGGTTTATTCGTTTGTCAGCAGGATTTTAGATATACTTATTAGTTTTCACTTTTACAAACATTCAGAAACAATTTTTTATACATATTAAACCTAAACCCCTTTTCCCCAATCCGTACCACTTGGAAAAAATTGGGACCTAAAACCAATTAAAAAACATAAAAATGGATTTTGTTCATTTTGTAGAATTGGTGTAGTATATTAAATAACTATTTATGTTGTATATATATGAACAGAATTTTTAAAACTTGCCAAAGTCAATATCTGCCTCATAAGTCAAGTATCACTCAATGCTTATTTCAACTCGTGAGATTCTTGGCCGAGCAGTTTTGCCTCTAGGAAATGTCTGAACAACATTATAAAGTGCCCCTCAGCAGATCACGGTGTACTCATCTGCTTTCACAGTGGCTGCACACGACATTCAGATACAACAGTGAACAACATGTAACCAGTAAAGATATAGTGTGGTAATAATGGCGTCCTGACCAGATAATGAAGTCATCCTCCATGAATGTGTGTTTTAGTCCTGATTTGGTGTTGCCTGGACAACAATTAATTGGTAGCTAGTTCGGCTGGGCTCCTTCGAGTATGTCCCACTCAACCCTGCTATTGCTGATGTCGCCTTCTAGACCCTTAGGGTTGCCACTGAAGCATAAAGGTCACACCCTATTCACTCCTCAGGTCACACCATTAACTCTCTCCCCACTTTTTCAGTTTTTAGGACTGTCCACAGTATCATTAGTATGTTAGCATAGCCACCAGTGTAGCCATGCGCTCTGAATTCCGTGTACAAGCCACTTTAACTGAATATTCTAGGTTTCCCACGCTGCCGGGGCTCATCAAACTACACAGTTAGTGCAAGTAGAAACTGTTCAGCCTCACAAAATACAAGACTATTCCGATACATAACATTTTTCCTTTTTTTGTGGTTCTGGATAAGAGTAGATTTCTGGCAACCCTGCACCAACTTGAAAATTTAGTCCATGATTATCCTGAATACCAGGATGTTGGTGTGCATGTAAACCCACAGATACTGTAGTAAACACCAACAAATATACACCATTAGAAACTCTATAAGCACATGAGACTATTCACACCCTGTTTGCCATTGATGTTGATAGAAAAGAGATGAAACAGACTGAATCTGGACTACCGAGTCATTTCGTAGTCGTTCGGCTCATTGCACTGCCTTACACTTTGCTATCAGACCCACTTAATTGCTTAAGCCATTTAAACACTTTTAAATACATGTATATAATATATACAAACAGTATGCCACCACAGTACAGACCTGAAAAGTTTCTGCCTGATTCTTTCCATTGCTTGCAGAGAGTTACGCTAGAAAAGAGAAAGGCTAGGGTGGGCGTTGTTCTGCTATTTTCACAGTTTCTAATCATAAATTTGTCGGCCATCCTATTTTGGAGTTTTTATTGGTTGACTTTCACTTGGTGGCTATTTCCTTTCAAAGTTTTTGATTCTGTCTTTAAAAATGGCCATTTCTCCATGTCTCCGTGTTTTGGATTCGAATGGTCAATGCCATGTGACAGAAAGAATTAGTCCTCTTCGTTAGAGTCCAGTCCCAAACAAAAAAAAGAATGGTTCAGCAACCACCAAATTCAAAAGCAGTATCACAACAATCAAACGATTTTGATCGACCTTTTCTTGTTCTGTTTTATTCTGCATTTATGCCCTCTGTCGCTCTATAAAGCACTTTGTGACGAGCCTGTTCAATAAAAGCGCTTCTTTAAATAAATCGGGGTAAGATACTGTTATTGAAGAGAGGAGTAGGCGACACCAATCATCCATACATAAAGCACAGATTGTTGAATGTGGTTTCCGTGTTGATTGCCAAGCCGGTTGCCAGGAAGACACACAAGGAGGATTGTGGGTATTACAGAGGGAGCGGGCAGACAGAGCTCTAAGCTGCTGGCAGATGTCATATGAGAGGTTGCTTCCTTCCTCTTTGAATGTTGCCCTCCTCGTCCTCTCTCTTGTAGATGTCATCCCTGTTATTGTTCTTTTTTTCCCCACTACCTGTCCGTGCAGTAAATGGTTGATTGGAATAAAATACAGCCCGGGTCATAATGAAGGCAGAGCTCCTCCTCTTCCAGTCACAGACAGGAGGTAGGAAGTAGCAGCAGTCTAGGAGGGTTTGGGGGTCTTCAGGGCATCCACTTTGGTCTCCAAGTCTGTAATCTGTGAGAGGACCAACAAGGTGTGTGATCATCAAAAATTTGATGACATAGTTTATTATCATTAATACTGTAATGTGTGTTATTTTAAGGGTATATTTTGTATCTGTTATAGAGTTTTGTTTATCATATTTAGTAGGCTTGGGGAGCATTTTTCATTACTTCATACCTTCCTGAAGTTACACAGGGATTTTAAGGTTTTTGTGTTTGTGTTCAACACTACCTCGATCACTTGTTCTTCGGAGGCAGTTAAAAGATAAAATAAAAGCCAGAGCCAGATAAAATAAAAAAATATCACAAAACAGCTTGGTCTGTGTTTGCTGACTCCCTTTGATCATCTGGACTAAACCCAAAATACTGCCAAATAGAGGCAGAGACATTTTAATGTTAATAGTCCTGAAAGCTGGCATGTTTCTCGGCCCAGCTGCCTTTTCCACCACTAAAGACTGACCTCTGGTGTCCGGTTCTGTTTTACAAAATGTTTCTCTTATCACTTTAATTATTAAATGGCTAATGTGTCAGACATTGCCAGATTTTTAATTCTAAACAATGTAAAAGTGAGTTAACATTATAAACAGTGTTTTAAAATTGACAGTTTCAGTTGGGATATGTACTGAAATTAGCATGCTAACCAGCTAGCTCAGTCTGAGTAACTATTAGAATGCTAACATAAACACATAAAGCTTGAAAATGAGGCAGAAGAAATGTTTTCTGTTGGAGCAGCTCACACACTGAAACACTATTTTTTTTTTTTATATATATTTTACTAACTTTTTCCTGCAGGCTGTCTGCCTCCTCTTTATGTGTTGCCTCGCTCTCTTCTTGAGCTCGACGCTGAGCCGTCTCCTTCTTCAGATACTCGATCTCCCTGCAAAGCACACACAGGCACATTGAGGTTTTGATGTCTCTAACTCCTTCTGTCACACCTTTGATGTAGCCCTGTCTCTCCTTCCTTACTTCTGCTGGTATTCTTTAATCAGTCTCTTGGCTTTGCTGTATTTCCTCTCTAAGGTTTGGTACTGAGCCTGGGTTTCCTTCAGGTGTTCATCCACTGCCTGGAAACACAAACACACACAGTCAGCATATGAAAACAACAACTTTTGGGCGGTTATAAACACATTTTTCAAATGAGCTGTTAAAAAGCTTCGAAAAATACTTCATCCGTTTATGTCTCCCTGCTCCTTCATTAGTTGTGATGTTTTTTCTCTAATAGATTACCTTACACAAGGACTGCGCCTCCATCCAGTAACCTTCCAGTTTCTCCATCCTCTCTTTACTGTCCCGGATGTTTTGCTCCAACTGAGCACGCTCCATCCGCCAACGCAACTTATCCTGCTCCGCGTGAGCCAGCTGGAGGTAAGGGGTGGTAATGTGGGAGGAGGAGGAGGTATGTGGGAGGTACAGGCAGCGTTAAGTCATCGTTCAGCCAGGAAAAGGAACTGATGTGATTCTAGTGCACATTCTCCTCTGCAGTGTAACCTGAATCTTGCAGTGTATTTCATTTCTGCATGTTTAGAAGACAATGAGAGTTAAAGTGTGCTCACCTTCCTCTTCAGCAGCTGGATCTCTGCCTGGGTTACTGCATGTTTGATCTGGAGCTACAGACACAAAAACAAAGATGAGGAAAATGTGAATGTGACTGAAATGAACTGATTGAAGAATTAAATTTAGTATCCAAATGATCAAAATCAAAGATACCTCCTTGAATTTGTGGGCTAGCTTCTCAGGGTCCAGCTCCACAGGAGACAGCATGTCCTGGTTCTCGGCCAAATCGAAAACCTCTATGGAGTTTGGGAACACTGGACTCATCTCCTCTTCCTCGTCTGTCGCATATTCCCCTGTCTGCAGCAAGATAAACAAGGTGGGGAAAGATTAACGGCCTACAAAATAAGCTTATGAATCCCTGTTTCTTTAACTCAGCCAGCTAGAGTCTGGAGTTTCTATTTGATGTAATTATAAAATTTCCTTTAATGTGACAAATTAATCACAAAAACTAAACGGTACACTTTTTTCCCCAAAAGGCTAAATAATAATAATGATAGTGCTTGTGCCTGTACAGTTAAATGTCAAGCTAATGCTAGCAGCTGGTTAACTTAACTTAAAAGAAAATAAAAACTGTAGGCTTGCAGTTTTACTGGAGGTTCTTACTGCCCAGTGAGCTTTAGAGGTGCTGGAAGGTGGATTTGCCACCAGGATAGCTGTTTACCCTGTTTCCAGTCTTTATGCTAGGCAAGCTAGCCTAAACGGCATTAGCTTCAGGTTAACTGTAGAGATACGAGTGAAATTTAAAGGAGTATTGATAAAACGTTCCCATAAAACGTTATTTCTACTCACGGCGATACGAAACAGCAACACCCAGGGCTGAAAAGTCATGCCTGAAAGTCTCAAAACAGACTGGCAGCAGAAATGACCTTGTCTCTATATGTGCTATAGCCAATTGTCCATTCATGACAACTGAGATGGGGTTGAATTTTGATACTAAACAACAGTATAACTGATACTCAGGCTTACAGTTATGCGTAGTTAAAGCTATGGCTGCTTTGAGTGACATGTGGCTGCCCTCATAGGTGGCTCACTGCTGCGTCAGCCCACCTCTGCTCACCCCAGCTCTACCTTTTTTTCTCATTTGTGGATTAGCCGGTAGTTAGGAGGAGGCGGCAGGAGCCACCCACTCTGAGCTTCACTTGGGCTCTTCAGAAACCAACAGGTGACGTCACAGAGACTGTGTCCACATTTCATGCAGTTTATGAGTGATACCAGACAAAGTTCAAACTCCCACTTCCACACCCTTCTCTCTTCATAAGTTGCTGTATAATCTCATTCGGAGGAGTATGTGTCATATTTAAGGGTATAAATAGCACTCGGAGCCTGAAGCAGACCACATGAGTATGGAATTACAATTAAGTGAAAATATGCAGCCACTGCCTGTAAAAGTCTCCCATTAAAAAGATTCACACAATCGACTACAGCCTGATCCTCATTTGTCTTCTTCTGCTCTTCTCCTCCACCTTACAGAGTTAATTAGCGTCATGTCTTTCAGGTTGAGAGCATCTTTATTGCTGACGAAAATGCATTAACTCAAATGTAACACTGCACTTAATTCATCGCTCTTTAATGACCTCACTGTCTCTTCAGCTCTGGTTACACTTTGCTACTGTGAGACAAAGAATAGCTACAGCAGCTCTCTGACTGCTTTTATGGGGAGGCATCAAACTGGCGAGCATGCAGCTGTCTACATTAATACATCCTCCTCTGAATGCTGATTCTTTGGATCTCACTGGGTGGATGAGTGAAGACTTTATTGATTTGAAGCTTCAACCATGAACTCTTTTGAGACACTTACTGTCTCTTTGGGAAAACGTTTGATATTTGGTTTGGCAAATAATAAAGACTGTTAGATGAGGAAACAGTGAAATTATGTAATTTTCTTATATGCCAATTTTTAAATGAGTGTCTTGACCTCCGTCTTCAATATATCTAAATGAAAATGGGTGCTGTGTGTAGCCAAAAGTCCCCTCTGTACACCATTTTATTCTTACATCATGGGGCTTGACAAAAAACATTCTTCTTTTCTGTAGCAGTATAAAGGTATGATTTTGTATTTGAATAGTTCAGCATATTGGGGCCTCTAAATAGTTGTGCATAAATTGGGTATAACTAGAAGCTGGGTCTCTTGTGGATTCATTAAGTCCAATGTGATCCATGTGATGTTGTTAGTCCCCAAAGGAGCCGTTTTTGATTGCAGTGCTGTATAAAAAGCACTGTATAAAATGAGCTGATATGACTTCTTTGGTTATGACAGCCTCATGAAAGCCTTAACAACTACCTAGAGGTATATAAACAGCCATTGGGTTCTTAGCTATTCCCAGTGAAAAAGTTCTGGCCATCTAGTTGATGACAAATGTTATTTGCATGTTTTATATACCAAATCAAAGCTTCTGTCATGTGCCTCACTGTCTTTGTGTCTTACTGTGGAAGAATTTTTAAAGTGGTAAAAATGGGTTCAATACTAAACTCCTCGTTGTGTCATTCTAACCCCTAAATTTCCAAATTAACAAGGACATGATGTTGACATCCACAGTGGTTGGTGCTCCTCTGGTGATAAGGAATGACAGTAACTTTCAGTCATGAGTCTAATTGAACTGGACAGCTTATTTCACTGTCTGGGTTTGCTGTAATTCCATTCAGCCCACTGGCCCTGGTGCTGTGGAGAATGGGGTGTGTTACTGGTATAATCAATTATGATTTTAAAATTAGTTCATAGACATGGTTTTTAAAAATGCAAACAATTTAAATCAGGGCCTGAATTCTGCTGTAGGAGTGAGGATATTGCACATAAAGTCACAGTAAATGTAACACTTATAATGCAGAAATTCTCACAATTTACAGCAACGTCTTATAACTGACTGCTAGTGTTTGCAACAGTGCAGAGACTGCCTGGAAGCACTGCCCCCTCTCCCTCTCTCTACAGCACTCTGAGCAACCTGTGCTGCTAATTAAACCTGTGCTAATTATACCATTTAGAATTTGTCTTTCAGTGCTGGTTTCTCATATCATTACCGTTATGTTGAGCAATGAAAAGGAAGAGTGAGGCATATTTAGCAAATGCAATATCGTGTGGATTCAGCAAACAAAACAGGTTTTTTCATTTATTTTAGTTATTTTCTTCAAATGTTGTTAGTAGGTGGAAAGAGAAAGAGTTGAAGAGAGAGAAGACAGGGAAGTAATGCACGACTGTAGTTTAACAGATGACCAATAACATAGAAGGAGGAGACGAACTACAGCAAAGTTCTGTATATAGTTAAGAAAATCCCTTAGAGGGATAGTTTGGAATTTCTGACTATCTATTCTACGGCCTGAACCAGAGAGAACTGCAACAAAGCAGATTAGAAAGTAAGCTAATAGCTTTGCATCCCCTCTACTACTGGCAAGTATTTCATACAAATAATGTCCAAAATCCTGAATCTCTTTAAGGTGGGAAAGAAAAAATAAAGGCAATCAAATTAAAGCAATTTAAAAAATGAATTCCAGGAACTCTGAACCCTCAGTTACCCTCCTTTACCACAAGGTGGAGAAGCTGGACTGACTTTGAAAGTACAGGCCACGTGGTGGCACACAGACCGACATTTTGTCACACACACACACACACACACACACACACACACACACACACACACACACACACACACACACACACACACACAC
>JAOWBC010000458.1:22235709-22253014 GCA_028566105.1 Hypoplectrus providencianus
TGTGTGTGTGTGTGTGTGTGTGTGTGTGTGTGTGTGTGTGTGTGTGTGTGTGTGTGTGTGTGTGTGTGTGTGTTGTGGTTAAAGCATGTGTGTATAAGAGAGTGGCACAAAGGGTTCAGTGAGGACATGCCAGGCGGCAGGTCATGTAAGAAGTGTCACTGTCTCAGTGTTAAACGACTTCCTCACAGGGAGGGGAGCTCATTTCTGCATTTAATAACTCATGAAGGGCAGCACGACACTTATTTGCTTCAAGACTCGGCTGTGTTTTGAAGGATAACGTATGAAATGGGTTCAAAACTTCTGGTCATCATATAAACCAGGGGAAACGTCACTGGTTGTAAAATAAAAAATAAAAAAAATAACAACAACATGAAATTGTTTCTTAATTTTCTTAATGAATTTGTGATCTCAATCATTAGCTTAAAATCATATTCAGTGCTAAAATTTTGCTCCAATTTAAATTATAAAGCTGGATATGCTTAGGGTGGGCGAATTTATGATTGACATATTACTACCAGAGTTCACTGTGTGTTTTTGTCTTAAACTTTGACCCTCTTACAGTGCGTTTTCAGTTGATCAAGGTTGTAGCATTTTGGTTTGAATAAAAAAACTCCTGTTGTGTGTTTGTCTGATGGACTAAATAACACTCCTAGGTGTCTGATGTCTATTTGAAATAATAATTGCCCTATACTAACTAAGATAGCTAACTATAACTAATATTAGCTGATGGCGTAGCAAAGTTTTAGAATCAAATATGTTCTGCACAAGTTTACAAAAAAAAACAAAAAGAAAACAAGATGGGGACTTCAGGCCAAAGTTGCCCACAAACCAATGGGTGACATATCATAGACAACATCCACTACATTGCTACAGTCTATGCTGACAACAGAGAAACCCTATAGGGTAGGGGAGGCATGATCAGCACCATCAGCATCAGCATGAGTTTTAATCCCATTGATAACAGATATGTGCACTGCACTGATATTTCCCCATTTAAAGATATTCAGAAATAACATAAATTCAGAATGTACTCAACATCTGTAGATTTCTTTCACAGATAGACCAAAGTTTCATGTTCGTACAGTAAATATAAAGCTACAGCTGGCAGATGGTTGGCTTAACTAAGCACAAAGTCAGAAAACAGTGGGGGGCTGTCCTGTGTGGCATTTAACTGCTAGGATATGGAACGTGTTAATGCCTGCATGAGGTACCAGAACCCATCTCTTTCACATCTAGTTAATGACCAATGGGCCTTCATGACCTCAGCCCTGAGGTCCCTGATGTGTGACCTCAACCAATCAGGCTGCTACATCGGATGGGGAGACAGCTAGCCTGGTTCTGTAAAAAAATAACTCAAGTCAATTATCACTCCTTTGTTTATCCTTATAAAAAGTATTCATGCTACGTAAGGCTAACTAGCTGCATACAAACAGAGTGGTATCAATCTTCTTATCTAACCCTCATCAACAGAGCATAAATGTATTTCCCTACACTGTTTCTTTGAGCCTTACAGAACTCAATGTGGCCTTGTTAGACATAGACCATTTCAAGGTGGGTGTATAAAACTGAGACCAAAGCACAGGTACTTTATGAATCTCTCACACACAAAGTAGCATCACTAACTTCTTGATAACTGCACAAATATTTGACTCAGAAAATTTAAGACATTGGAATGCTGCTTTGGCTGCAGTAAATTTAAAATGCTGATGCAGTGGTCAAGGCGGTTGGTGGTTGCAGTTTACAGAAGCCAGGACATGCCTTGGTGGACTATCAGTTCACCACAAAGCTGAGACTGAAAGTGTGGCTCTTTACGGTAAAACACTGAAAGAAAGGCTGACAGTGCTGATGAAGATTATCTCAGCTAGCCGTCCTTTGGATTGTACTGGGCTATGATGACAAAGCAGAGCAGGGCAGGGCAGGGCTGTGGTGAGGAGCGGGACTGAGGTGCGGCACTTACATGTTTGAGGCACAGAGAAGTTAGGTCTTCATGTATAACTATTAATGTGTGTGTGCGTGTTTGTGTGCGTGTGTGTGTGTGTTGGGGGAGCTGGTAAGAGGGCAGATGGTTTAGCAAGCACAGCCCCCGTGGCTGTCTGAAGGTGAGTCTTTAAGGGCCTGGTTCTTGTGGTTGGGTATGAGGTTCAGGTCTCCCTCCATGCTCTCGTTCATCTTCTCACAGATGACATCCACCAGCCGCTCAAACACCTGCTTCACATTGATGTTGTCCTTAGCGCTGGCCTCAAAGAACTGGAAACCTTAGGAGGAGCAACATGAATTTAGTTTATTTACAGTACTTGCATGCACATTAAAATATACAGACATGCCCCGCATGCATAAGATAACTACTGAATCTAGCAGGTAGAGGTATCACAAAAACATAGGGGTGTATTAGTAGGAGAGTTTGTACCTAGCTCCTCTGCCAGTCTCTGTCCGTCCTCTGTGGGTACAAGCCTGTCATCCTCCAGGTCGCACTTGTTACCAACCAGAATCACCTGAGCATTGTCCCATGAGTAAGTCTTGATCTGCGTTGCCCTGCAACACGAACATAAAGAACACCAGTCTAGACCAATCCTAGGGCTTATGGATAGGGTGCAAGCTGGCCTGCTAACCATTTTTATAATTCAGGATGAACATCAAGTGATTCACATTGGGATTTATTATACTTATGCTCAAAATAGAGCTTATACTGACAGGAACAAATCCTATAAACACTACATTGCCTGTGCAGTGAAAGATGAGTTATGGACCTTAGTGTTTTTAATTGCATCTGTATATATACATATAATGTTTAAGTTTGTAATTAACTGCTCCCCTAGCCACCTGTTATTTTCAAATATCCATCATCTACATAATTCAAAGCAGTAAGAAATGCCATCAAATCTGCAGCACCCTAAGGACTGGTCATGTCATGTGCATGTCATCTAACATTGGTTGTGCAATACAAGAATCTGCAACCAGTTATATCAAAGTGTTGCTGAAATTTGTAAAGCAACTAAATATTTAAGCATGAGATCCAAATGTGTTACGTACAACAAGGTGACAAGATGATGTGAGAAGGTAACAAAAAATGTGTGAAGACAGAAATTGACATGGCCTCTATGGAAAATGGTTTGTTGTAAAACTCAGTTTTAAGGGTACTGACTGGATTACTTCACCACTAGAGAATACTGATTCACGTAAAATCGATTGGTACATACTTGCAGTATCTGTAAGGGAATCTGGTTAAAGCAGGAACTGCTAGCAGCACATTAGCTGAATTACTTGTAACAACACTATGCTGATAGTTCTCTGGGCCTCTGGTGTGTCTGTCCTGTCCTCCTGGATACTGCAGATTAAAAGATAGTGAAAGAGGCAAGACTTTGTTGCTCCTGCAGCATGTTTAGGTTGCAGCGAGTCAATGTTGAGCCTATAGTCTTTCCGAAAACCTCACACGCGCTACACTTGCTGCAATATGACAAATACAATGTAATGGGCAAGCTGAAAGCGGTTACATGTACGCCTTGGCCTTCTGATGCAACACACTATGTCTACCCTGCTGATTGACTGACAGGCAGGTTTGTTGAGATTACCATTTTGTTTTTATAAAGGCATACCAAAGGGATCTCCTTCTTCCTTGGTCTATAACTTCAAACCAACTTTATGTTACTCTTTGGACCCTTGAAATATCCTTGTGTGTATATTCATAGATCAAACGGTTAAAACTGTCTGACTCACCAGTCCTGAACTGCATTGAAGGAGTCTTGGTTTGTGATGTCATACATGAGCAGGAAGCCCATAGCACCTCTGTAGTAGGCTGTGGTGATGGTGCGGTAGCGCTCCTGTCCTGCTGTATCCTGCATGTACACACACAAAAATATGTTATATCTATTAAGATCTACTAAACATAAAAAGTAATTCTTTTCCCTGTGTTCATTTGATACATGACTTCAATCCACAAGGGGGCAGTATTGTCAAAAGTATGGCCTGTTGCTGCAGCACTTGTCTCTGACATGCAAGAGTTGCCGCTGACACAGTATATGTCAAGTAGATCCATCATTTAGCCATTAGAGTGAGTGGTCCACTCTAACACCAGCCTCATTCACAAACATCTGGCAGAATGCAGATCCACAGCTATTTCACACTGAACGTGAATACAGAATGAAGGCAGTGGTTCCCAACTGATTCATCACAAATATGTTCATTAACACCACTCATTATGTTTCAAATATGCTTTTAACTCAATTTTTAAAATATGTTTTTCTTATAATATTTCTATGGATTAGTTTCTGGCTTAAAAGTCCTTAGCTTGGATACCTAGGTCAAGCACAATGACAAAAAATGAACCAAAAAATAAACAGGTGGTAAGGTAAAATTGCTGTTTTTGTCCATGGGGTGTGTTGGTTTGGGAATAAAAGCATAGATAACAGTTCCCCATTTTATAGGGCTGTCTAAAAGCTAAGTCAATTGGCGAAAATATTCTTAATATAGCGTCAAACTGAGATGTTTTTGTGTGTTTCTAAAATACAGTTACTGCGGCTCCTGTCCACAGCAGCACACACGAATCGCTGTTCCACCGATGTCTCGACCTGTTGGTCTGTTTGCGTAACTTCTGTTATGTTATATGTGTAGCAACCTTATCCAGAAGCCTACATCAGGTCATGTAGGAAAAAGTTTTCAGAAGGGCGTGGGAAACTGGGATTTGACGCTTGAACATATAAACTCTAACCACAATGTGTATTTTGTGGATTTTAATAGCCTAAATCAGGAACACTACTGGGGAGTAGTGAATTATATAAAATGTGAAATAAATAAATAGTAGGTAAAAAAGATTATGGATCATGTTTCTGTTAAGATATAAGATCAAGGCATGATGGCACACTTTCATGCATTTCTATCCTTCCTAGGCACTTGGCTTCACGTCACACCAAAATGCCACATGCTTCACTCCACACAATCCACCAGAGGATGGCATTTAGATGTGAGCTCCTGCCACAATCATTTCTCATCAAACCAGGTCAGCATCACCAACCAGCCAGCAAGAAGAAACACAAAGATAACAGATATGTTTGTGTCACAGTGTCAGAGGGGGTGAGGCCTGCCAGGCAACCACAGTGAGTTTATCAGAGGCATCATCTAATTAAATGAAGGCTATGTGTGAGGTCACAGTCCATGGCTTAAAATAGTTTAGTGTATGTAGATCAAACAGGTAGTGGGTAGAGAGGCGTCCCTCCACTCTCATGGTTCCTTGGTAACCTGTCCGAGTCCTTCATTTGCATTTAGGGCTTCAGTGTGCGTTTCTGTGTTTGTCTGATATTTTCCTCACATAGAGGAGCAGGAGCAGGAGGAGAGGGTTGTCCAGGTAACCAGAGGCCATTGAGGGTTATGAATGTTCCATTACAGCCAGCGCTGCTCTGAGTGGTCGGCCCAAATTATCCTTCTCACTTTACAAAATGGACAAGACAGAAGGCAGTGTGCTGTGTAAATCCTTCGGTCAGAGAGAGCAGAGGAAAAAATACTCTTGTTATATTCTGTCCAATTCCACATTCAGACCCTGCCTTCTGCCAGGGGTTGTTTTGGTTTGATCAAAGTGTAAAATATTCCAGGTCCATCCTTATCTCATCCATGCAGAGATAAACAAACATCTGGCAGCGTAATGGCACATCTAACCAACTAGATTGTCTCCAGGGTTGCCACAATCAAGACTCTGACGTCACTGGGACCCTGATCTTTAAACATGCGTCACCTGCGTTTAAATTAGCTGTCAACACAAAGCAGTGGCACACACACAGGATCCTGTCCCCTGGGCTACCACACACAACATCAGCATGGATGTGTTTATGCAAGTGTGCGAAAGGTGTGTGTGCGTTTGTTCAAAGATCAGAAACATATTTCCATGACACAAAATGGATGTTAACAATGTGTGTGCACACAGTGAACACACTGTACATATGCATGGATTCTGCTTATTCACTGTGTTAGGGGCCATGTGGTGTGTTATCAGGCTAGCCTGCTTCCATTATACACAAAGGGAGGTTAGCAGCTGGCAGTGGGATCATCAACAACAGGATCTGGCGAAATCTCTTACAACTGGAACTAACACGAATTCAACAGCCAGGAAATTACACAGAGTTGATCATTAACACCATGTAAGGGAGGACTCATCCCAGACATGCCTAGCAGTCCCACACCCTTTAAATACACTGCTGCATGGTGCAGCAGTATATCTTCATTATGTGTCCCTCAGATGCTGATAGGGAACTTCCTCTGCTTCCTGAGTTTAGGAAATACCAGGTCTCTTTGTCATTTACAAGCGCCTTCGGTAGTTACGTCAGAGCCAGGCATGCACAACATGGCACCTTCTCCAAACCAATAACAAAATTACCCAACATACATTATAGAGTCATTACAGTTAATTCTCTCAACCCCTCCTCAGACATCATCAAATACCAAATATACTACTGCAACACTGCATATCCTTTAATAGGAGACACATGTTTAGTCAGGTAGGGGAGTGTGTGTGTGTGTTTTGGTGTGGGCTCCTCTGCTGCTGATTCATCATCTTGGTCACCATTTGAGTATCATACAGTGGCTCACACATTGTTGGTTCAAATGAATCATCTGTTTGAACAGCCTTAATATTATATATCAATAGGACTTGTAGTGTACTGTGAGGAATGCGTCCTGGAGAAAAATGAAGGATACACCTTGAAACAATGTTAAACTTCCTGACAGACTTGAGAGTGGTACACAGCTTCTCTCAGCAACTGTCAGCAGGAAAAAGGAATAAAATGTTTCTAATAGGTCATACTAGGGGTACGAAGGGGTTCTTCAACAATTTAGTATTGCACTTGTGTGAAGTTGGGGCATTAAAGTTTGATTCTCCAAAACCACATTTTTCCATAATTTATCTCAATCATGTGTTTTGGTTACATTCTCCCTCATGTCTAAATGAGCTCTTCTGCATCTCTAAGCTGAAATACCCCTCACATAACATCACAGGATTACAAAGCTATGAGCTTAGAAAAATTCCCTCATCTGCTAGGCTAATTAATGCAGTGTAATAGTAACAATTATGTTTATAATAGTGATGCTGCAGAGCTGAATAAACCCTTGTTTCTACTGCCCCCGAGCTGCCAAAGAAATCTTATTGCAGTTTTAATGAAAGGTAAAGCCTCTCCACATCTAAGGTAAGATCTTTTGGGGTTGTTTCTAAACCCTGACCTCACACTGGGCTTTGTGGAATTGAAAATTTGGAACCTGAAAACGTAACTCTTACTCAGGCTAATTTGCCTTCTTTACTATAAACACTCAGCACTCCATTAGATGCAAGACCACAAGTAAGAATGTGCATGAAACCATGAGGAAGTCATTCTTTTAACACTTGCACAATTCACATGCTGAACTTGCACAAGTGCCACAATTCAAGACAAATCTTGTATTCTGGGAAGGCTTCTATCTCCAAACTACTTGAAAAGGACTTCTTGATGTGACAAAGATTACATTAACTTTCTTTATCTCCCTGTTTCTTTTTTATATAAATCTATAACAATACAATCTTGATGAGACTGAAGCATCTACTTCCTAACAGCAGCAAAATTAAATGCACAAGGTGCTCAGGCGTATACGCTGTGTTTCCTGGAATACGGTACAGCTCTGATTGACCTGACTCACTAATTTAACAGTTCTTTTTCATCTTCCACTGGGATAGTACCGTCTGAGTGTAGGCAGGATTCTCAGCTGGTTACCATCAAGCCCCAACATGAAACTAACTGCCACTACATTATCTTCAATGAGACACTTGTGGAATCCTTTCATCAAAAAACAAACAAGGAACATCTGCTATTTGTTGGTTATGGTCAAATATATTGGCAAAGATTGCAGGATTTCTCATGTCATTCCTCTCAACAGTTGTCTGCAGTGCATTAACTCCACCTTCTAGTATAGGCTCGGCTCACTCGGAACCTTAATCATGGTGGTACCAAAAAAAGCGCCAGGCACTATGCAAAGCATTTGATAATGGAAAACCAGTATGTTAATGCAGTATAGTGAAAACTAAAATGAAATGCATTTGAATCCACTCACCCAGATCTGCAACTTGATCCTCTTGTCATTGCGGAAGACAGTCTTGACCTTGAAGTCAATGCCCACCGTGCTGACGAAGGCAGAGGTGAAGGAGTCATCTGCATAGCGAAACAGGAAGGAAGTTTTTCCCACACTGCTATTACCAATGATCAGCAGCTTGAACATGTAGTCGAAGTTCTGGTCGGCTGCATCCTTCTGGGAGGGCTGCTGCTGGAGCCGGGAATCATTTGATGCCATCTAGACAGGGAGCACAGAATGAACCTAACCAACAGTATTTTGTAGAAGATATTTACCAAAGCCCATTGCAGAACCTTGACTGCAATCAGTCTCTGAACACGGACCCCTGTTAGAACTAGGGCTAGGTCAGGTGATAAAGTAAATGGCATATGAAGGCTTGAGAAAGTTCAGAGAGGACGAAGTCAAGCAATGGCAAAAGACCACTTTCTGTACTAAGAGAGGGCTTGGATCTACCCCCTATTATCATTACCTGACCAATGACATCCGAGTCAAATGTATTCTCCGATGAGAAGTTGAAAGTGAAAAAAGCTTGTTTGAGAATATTGAGTCAGGATTAGTTTGTCTATGCTATGAATCTCAGAGTCAAGAGAGAGTGAGTATTGGTCTCATATGTATCATGTAATCACAAACCAATTCCAAATAAATTCTAATGTTGCTCCATGACTGGTGGATGTGTAAATAAGTAACTGTTTGCTAAAGCTTAGGTCATGCTAACCAACCAAGTTGTCAGATTGCTGCTGTTTAAAAACACAAATTGTTGTCTTGGAATAGGGAGACTTGAAGTTGTTTTGGGGGCCACACGCTACAGATCTTCCGCCAGAAGGAATCCCTAATAAGTGATCTAGTGACCACCGGCTGCTTCCTACTTTTCACAATGCATTATGGGAGAAATGGAGCGCACTATATAGTGTATAGCAATGCTTACTCCGAATTCTGACACCACAACAAAATGGCATATTAACTATTTAGTGCACTATATAGTGAATAAGGAGTGATTTTGGTCACATCGTTTACAGCTTTTCTAAAACACACACACTGCAGCATACTCTCTTCCTTCTCTTTTCTTTTTTTCTCAAATACACACAACACCATGAGGCTCAATATTCCTTCTCTCAACCTGACAGAATTTCAAATGTAGCTCCCAGACAGTATGTGTCAGTGATGCATTGGAAAGCCCTTCAGTCTGAGTCTTTGAACAGATCACACACGGCGATCATGCTTACTGCAGCAAGTTCCAAAACAACACCAATTTGCCTCTGATGATTTACTTTGGAGAGCTTCAAAAGGTGTGTGGTGGAAGGCTGGGCTAAAGTCATGAAATGCGAGCTTGTAGGTCCATACTTTGGATTTAAAGTGTTTGTTTGCAGGTCTTACTTGACTGTTCGCAAAAGCTCCGCCCCAAGTTACTGTTGCTAAACCCGTCAAGCTCCCAGGGCTGTCAGCAGCAGTACTGTGCACAGATGATGTGCTAACTTGTGTCAATGATTATTTTTAGAAACATATTTTATATATTATATATATATTTACAAATTCCACAGGGCATCGTTAACCCTTTAGGTTACCTCTTTAATTGTTTGACTTATTTTTCAGGAATGGTATTAACCATTCTCCTTTCCGCGGAAAATTACAAAAGTGTGTGTAGTAGTTAGTGACCTATTGAATCAAAGCTCAGCCAGCTTGTTTGTGAAATCCCTCTGTGATCATTGTGATCCTGTTATGGTTCCATTAAACATGTTGTAATCAAAAGGAAAAAGATAACATAAAGAAAAGCTCACACTTCTGCTTTTCAATTATAGGGGAGCTATGCCAACTGTCCATTTGTTTAATTGTTACAATTCATCTCAGCGTAATCTCCCCTAAGGGCAGGTATGAGATTACCTGCAATTAAGCCTTTTAGGGTCAGTCACAGTGGGAGGAGGGAGAGCAGACGCACAGCTTTGGAAGTGAAAAGCAGAGCAGTGAGACTGCCATCTCTCTGGTGAGACTCGTCTCCGTGGAGACTGGACTAGGACTCAGCTGCCAGCAAGACCCATTAGTGGTCAAAACAGTCAGTTCACTCAGCTTTTAACAGATGGAGGTCTCCAGAGCAGGACAGAGATATATATCACACTACAACCAAGGGCTAAGGAGGACAAGAGAATGGAGTAGAGTAGAGGAAAGGAAAGGAGGGGAAAGGGGGCTCACTACCGAGAAAATGGAAAAGCATTGCAAAAAGATTTACTGTGTGTGCATGTTTACTCTCACAATAATTACAGTGTCGGGGTGTGAGAGGAGGAGTCCTTGCTGTGCACTTACAGAGTGATAGCTTTGCTTTCTATACAGGTGTGGCTCTGTTGAAAACAGTGATCTAAAATAACTGATGGCTGCACAAGTAAGGAAGAATCACAAACCCTAACTGCATTTCTCATGAATTATTAAATAAGTGCTACAAGAAAATCTTATTCTGCTGGCTGATGACAACAATCCCAATCAATGAATCAGCTGAACAATATTGTCTATCGTTGATATATCTGTATTGGAGTATCTATATATAACTGGACAAAGACAGTGTACTGTGGGTCTAAACCTTTAAATTTTTGGTTTTGAAATTATAAAGAGAAGTCTGAATTTGATGCATACTGGTTTTGTTTACATTTTTCACTGCATCACAAGTTATTTGGAAGTTTCATTTTTTATTAATATTTTAATTTTTTTTATTATATTCTTAAAATTTATTTTATTCTTTTTTTTAATCGCCTGCAATTTACTGAAAATTCACCAAGGTTTAATAAGCCGATTATTCTTTAGTTAAATGCTGATCTTAAGCATACAACGTTGCATAGGTTTTTGTTTTATTCTATCCATTCTTTATCTACTCGTTATCATTTCTAGAATTGGTTGAGATTGTTTGTATCACATTTTAGGCTATAGTGTTCTTTGTTAAGGAAAACAGCCTTCTCTGCTGTTTCTTTGTCAGATCAGTGCAGAATCCACATAGAAAATGTCTTTTTTCAAATACAAAATCACTTAAATAGCTGCCATGTCAAAAATCTGTGAATTTTTGCCCTATTAGATCTGGATTTGCATTTGTCTCATAATCTAATATTTGTCCTGTCCTATTACTAAAAGCCATGCAATGTTTACAACCATTGCCATGAAATGACGTGTCAGACGTTGAGTAAAACTTACCACGTTACCATTAGTGCATCTGTAAGTCTGATACTGCTGGGACATACATTTACCTCCCAGTCCTCTGAGGTGTGAGGCACACTTCCTACACAGCCTGTGCAACCTTGTGTGATGTTGTAATAAACCGCTGCTGTTCACTAACAATAACACAATGCTCTTTCACAACATTACTTCACCGCTGGATGCGAAGCCTAGGTACATGGTCTACCAACGCAATCCCTTTACACTGAGAAGTACTCTCTGGGTATTACGTAAAAGTGTTGTGTTCAGGTCCTTGTAATCTCTCTAGAGGTAGCCTGTGAAACCCCAAATCACATGATGCCCGTGCTGTGTATAGGGGTCTCCAAGGGGACATTTTTGGAGTACTTATAGATTCCATACCATAGAGCCGCCACTTGCTCAAAAAAAAAAAAAATATTTTAAAACTCCAACTTTTGCATCAGTCTAGCTTAAGTTTGAGATAACCCCAGTCACATGTCCTTCATGTTTACTGTGCAGCACGGGATGTCTACAGGCAAATAAGTAGGCTCACACAGCCTGAAATGTGATACTTTAATAGTATTCTCTTCCCCTTTTTTGCAAAGGCGTAATAAAAATGACAAGATTTAAATAGTGTTTGTTGTCACTGTTCAGTGTTGCCCAATTCTGTGGTGTCCAGTTCCTTAAGTTTATGCAAATAAATTAAAAGAAACAGACAGTCATGGGCCATTATTTAATATGATAATCTACTGTCTTTCATAGGCATCACATCATGATGCCTCGATCTCGCACTCAAGCTGGGAGATATGACAATATATGTGTATATCACCTAAACAATTTAAAAATGTTTTCTGTATAATATAATAATAATAATAATAATAATAATAATATATAATGTTTCCATTGCTATGTCAAAAACAGCTGGTGAATTATGTTAAGGCAAAGTTTACATCAATAAGATTACACTTTACACTCTGGTCCTTGCAGGTGGGGGCCCAGCTGATAGGACTGAAGATTTTAGCCATATAGCCTAGCCCTAGAAACAAACAATCAAATTAAAAAGAAACTAACTGCAACTAGAAAGTATTTCTCCACATTTTGAAAAAACAAAACAAAAACAAATGAACAGATGACAATGAACAACAAAAGCATCGTGACCAGATCACACTGAGCAGCTGTGATGACTCAGATAAGGGGCTCCACATCAGCACCTGCCAGATATCGGAACAATCACGTCTGAGAGGACAGTCATCCACCAAGTAGTGAGGATAACCATTTACTGAGCTGTAGCTTGGACGACAATGGGAGCTCCTTTATGGCACAGCGGCGTGTCATTATCTCCAGTAAAACAAATAAAGGCCATTATGGTGAATAGGGCCTGATGATGGTGCAGCCAGGTCCCTCAGCTGGCTCTGTTTGCTGAGCTAGGAGCCAGCAGGCTGCCTGACCCGCAGGAAATAACCACTATGGATTAGTTGGCAGCTGTCACACCAGTTCTTTCATTTAGGGAAAGAGTGAAAAGCAAACATACATAGGTGATAAAGGCGAGGGTATTCGTTTTTATTTCGCTAATGAAATGACTTTGTGGCGAACAAATTACTGACCTACAGTAAAAAGCCTCCAACTACTCATTCATTGGGGAGAAACCTGTTAGCATATAAGTGGATAAGAAAACGTAACTTTTCTTAGAGTGAAGGCGGTCCATTAACAGGTAGCACTCAGGGGGGAAAGGTAGCGCGAGGCAGGAAAACCGTTGCACTCGAAAACTTAAACAAACTTACCTTCTTGTGGAAGAAAGCAAACTCGGTTCCCTTTCGGCTGTGGGTCAGTAATAATACTTATTATTAAGTGGCTACCTTCCGTCCAGCGGTGAGATGCCGGGTAAATAAGCCTACGAAAGTACGCTAGCTAGCAACTGAAATGCCCTTTTCTGCTCCAGGAACAGCACCAGCAGCCGACCCGCTTCCCTTCCTCGACAGGTTACTTTTTCCGTCTCTTTCTCCACGGTGAGGGGCACCTCCCGGATCTCGGTAGTGTATCTAAGGCTGACACTGTGGCCGAAGCTCTCTCTGTGACAAGAGTAAATGCGCACACTAAAGCAGCTGCTGAAAGCTGGGAGCCTGTGTCAGTGTACACAGCTCGAGGAGAGGGCTGTACACACTGCGTGCGCACGTGAACGCGCGAGAACTACACTAGCGCACACACCCTGCAGAAACAAGACGGGGACTACAAGTGAGTCCACGGTGTTAGTACTCAAGCAGAGTCGCATTTATTATACAATATTCGTTATTAGAAAGTTAGACTTGTTGGTTATTTTCCTCTCTTTTGTTATGTAATACATTGGGACTTTAATTTAGAAGGGCCAATAGGGAGTTTTAATGTATTGGATATCTTTCTTTACTCTTGTATAATTCCTTGAAATATCCCCTTCAGCAGGGCAGGATCCACCTGGTAGGGGGGCTCAGGGCCCTAATTGCCCCCCCCCCCCCTCATTGTGCAACATTTTCTCATGATCTTGTATATTTAAAGAAAAGTTTTGTGCAACAGTTTGTATGATATCTTAAAAAATATAACCCTTAAATTAACGTACATTTAATGTTAAAATGTTGTACTGTTTAAAAAACACTCTCACTAATTGAATGATGATGTGAAACAGTACTACTCTGTTTATTTAAGGCGTGAAAACGTCGATCCAAAGTTAGGAACAAACATCAGATGACTACTTTCCCACACAACTACAGAGCAGTGAAATTAAACTAATGGCAAAGTGAACTTGGGTAACTGTGGCCTTTGGGACCAGAACCCACAGGGGGTATCAGATGCATTTATTTAGTCAAATTAGGCTGCAGAGTCAGTTTTTATCAGGGAAAAAATCCATGCCCTCATGTTACCTTAGATGATGCGAATGAGTTACAGAAAACAAGCTATACAGGTTTAACATTTTGTGATAAAAAAAGATTACTGCTATCAGTATTAGAAGATTGCCATTAGGAGAGAAAATGGCTGATGCATCCCTTATGTATTGTTCTCTTTTATAATATTCCTAGAAAATCCCTTCTGGGACTTTAAAGCATACAGTCGTGACTATAGTACTCATCCCTTCTATATTCTGTTCAAATAATCTCTTTTGAGGTGTGGAACTCAATGAGTTTATGATTGTTTTCATTTTTCCCTCTTGGTATTCTTTTAAGCTTCGATGGTTTTGTTCCCTTTTAGGTGCGCACAGCAGAAAGGCGGATAATCAGTGACTGAGAAGCAGAGGTTCTGTGTATGTGTGTGTGTGTGTGTGTGTGTGTATAGTTAATGTTTGTATCAAATTGTGCAGCCTAGCCCTTTGATAAATTGTGCATTGTATCAGGATTTCTGTGTTTGTATGCTGCGCTGGTGCACATCCATCACTGTGATCAGACAATTGCAAATTAGGGCTACATTTCCACATCAGAGATGATTGAATAAAGTGGCTTCAGACTCCCAGACTCATAATTAATTTAACACACCATATTACTGCAGGGCTTCTCTGCAGCATTACTGGAGTTCCAAATAATATTCCCTGAACCAATAGCAGTCTATGTTCAGAGTGTGTGATAGGTCTCCTTTCTTATACACAAATGCATTTCCTTGTGTGGGCCAGGAATGAGGGAGGATGGTGGAACTTGTCTGGTACATCTCCTCAACACTTCCTTTTGTTTCCCTACTTCCTCATGTTTTGGTTTACACACCCAGAGCTAAGGAATTTTTAAACAGTGTACATTTTCTTCATGGTCTTCTGGAAACTCGTTTCTAACAATGTGATGAAAAAGTGAAACACAAACACCAGTCATTATACTGAGAAACTTTCTCAATATAAGGGTTTAGTATCTCATAATATTAAAATAATAATGATACTTATCAAAATAATGATGTAGCCTACTAACTTCCCAAAAACAATGACTTGGTAACTTAAAATAGTGAATTATCTTTAAATAAGGAATAAATATTTACCTGTCTTGAAATACTGACTTATTATCTTAGAACAGTGTCTATGAATAGCAAAATGACAAACCTTACTAAAACAATGACGCATTATCTCAAAATAATGTGACAGTATCACAAAATAAACCGATGTTTACTTTCTTAAAATGTTTTAAATATTTGGAAATCATGACTTTGTATCACAAAATCATTAGCACCTTTATCAGGAGCTACTTATACTGCCTCATTATACTTACATAATCTGCAGATCACAGGTTTTGTCATTTATTTCAACAGTTCTGCTACTTTTTAATGAGTGGCGTCGCTGAACATTTCATTTAAATTCTCTGCATTCCCTTCACGTGCAATGAAGAGATGAGTGGATAAACTTGTTCTTTGGTTAAACAGGGTTTACTTTATTTCCTGATGACACTGCAGCAGACAAGTTGTGGGGAATGCTAAAGACCCAGAATTTCCCAGAGAGTTTGAAATGTATTGCTGAGACGTGGAAAACTTCCTAGTACATTCTCAAAACTGACAACAATTAGATAAAATTAACTGTGTTCAGAGTTGGTTTTTTTTAAAATTATTATTATGTACTGAAAGCAAGAGAAAAAAACTCATAAAATGATTCCCGATTACAGTAGCGAAAACATGTTTAAAAAGAACAGGAACTGCATTGAAACTCAAACCCCTGACATGCAGTCCCTGCTTTTATATTGAAATGCCTCCATTATAATCCATTAGTGCTGATACTGTAGCTCATCCTGTCGCGAGCCAGCAAAGCAGTGTTCTCTGCATTCAAGGCCGGTCCTCTCCAAACCTGATGTGCGTCATAGCTAATTAAATTAAAACCTGCCTTTTAGAAAATCCAGCCACTGTCTAATGTTCTGGGTTCACTCATCAATGTTTATCTATTGGGAACAAGGGACAGTTTATTTCCCAACCAATCTTGAAAGACAATCTTTATTATTTGGACCATAAGAATAATTATAAGACAAATTAACACAACTGCAGCATCAATTTGAAGGAAATGTGGATACAGATGAAAGAATGTAAACAGGATGCTGTTTAATAAGTGCTAATCAGAACAGTGTTGACAAATTACACATACATTTACAATTATATGTGGAAACTTTAACAATGAAATCTTTGCTGTGCTAAGCAACAAACTTTCCCAGTGCCCCCTGCTGGGGATGCAAAGCAATTGCCCACTCAGGACCTAAGGTTAAGTTCAGTGACTTACAATGACTTACATTTTAAGTGTTTTTAAAAGAAATTTTGTTCTTAAATATGGTATAGTTATGAGAATATAATGAACAAATAGATAAAAATGCAATCTAGTTAATGACATATTTAATTTGAAACTGAGCATGTTGAAAAGTGCTTAACCAGCCAGACAGCCAGATGAAAGTTAACTGTGTTTTGGATGCTCAGTGGGACAGCTGCAGCAGAGACACATAATTCTGTGTAACTACATTAACATGTTTGATATGAATTCAAACCGTCTCTCCTCTAAATGGTGGATAAATTCAGTGCTGTGTAGATCAGATTCGTCGTGGTGCATATGAACCCTATCAGATTGCAGAGGTTGGCCAACCCGTGGTAGAGGCCAAACTTGCGCTTGTAGGCTCTGTACTTGGGGTCCTTATCACTGAGCAGAGCATAGGCCTCCCTCTGGCCAAGCTGGTTCCCCAGGCCATGCTCCTTCTCCACCTCCCTCATCTGGAACATCACCGCGGTGACTGTTGGGCCAAACCACTGCGCGTTCAGAGCAACCACAACTAGCGACACAAAGTACAGACAGATCTGCAGGACAGGAGAGGATGCTTTAATACCAGACAGTGATGAATTTACTTGGAAATATTTGTGGATTAAATAAGTATTTATAGGGTTTCTAAAGTTTTTTCAGAGTATTTAAGCACTTTAAATAAAGGACTATTAAAGCCTTCATTATCACATCAATCACCTATCGATTTACAAAAAATTCAACAGTTAAAAAAAATAAACTTTACAGAATATGTTTGTACCCACAGCAATCAATATGAATTGTCATTTTGATTTTTACTAGTTGTTTATATATATTTTTTCATCTTTTTTTTTAAGGCTAAGGGTTACTGTGAGGATA
>JAOWBC010000458.1:22255690-22272795 GCA_028566105.1 Hypoplectrus providencianus
ATATTATATGGTGTTATTCCCATTTATATGATTGTGTTGAGGAAAAAACTAATTCTTATCATTATTGTATAATTTCTCCAAAACTTTAAGACAACATGCAAGCTCTTTGTTTGAAATTGTGTGTGCAAATGGGATGTTTTACCTGTACACTTTCATGCCAGATGAGCAGCTCCAAAGGGTGGTACACAGCATACAGAGCCAGGAGGACCACATTGCTACCCAGCAAGCAGTAGAAGTACACAGGGAAGAGCTTGCTTTGTACCAGGCCAAAGGTGTGTGGACTAACCTGCCTAAACAGTACCAGACCTATGGGAACACAAATTAAGATCAAGAGCTCAGAAACTAAATATATCATGGAGCCATGAGTGTGTATACTGCCATCTTGTCTGTTTGTGCGCTTCAAACCTGCTATGAAGGAGACCCAGACCTGTACACCCCAAGAGAAAGAGTGCACCAGAAGGAAGAGCACCTTGACCAAGTCTGATGGTCCCCCCTCTGTCGCCATGGTGTTACTCTGCAAGATAAATGCAATTCATATATTGTATTGTATATTTCCTTTTTTTTTTTTTTTTTTTAAATCCCTCATTCTTACACCCCTGTTATAGATCTTTAACAGTAGGTGTCAGTAGGGGGCAGCGCTGCGTCAGAAGTACCGAGTCACTACATAACAAGCCCGGGTTCTTGTTTCTGTTATTCTGGGACGTGGTATCACTTCAACATCGTGTTTATTAGGGAAAAAAGGATGAACTCACATTAAAAATAATATATTCCTTGACTGTTTCAATGGCCGCAATCCTGGTGCACACAGAACAACACAGCGATCAAAGGTTTGTGTATCATTTTAGCCTGTTGCTGCTAGGTGTCCAGAATGAGATACCATTGTTGTTACATGAAATACTGACAGTTAGAGTTCATCTAAGCATTGCTGGAATAACACTTTATCCACTCGTGATTATAAATGTTAAACCTTATTTAGTCTATTGTTAATAACCATAGCCTACACGATACATGGCAGTTAGTCTGTAGCCTTCAACAACAGGTCACTTTAATACGGTTTCTAGCTAGAAATGACAAGCTAACAGCTTTACCTCTGAGCTGACGGAGAGTTTAGCTAGTGTTATATATCTGCAGCGTTGTTTGCTTCATTTTTTACAGTTACTCTCTCTCACACACTTCTTCCTTACCTAAACCACGAAAAGTCCAGCTGAGCGACTTCCTCTGGCACATTGTCGGAGCACTAAGCCCCGCCCATTCAGACCTGACACTGAGTATCTATCTATCGATAGTTATCCATTAGTATACCCATCATGTTTTATACTGGTTTCGTAAGGTACTTAAACTTTTTGAATGGTAAGTAATGTAAAATAGAAGACAATTTTGGTTTTATTTCTTTATTGGCATATTTTTCTAGTACTAAGAATAGTTATTATAATAACAATACATTAGGTTTCAAAAATGTACCCTGAACAATATAAATAAAATCATTTAATTAATATAAATACAAATGTTGTACACTCAAGTTATTATACAGAGCTAGCCATTTTAAATAAACAAATAAATACAATTCTAATCTTATATACTCAGGTCGTTAGCCATTTAAAAGCCTAACAGCACATCATATTATGAGTTCAGGTGTTTTGCATGTACCTTATTCTCTGGTGTGGAAAGTGACCATAGTCATCAGATAAATGTAATAGTAAAATTATCTTTATTGCAAAAGAATGAAGAATTCTTTCAAATCTTACATTTAGATAAAACAGTACATACCAATGGCTGCATGATTAAATTAAATTGGATTATTCTTAAGGTATCAGGCTATGAACCAGCTCTTTTATTAACATGCAGTGTCTTTCATGTGGGTATTTACTTTTGTCTGGACCATTTTATTTCAAATACAAATTGAGATTTAAACATCATTTTGAAAGGTCTATTTGTTTATATTTATTTATTAGGCTTCATTATTTCAAGGATGTCATGTTTGTCCTATGGTTTTTGTACCATTGCTAGAGGCGGGTGTTATCTGAGGAGACAAGGTCTGCTATTGGAAATAGAACGCTGCCAATCATTACCTTTGGACCAATCACACACCGGCCAAATTCCTACCAACCAATCAAGACCAGCCCGATGAGCAGCGGTACCCGGATCAAGTTGAATACACACAGAGCATCCTCCGCTGCAAGGATCCCTTTGGTAAGAAATGAGACAGTCACATAAATGCAAAATAATACAACTACTGAAACACGAACCATATGCTTCAGTTGACAGTTTACCGTTCAAGTAGATTATTAAAAGCTTTTTCGTTCTCATACGTTCTTAACTCACAGACTGTCAGCGGTTAGCGCGTTAGCTTGCTAGCATTCAGCGATAGCTTTTTGGCGCTTCACTGCAACTGTTTTCCCTATGTCTACTGATTCAGATTCTGTCTTAAGTAGGATGTTTTGTTGAGCTGTAGACTGAAAGTGTGTCTGTAAAACCACTGTCAATAGTACTGCATGAAAAATGTAGGCAACGTTAATCCAACCACGAGATGAGCCTCTATGACTGGTTAATAATATCTGTTACACTGTGTTGTAGCATCGATATAAAGCAATAACAATGACCATACCTATTGTGGTCCTGTTAGAATCTCCAGTTCGTTGATTGGAAGCCCGAGAAAAACTGGTCTCAATTAAAGCTTTATTCTGGTCACATGTAGTAAAAACAGCGCTGGGCTCCGTGGCAGGATCTTCCGTCAGAATGAGCAACAAACAGTAGGAATGATGAACATTTATCTTCTTGGGCTCTGCCCCGTACAGAGGAGGTTGGACTCGCACGTTATCCGAATTCTACTTGGCCTTGTTATATTGATATGAGTAGGCCAACCACTGTCTCATGTCTCAGTCTGAGAATGTGTGAAACAAAGTGTTTGGATGTTGTCTGGACGCTGTGTGCCGGATAAGAGAATCATGCTGACTCTGTGACCTTGTTACTGTTTAACAATACTTTCTGTCAGAAGTCACTCAACAGGCCTGATCATACAGTCAAATATTACACAATAATAGTCAAAATTAAATGCCTAACATAATGCAAAACTAAATGAAATGATCGTATAGTGGAATGGAATACATCAACCTCATTAATACACATGAAACCCAGATGCCAAATTGGACTTATTATAACACTGTAAATACCTGGCAAAAAAAATAACAGGAAATTAAAAAACAAAAACAGGCACATAGTATTAGCCAAGTTATCAAATACATTGAATAAAAATTTCCTGTATTTGCATCTGAAATGTAATTAAATTGTTTACTGGTATAAAATGGAACTAATCTAAAAAATACCCTCAAATGTAACCAAGCACAGTACTAAGCTACTGACTACCACAGAAAAAAGGTTTAAAAGGCAAGTAAGCGTGAAAATTCCTGGTAAAATCCAAAGCAAATACAAAAAAATTATTTTTAAGCTTTTTTTTCTTTCCTGCAGATATCCAACATAACAAATGGGGCGCAGAAAGTCAAAGAGAAAGCCTCCTCCAAAGAAGAAAATGACTGGAAACCTGGACACACAGTTCACTTGTCCATTCTGTAACCATGAGAAATCATGTGATGTCAAAATGTAAGTAATTCCAACAAATCTGTCGTGACAGACAAATGCATCGTGAACAACATCACTAACATAGTGCCCTTTTTCAGGGAACGGACCCGTAACACAGGAATAATATCATGCAGTGTTTGCTTGGAGGAGTTCCAGACACCTATAACATGTATCCTTTTAAGCAATTAGGGTTTCTGTGAGATCCTGTCATCTGGGATCTTTTACAGAAAGTGGGATGAACAAATTGAAATTTACATCATAGTAACTATTCCTGTAACACACAGACCACAAAATTGCATTAAGTGAACACTGTAAGCCATAATCTAGGCTTTGCTTTGGCGTGGTCTTGTTTCATAAAGTGGCCAAAGGCCAGAAACTGTTGGTTTGTTTTTGGAAAACCCTTAACCTTCCCCGTCAGATCTTTCTGAACCAGTGGATGTTTACAGTGACTGGATCGATGCTTGTGAAGCAGCCAACCAGTAGTCATGTTTTCCTGTGACTCACCTTCTCTAACCTCACACGTATACATTTCACCTCTGTGATTGGTCCACTAAATGACTCCTGTTCAGCCAGCACATTGTAGCAAAATCTTCACAAACAGTAGAAGTATTATGTTTTTGCATGACAGTGGCCAGTTTTCATTTTGATACACTGTAGCTTGCTGAGCACGACATGTTCCTCTGGCTGGGCCAGAGGGTTGCCATGCTGTTCTGTCTACATCACAGTTCTCAGCACGATACATGTTGTTTGTCTTTTTCATGATAAATCATATTTCCTCTTATTTTGGACTAAATTATCATAGAATTTAAGTATTCAAATGCAATTGACTGAAATAACGGATTTTTCTCCATGAGTGTTAAACATTCCATGTCCCTTTTCTGTGTTCTTTGTGTTTATGGATAAAGCAAACATTACAGTTCTCATCTTGAGGTTGTTGTAGATGATATCGACTCAAGTGTTTACTTTATGAAAGTACTTTTTTAGTTTTCAACCCCATTTCTAATGCACTGAAACATTTTGTCCATTGACTTTTTTTTTTAACAGCCAAATCTTTGTGAACTGTGTTTTTTGGACCAATATATATTTGTACTCCTAGATTTTATTATTTTCCTTTTTTTTATGTCACAATCATGTAATTTCTATTACACTACCTTTGTGTATTTCACATCAATGTGTATTTTAAAGGAATGGCAGCAATGAGAAAATAAAACCAGAACTGTATTTTTAAAGTGTTTTTTATTGCACAAATGTCATGTTTAGTGAACGCATATAGAAAAAAACATCAAGAGGTTAGCAAAGATGTATAGTTTGAACAATGCTGAAACAACACAGTAAGGTGAAATGTTGCTATGCGTTTACTCAACACTGTCATTCTGGATATCATAAGGAACTAAAACCTACATCCCTACTTTTGATTTGTGTAGAGGGAATGTTTAGGTGGTTGATGGATTGAAAATACAGTAAGTGTACATGTGCTTTCCCCCACTAGATGGCACAGTGCTACATGTCCTTGATTGTGGCTGTGATGCCTTTTGTTGCTTAATAACAAAGAACAATTCAAGAGCTCCAATCTATTGGTCCATTCAGCACAAACATGGAGCTTATTCAACACTTAATTCAAAGCCAATAAATCTGCATAGCTCACAGAGAAAGGCAGAGGTTTAGACCACACATGCCTGAGCCACCTCTGTAACTTTTTAATTCCTAATATACTGAAAATTAATTCTGTAACAGCTAACCTTCACATAATATAACATTCAAGACATTCAGTGGGTAACAGTATAAAGCAGACACTTCAAAATGAGTCTCTCTGTATATTGGTAATATTCACTGTTGATATTGCCATTTAGTCACGGTGGTAGATAAAATAGTAAGACACTTTACTTGAGTAGCATTACTGCAAATAAAAAATACTCCATTCAAGAAAAAGGCCTCCATTTGAAATGTTACTTAGCATTATTATCAAATCTAAAAAAAATAAATATACTCTATTCAGAAAAGTGGCCCCAGTGAGTGTTATACAAAGATTATTATAACCTAAATTTAGGGCTGGGCAATATATTGATATTATATCCATCTCATAATAAAAGACTGGATAAGTTCTTAGATTATGGATATCGTAGATGACATAAGTGTTGTTTTTTCTGGTTTTAAAGGCTGCATTACAATAAACTGATGTCATTTTCTATGATTTATTATGAATAAATGATCATTGTGTAACTTTGTGAAAACAACATGAGTCTACCCTACATTATCAAGATCGTGATTTTTGGTTCATTTTCTCTGTATTGCCCAGCCCTGCCTTTACTTACGGCATAGTTTATAACCTAAATATTACGCACGTACATTTTTAGTTTTTGAGTAACTGAAAAATAGCTGTAATTGTCTCAAATGCACTATATGACCGTCTGAATTGTAGAGCAGTAAAAATATAAAGTGGCATCCAATGGAAATACTCAAGTAAAGTATCTTAAATTTGTCCTTAATTTTAATATCTGAGCAAATACTCTTTCTACTTCTGCTTACAAAACACAAGGTGAAGCCAGGTAAAGGGCAAAGGGAGCAACAGCACTGAAGCCAAACTTCACAGAGTCATTGGGCAGGAAGAGGTCATTTCCTAAAGGATGGAAGAAACTTCTGTTGACTAGGTTTTCTCTAATTTCAATCTACATATCACTACACATACGTTTACTCTTTGAATTTATAAAAGCTTTGTTTGAACCCTCTACATTTCAAAATACTTCCCCCAAAAACCAAAGACTCATGCTGCACACAAAGCCATTTAAATTAGCCCAGTAAAATGGCGTGATGGGTAAATTGGCGGGCTTGTGAACATGACAGCGTAGGTGCTCACATAACAAAGCAATGTCCGCACAAAGCTATGAGTCCTTCTGCATCGTGGGTCCCAGTCAGTCTGTGGACCCGGACTGTCTGCGTCATCCCGAGAAGTGGTATTCCTGCGGAGCTCAAATGTGGACGTGAACTCTGTTCCAACTTGGTCAAAGTTCAATAGCACCAACACGGTCACTTGTTTCCTTTCAAGGAAATTTAAATTTTGCTTAGTCAGCGCTCAAACAGGATTGGAGGGAGGGAGTAGGGAGGTAAGGCGAGGGGTATTAACAGTTATAAAACCATTATTACAATGTATAAAAAGCTATAGCAAAAAAATCTATAAATAGGAAAAAGGTAATTAAATCTGAGTGTTGTTTTTTGTTTTCAGCTGTTATAAAATTTACCAGAGCAACAAGATATAGAGGTTGGCCACTGCATGAAATCTTTGACCTAATGTCAGTGCAACACTATTTTTTCTTTTACTCATGGATTAGAAACAATAACAGAAAAAGATGGGGAATGAAAAGGACAATGACGTCAATCAGTGTTAAATAACAGTCTGAAGGGTTTGCTCGTCACAAACACAGTTGTGGTTGGTTGTCTGAAGTTAAGCAGAGAGGAGGCAGGGGGAGGGGGTGGCCGTCTGTGGTTATTTGTTTTAGTCAGAGTACTGGTTGTAGCCATCAAACTCCACCTCACTCCCGTTGTTATAGTAGGCCTCGGTGGGGTTGGCGCAGTACTTGTTGTCGTAGACCTGGCGGGGCAGGCCGTAGGTGGTCATGCCCTGCTGGGAAGCCACTTTGTTGGTGCCCATCTGCAGGGAGATGGTGGAGGTGTCGCAGGTTTCCAGCTCCAGCTTCTTGTCGAAGATGTGCCTCCTAGTTCCTGGGGCTGTCATGCCAGCCTGCAGGACAGAAAGCAAGATAGACGGTTTCTAAAAAGGACATTCTACAGGAAATCTATTGTCAAAGCCTCTAGAAGAGACTGACTAATGACAGGAATATACAGCTCATTTACTTAAATCACTCATACATTTACATTTTAGATTTTTCTACTGTTAGAAAATTCCATGAAAAGAACAAATCAACAATATACTGTTCTTGCTAATAAGTTTTATCTGTGTATCTCCAACCCGATATTTTATTCCACAGAGCTCCAGTGTCATCTAAAACTGTTTAAAAACACATCAGTGACAGTCACTTGGCTGCCCTGAGACAGGTTTCTTCATTATGATGGACATACAACAATAATTGTCCTACATTATTGTACGATTATTATATTTTTCATTTTAGCATTTTTCATTACTTTTAGTTTATTGCTTCCTAATTCAAATATTCTTTTTTAGTTAACTTATTTAAGTGTTTATTACTTTTTAAAATGATATTCAACATGGTTATTCATTTTAAGAGCTTGTTTCCTTGACTTTATTATTTCAAATGTATTTTTTGCTGACTATTTGAGTGTCTTCAACCATTAACTTACTTATAGCTGTTTATTACTTTTAGCTACTTTAAGTGTTAATTATTCTTTAGCTTCCTTGTTGTGTGCTGTGTCTCAATTTACACACTTCTGGGCTTACACTTCTATTTTGAGTGCATGAAGTGCATTTCCACTGACAGTATGGAAAAATACAGTGCATATTTTGCACTCATAACAGTTAAATAGCTGAGTGTGGAATGTTGGACACTTGCTACCCAAAATGGTCGGTATCTTTAGCCATGTAGCGGAAGGGGAAGGACCACCAACTTATTTAAGACCTGTGAACATGTATGAGTGTGGAAGCTGCAGTACTCTATTTAAACAGTGAACAATTAAACACTTTCTACTAAGTACTGCTGTACTACAGTTGGACAGAAGCCATTAATGGGTTATTAGTCTGAATGGAATAACTTGCAATACACTGGGATTTTCCTAGCTGATTATCCAGAATTTTGACACAGAGCAAGTGTTTAGTACTGTAAGTTCACTATGTCAACAGTCTAACATTAATTAAAGACAACTATATTGGCCTCGTGTTTAGACTAAGACTATACAAATCATAACACAGCATGTGTCCATGTGTTGCATTGCAAGTTCTGGCTCTTTTCCTGGTGTTTGAAGAAAGTGTAGAAAAACACCAGCCCTGCCCTTTAAGCCAGTTCATCTCATTTTGGAGTAAAAGTGGCTCCTCACCTGGCTGGCTCCCTTGTTGGTGCCCATCTGTAGGCTGATGGTAGACTGGTCCAATGGGTTGTCCATGGCCATCTTGGAATCGTAGAGATGGCGTCGTGTGCCGTAAGAGGTCATGCCCTTTTGGCTGGCGAGCTTGTTGGTACCCATCTAGTAAAATAGTGAAACATAAAAAGGGAATAAGTGAATCAACACAGTTTGTTTGGGGATATTTGTTACTTTGGACAGACCCTACTAAACTGAACAAAAAAAACATTTTTGATTTTCTATCTAGCTGAAAGATGTTTCTGTGGAGATATATTCAGCAGCAGTCCAGCAGGGGGCACAATGACAACCCAAAACCACTCTGGACATATGGATCTATATCCTCAGAAGCAAGCAAAGTCATAAAGTGGAAGACCAAGGTTTACAGATTTACAGTCTACAGATTTCTGCCGCTCTGACCTGCAGGCCTATGACGTTGCGTCCCTCCCTGAGCTTCTCTGGAGCAAAGCGTCGCTGCTGTTTCTCAGCATACTTCACTCCTATGTCGTACTTGGAGTGGAAACCTTTGGACTTGGCCTGAGAAAGAGAGGTGGCAGAGACAGAGGGAAAAATGGTGGTAATACAGTGCAATTTTTATACCCATATTGTTTTTATTATTTTTCTTGTTCTGTTGCCATGTTTTAGTCCTCGTCTATGCAACACAAAGCACACACACAAAGGTAAGCTGATTGCTGCAACATGGTCACAATACACTGATGTGAATCACTGATAATGCTCATGCTTTCTGTAGGCTAAAAATGACCAAACAGTTGCTCTAGTTTTGGTTGCACCTGATTCTCTCATTCAGTGCCATTCAGAGGTAATGAATAAGACAACAACATCAACACTGGAGAACATTATATGTGTGTAGCTGCACTCACCATTCCAGCCAGAGCAATGAGTGTGCTCTGGACCTGAGTATGGTTGACATTCTCAAACAGATCGTTGGCCTCAAAGATGTCATGTGGCCTCAGGCCGTATTCTTGGATTGCACGGACAAAATTCCCTATGTTTTCCAGCTGAGGAAAAAAAGCAGACAATGGAACTAGTTGAGAAGAGCATCTATTTGGCATTTCATGTTAAGTCCTGAGTAGTTCCCTTGTGTTTCAGCCTGAATGCAGCTACTTTCATGTATTAAAGGAATAATTTGACATTTGAGGAACGTGTGTATTTGCTTTCTTGCCAAGTTAGATGAGAAGATCAATATCAGTCTCTTATATGTGTGGTAAATATGAAGCTAGGGGTTGGTCAGCTTAGCTCAGCAGAGAGACAAGAAAGAGAGGAAACAACTATTCTGAGTTTTGATATGCTAATCAGAAGGCTTTAAAGGTGCTGGTAAGCGGATCAAGTTTGTTTTTTCTGTAAATTACAACTTCTGGTCCGTAAAAGTGAAGCTAAAACAGAAGTGCACTTCACCTGCATTCTTTCCAATGACCAGCAGGAGGCTAAACCAAAGCGAAAGTGACTCTACGTCTGCCTTCATTTATAACCTCAGTAACATTTTCATAATAAGTTTGTGGTCTCAGTTTCTAGTATAAAGCCTCTTGTCTTCAGTGCAGCATTATGTAAAGTTGAAAGTCATGTCCCCTTTTAGAGTAAAACATATGATAAGGAATGGTATACATAAAACAGCGGAGATAGCTGTGAACCTGTGGTTTGGAAATGATCTGTGTTTTAAGCTTATATAAATTTATTTTAAATACTCTTTTACAGTGCGTCTCAGTTCGTAATTATTAATTGTAACATTTTGATCATTTCAAAAGTATCAATGATTTAAAAGTATCTGTACTAAAACACTGAGGGTCCATGCTTCCTGTTCATTTCATTATGTCTTAAGTTAAGTTCAAATATGCTCACTTCTGGCTCACAAAAACAAACAACTCAACATCAGTCAACTGGCTAAGCTCAATGCTTAAATACGGAGTCAGTGAACCAATGGGTGACATCACAGTCGCTATGTCCACTTCTTTTATACAGTCTATATTTGGCTAGCTGTTTGTTTTTTTCCAATCTTTTTGCTAATCAAAGTGGTTGCATAGTTTTAGCTTCACAATTTTTATTTTTAGACATGAAATTGGTATCAATCTCTCTATCAAAAACTCTGCCAGAAAGTTAATAGGCTTAGTTTTAAAACGGTCTTATTAATGCTTGATTCTGTCAGAAAGTCTGACTATGTGAGCATTTATTTACAAGCGATGATATCACTGTGAGAATTTCTGGAGCATCAATCAAGCCTAAAAGCACTGTTTGCTTTTTCAGTCTGAATAAAAAACCATGCTGGGATTTCCTTCGTTTGATATGGCAGCTACTTTATGGAATGTAAATAAGCTGTGTTGTCACCGCCAATATGGTAGACTAACCAAGCTCCACACACTCTGGAAAAAACAGGCCAAATAAGCCTTTTTTTCTTTCCATATAGTTGGTTGCATTACCTGGTGCCAGTTTTGACTGGAGTTGTTGATCTTTCTCACAGAACCTGGCTGAAGCACATTAATGAGTCTTAAAGAAAAAGAGAAAAGGAATATCAGTCAATTTGTGATGGGAGACTGGGAGAAAAGCAATTACCAATAATATAACAAATGATCAATGCTCTGATGTTACTGTGCTACAAATATCATGTCAATGTTCTTCCACTCACTCGCACAGCAGGACGCCATCCTTCAGGCCGTCCATGAAGTTCTCCCCAAGCCTTTTGCCGGTCACATCCTGAATCCACAGCCTCAGCTCCTCTTCCTTCTGTGGGTCATACTTCCCTGCCAGCTGAGAGGAGGATGGAAGAGGTCAGGGGTCAAGCATGACATTAGCTTTTTTTGTTTTTTGTTTTTTTTGTAACCAACAGCTGAATTCAGCCCATGAAACACTCCTTGACCAAACCTACACTCTAGTGACAGACCTTTAATCCCTCAAGAGAATTTCATTAGAAATGGTGAACAGATGAATAAAATATGCACAGTATTCTGGGGCGTTAATGTGCACCAAATCATTTCAAACACTGTTCAGTGTAATAAGAATTTTATTCCACATAAATAAAAAAAATAGCATGTTCTATATACAGTGAGGATTTATTTATTGTACCTGTGCAGCTGTTCAATATAATTTCCAAAGCATCTAGAATTTTCTTTCACAAAAGTTAAACACTAAAACTCACGCCTGACTGATCAGACATGATGACATATTATTGGTTGATATTGACCTATCAAAGCTATAACTATATGTACCATATGGGCATCGTCTGAAACCAATATGAAACTTTTTTAAACAATATAGAATGCAAAAAAGCTATGTTTGGGGTAATTTAGAAATATCATTAACTATTACATTCATGTTTCTTTATTTAAATATTCAGTAATCTACTGACACTTATCATGCAATACTTGTGTTTATTATTCTTCAGTATAATGACCCTATTTTTACATTAGTTGTGTATGAGGAATTGTATAAGATTGTATGTTCAAAGGAAAATAAAGTTATCTGTGACCTGTTTTTTTTAGTACCTTTCCATAATCATATCCTTGCACAAGCCATATATAGAAGGTTTACTTTCATTCCAGCTAAAAAAAAACAAAAAACTTTTGTTTGTTACCATGGCAGTTTTTTTCGTCAATTTTAGTCCTCAAATATTGGTTTCAGTTCAACTGACAAAATTCTCTCAGCTACAATAGTAGTAAAAAATAAGTTTAAAAAAATAAACTGGAAAAACAAATTATGAGCATACCAAATAAAACATAAAAAAGCCCATAAAATATATTATTACCCTTTCCATTAAGACTGGGGAAAACAAAGTGAAAGTTAAGGATTTAATAATAGCAGAACACAGTGTTGTGACTTTATAAGTAACAAGCACACACAAATCTCCACTTCATCTATATTAAACATTTTCTTCAAGCCAAGTTTACAGCAACTATAATAAACCTGCTTTCACTCTTTATTTTCTCATAAGGGCTAGCACATCATAACTGTACCGTCTTTGAAGGTCTTACTGTATAATAAAAAATACTTTGAGAGGAGGCTTATAAAAAGAACAAGAAGAAAAATGAAAAAGGCCTGTAGACATTCCTGCATTCAGAATCACTCTGGCTTCTCTTCTCTTCATGTATTTCCTTATTGGCACAAACACGGTGCCCCTAATACTTTGGATTCTGGCATGGGGTTTCAGGCTGCTCCCCCCTTGCGCACTCACGCACACACACTCGTCCCCCTTTCCTGAATGTTCTGCAGATAAGTCTTCACAGTCTGGGATCAGCAGCCAACACAAACAAGTATTTCAAAGCAGCAGGGATAGCGTAGCTTCCAGGCCATCACACCAAACTTGGGAGAAACAGCTTTCCCAAACACTCCTCCCTCTCCCTCTGACTGTCTTCTCCCATTGGCCCGGCTCATATTTCTCTCTTCCCTCTTTCCCTCTGGGTTTTCCAGAATCTGCCCTTTTACAGCAAGTTGACTATTCAGGCAAACCACGTCTGATAGAGGGGCCAGGATCGACAGGTCTGCTTCCAGTCGAGGAAGTTTAGCTCAGAAGTTTAAAAGCTGTGCTGTTGTTCTTATCGTAGAGCTGAGGGAAGTAGTCAGTATGGCTTGCTTTCTGAACTTTAAAGACATTTTTTATTCAAATACTTGACCAAAATCTATAATCGACAATCTGCTTTTTAGTTGGGGAGCAAAAGGCAAAAGGGATTTTTGTAAGCTTATCACATGTCTTTGACATCAAAGTGATAGTAAAAAAATATATATATTTACATTAGATTTCAGAATGAAATATTATGAAGAGGTAAAGCGGGGCTGGTAAAAATCTCCTACCCCAATAAAGGTTATTCCATATAATCAATAACAATACTTTACAATCCTGATATAACAAGTTCTATGGTAGTCAACAAGCCTGTTTGCAATAACAATAAAACAAACAAACAAACATACTAAGATGCTGCATACTTGTGGCAATCAATAAGAAGTAATTTAGACTGATTTATTAAACTGACATGTTGTTCCATAGCCACTTACAATAAGTGTTTTTAGACAACAAAAAGGGCAACTATCAACTTTAGTAAATAATGCTAACTTGGTTCAAGGGCATATTTTGAGAATATAGAAGATAAAAAAGAGTTTATTTATTGTATCTTAATTCTGTAAAGTTATTGTACAGTTGTAGTGTGGGAAAATTTGTTTCATATTAAAAATATTTCTATATTTCTGTTTGTTACTGAAAGGGGCAGTGTTGAGGGTCAAGTTCATTTGATTTAACTGTATTTTCTATATAGTGCCACATCACAACCCAAGTCATTTAGGCTTACTTTGCCTTGTTTTTTTTAATAAACAAACAAATAGACTTAAGTTACTTATCTTATTTACATGACAGCATGTTCTATCTGTCTCTACATGTTCATGTGCCTTGGAGTCAAAATCAGGGATGCTGCTTGGTGGCCAACTGACTTTATTCTAAAATCTGCACTTTAAAAAAAGATTTCAGAATGCAGTTAAAAAAAAAAAAAAAAAAGAAAAAATAGAGGTTGTTTATCTAAAAAGTGCCAGATAAGGGTCCTACTTGACCTCTTAAAAGAGTCCATGCTAAATATGCTATTCATTCTGTCCCTGGTAGGATCAGTTTAGGTTTATGAATCACGCCACAATTTGAGTGATAGCATGATAAAAGAGGTTCCAGCTATTTATATTTCTGTATGCACTTGTTCAGATGTTATCTATACATTAGAAAAGCACAATGCAGTTGTAGCTATAACTGAGGTAAATATCTGACGTGCAAAAAGGCCTAATGTCAATACTTGTGCAGAGTTTCTTTACTTATGAAGTTAAAGATGCAGTATGTAGTTCATCCATCCACAGTGTCAGTGTACATACTGCAGCTCTAAGGTAATAAGTCTGTTCTTTGAAAAATATATACTTTCAAAGACAAATGAGTTGCAAGCCTTTTTACTTATGATACCTGATAAACATGAAATTGATGTCTCATTGAGGTTTATTTATGAAGCAGACTCTGGTCTGTTGCCATTTTTCAAAAGTTGAGTACAAATTATGTCATAGTAACAGTAGTAACGTAGTAACAGTAAAGTGGATGTCATGTGCGGTAATACTATTTACACAGCAACATCTAAAGATGGCCAAAATTCGCTACTGGTCATACCAGACCAAGTAAGGCGGTAACAGGTTTTACAGCGAGTACTGGTGTATTAGTGATTCAGCAATTCAACTTTTAATTTCGATTGAAAGCATCTTTCATGTTAAAAGTTACTTTTTAAGTAGTGGTCCAACAGCCTGTGGAGAATCTCACTGTTCATTTAATTTACTGCATATTACAATGTGGCATCCAACATCAGAGGATGCAATATAAGAGTGAATTTATCTTCCTGTTAAGCGGTTTGTAACTGATGAGTAGAACTCCCTCCACAGCATCACATCATGTTTTTGCTTGTTGTCCTCATGCTCTGTGAAATGGATCCATTGTGTGAGCTGCTGGCACAGCTTGTCTGCACCATCTATCTCCTGTGCACCTGTGTTCTGTCAGGACGCCGCTTTGTCATTCTTGACTCTGGTGTAAACTGTTTACAGTAAGGACACTTTCTCGAGTTCCAAGTCAGAGCCTGGTCACTCCTTAAAAGGCCATCAGATTATGCTGATGTACCTGTCAGTCTTTCTGCTGCTCTGATGTCACGCTGCTGGAACTTAGCATCCCTGCATGACCCATCGAGTCCCAGGACTCAAAAAAGAATGTTATATCGCTGCTGTTCTGCTGTTTGTACTCTACAGAGAACACTTCTCCTCTTGCCGTTGTGTACATAATCGACTTGGAAATGGCAGCGAAACAGCCAGACCAACGCCAAAAAAACTCAAACCTCAAATTGGGACTAAGAGCCTGCTGAGTGCTGAATAGCAGTAATGAAAGGAATGTGGCTTTCATAGAGTGCACCGCACCTCTGTGTGAGATTAAAGCGCTGATGAGAGATGGCACTATTCATGGAGGAGGCGACATCCCTCCTGGACAATAACCATGATGATGGTGATGAGGATCAGGGAGTTGGAACACTCACACGCTGACCTTTCTCATCAGCAGCTCTGACTCATCTCACTGTAACAGTCACTGCTGTCATGATACAGACTGCAAAACTGCATTCTGTCAACAATCGCTGTATTAAGCCCTCCCGTCAGGGTGGTGACAGCTAAAATGCCTTGAAACATCTCTGTATATGTTAACAATTTATTGGATACAACACCATGCAGTAATAAGACATAACAAAGTGCATTTACTAAAATGAGCTCCATTGAGATATTTCTCCCATAACATTCTGTTTATTCTATTCATATTTTACTCAACTATATAACTTTCAGATTGTTTTTCATATTAAAAAAAAGTATCTTTGTGTCCTTTAGGTGATATACAAGTATAATGTTTTATATCAATTATAATTTCCTCCTGAAAATATCAAATTGCGGCTTACATTTTCATTAAAAAAAAATTAATTTAATATAAATATTCAATTATAAAACGCTGGCATGTGCACACTGCAAATAGTGCTTTACTGTTATTTCAGTAACATTTTCAATGTAGGCCCTTTGTTTGCAACTGAGAATTTTACATTGTGAGACAACCATTGTTGGAATATACATTTACTAAAGTACATGACTTAAGTAAAAATTAAAGGTGCTTCTACCTTGGGTGTTTCATTTTGTTCTATTTTTCAGTAGGAAATATTGTACAGTCCTCCACATTTAGTAAAAGCTTTAGCTAATAAAAACATTTGATTATCATTAAGGAACGGAATAAATTAAGGAAAGACTTTCAATGCAATATCATTATATAAAGTATTCCAAAATTGGTTAATCTGCATAACGAGAACTTTCAGTTTATTTTCATGCTGATACCTTTTTACTACAGTGAAGTTTGAATGCAGGAGTTTTACTTGCAACAGAGTTTTTTTATTGCTTCTTATTTGAAACATCTAGTACTTATTTTGCCCCTGGGTACAACTGTGTGTGTTTAGGTAAAGGAATATGTAACTGCTTTTGCAATATAGACCTCCTATCGCTCACACACACACACACAGTAACTTATATATTCATAATAGTCTACTCTAAATTAGACTTTTAATTTTGCAAATCAAGCTTTAATTACAAGCAAGAAGCTCTTTGTCGCAAACTTATAAAACTTTGACATTTCTTCATATGAAAGCAGTTTAATTTCGACTTATTCTAAACAGAACAAAAATCACTGGATATTACAAATGGGGACAAAAGACAAAAAGTATATTCGATACAAGTCAAACTTCATGCCCCACTCACATACCAAATGCTTTGCCCTTTCATAATCACAAATTATTTGGCCACTAAAACCTACTTTCCCGTCCAAAACAATCACTTCCCTCACTGTGTGATCTATTATCAAAGTGTGCTGTTTCCCAAACACACAACCTATCCTAACCAAGCCTATTTTTGATAACTTTAACAGGCAAATAAAAATGGATTTAATGTGGGATTTATAGCCTCTCAGCACATTTTTG
>JAOWBC010000458.1:22279282-22295043 GCA_028566105.1 Hypoplectrus providencianus
AAATATAACAGCAACATCCACCAAACTATATGACCACAAAGTCCATTTAAACGTTGCTTTGGAGCTTTCAGTCATATCAAATGATCATTTCAATCTTCACTTATAAGCCAACATGGATGAAAAACCCAAAAATGCTCCAGCAAATGGAAATTTCAAGAATTCCATGACAATTGGCTGCACACTGTTTGCTGAGGAAGATTATGGGATATGGTCGAAAGCTGTACAAAAGCTGCCAAATCAATGTTCCATACAAAGATTAACACTTAGAATGTTTTTCATGTATAATTTTAGAATTTACTGGTCATGCACCCACTCAGTGATTTTCAATGTGCTGTATTGTGGTATACTCCTTAATCATGTTAAATCAAAATAGACAATAAAAACAGACATTTGTTATCTGAGGAATCTCCTGAATCCTGACAGATCCATTTAAGTTCCTTTAAAAAATTAAAACAAAGAAACAAACATTCCCCTTTTTTGCTCTCATATGATTGTAACCAGAAATATACATAACCATACACTGCTGTGGGACTGACGCATCATATTTGACATTCGCTCAACTGTGCGTGGAAGCTACTGTAGAGGGCCTGACGTCACTCTGGGAACAATGAGATGGTTTTCCTGTTTTACTCCACTGCGTTACTTTCTTTCCCCCCATAGGCTGGTGGATGACAAGGAAAGGAATGCAGCAGATTCAGGGGGTCTGTGGAGCAGAGTCAGAGGGGGGACCGAGGAGGCGGCTCCCTGGACACCATGATTCACTCACAGCTTTCTCTTTTGTGTGTGTCACTACCAGACTCATGGCAGGCGTGTCAGTGTAGGAACATTCTGGAAAGGCCAGGGATGGATGAAAGAGGGACACATGGTCCCCAGTAATAGTACGGGGTGTATGGCTGCGCTGGTGGGGATAAACAATAGAAGAGTGCAAATGCAAGATTACTGGACATACACTGTTACCCAGCAACAATGCAACAGGCTTCAGTCCATCAGTGAAGGATTTATACACACACAGCTGAAAATAATTACTGCAGAGCAATGGTCTGCATGAGAGGCTTTCACTGACCACAACACTATATTCACAATGTAGCATGCTGCAGCTGGGATTTTTCACTTTACCCCCGGAATGGAAACGCAAAGTGACTGAAGAACAAAAACATACATGCACTTTGAAGCAGGAAACGTGGAAACCCAATGCACTGCAGAACATACAGCAGTGGATCAGTCTCATTCTGGGAGAGGAGAAGGTGTGATAGCAGGATGTTAGACGGATATCTTTAGCCTGAATTAAAGGCATTGCATGAGTTACCTATGTAAAGTCAGTGTATTACCTGCAGTGGAGGGCGGTTGGCATGCTGCATGTTTGGAGGAGGCAGGGTTACCAAGCGCTACTGATAAGCAAATGTTGATGGAGGCAGAAGCAAAACATATATTTTTCATTATAAGCCAAGCTAAAAACGCTGCAAAGTTAGGCTAAATTTCAGCAAGGGAAAAGTGAAATGGACATTTTTAAAGGAGCCCCTTGACCTCTGACCTTATTATGTGAATAATATCCATGTTTCACTGACATGCCCATTTCATGCTTATTCTATGTGGTTTGGGGTAGAAGATACTGTTTAAATGCGTTTCTACATACTGGGCTAACTAAACAGTCTGTGGATTGTATAAATAAGGTATGACAGGAATGCTGAGGCTCTTGTGGATTCAGTGGCCCCAACTTTATTCATGTGTGATGATGTAACCGTAGCTATCTTTGTAATGAGACCAAAACATGACCCCATTGTATTTAATGGCCTGCTGCGACCTCTAGGATCATCACAGCACAGATTGATAACAAGGGGATGCCTGTGCTCACCATACAGTCATTGAAAAATGCAGTTGTTACTGAAATACCCAAAATGTCAAAAGTTGTGGAGAGATTTTGACAATTTAAATAAAATTATTTGGTCATCAAAACTTGTTAAATTTAGCACCAAATTTGTGTAATGAATTCAATCAAATCACCACAAAACCACACAAGACACAACTGAGTGTGTGAATGGCCTTCATATGTTCATATTGTAATGTTCTAAGCCTTAATACACTTTAAACATTTTTAATTAATGAATCAATTATTTGTCAATGTAATGGACAGTCAGTTGAACAGACAATTAAAGAGTCAAGTATTAAACCTGTTGAATTATCAACTAAAAGTTATTAAACACTGTTAGTGTGACAGTATAACAGAAAGGTTACATTGATGAAGAAAATAAGAAAAGATGTTGTTATGTTGCACAGATGGAATTCAGACACATGATCTCAGTATTTTATGAGCCTGATGAGCTCAGTGCACCAATAACTGTCTAATAATCAAATTAAAGTACAATGAAAGAAAATGCAGAAACAACATTATAGACCTCATAAACTGACGAATCTTCTTTCCTCATACCATTACAATAAAGTAAAACGTTTTATTTTTCTAATTTGTGATGTTTCTGAGATGAACCAAGATTATGAAAGCACATTGAATTGCCATAAACAGCCTGATGGAATACAGAATAAAAGCACAAAGTGGTGCTTATTTCTGCACAGTTGCATTGCTTCTCTCTCTCACACACACCAACACACAGACACACAGACGCATACACAGACACACATACACCAAGCGAGGGTCTTATAAACATTTCACAGAGAGAAGAAGAAGCACACACATGGAATTTGGACACTTTATTTGGGCATGATGGGAGAAGGGAAGGGCCTAAGCCGACGGCAGGAGGGATAGAGATGTAATGTCTTGTGAAAGAGGAATCCCTCACACTAAAAATAAGAGACTGCAGTCAGATTTACTGCATGGTGGGCTTTACAGTTTATGTTGGCTCTAAGTTCATCTGACACTAAGGCTTATAGGCTGCTTCTGTGTACATTTACTGTGGTGCAAAACGTCATGTGGATGGTAGCAGATGAGAAAAGAGGCCTCATTTAAGTAAAAGCCAGTAAATGTGTCACGGCTTTATCAGCTGGAGAGCGAAAGCCTGTAATAATGTGCTTTACATTCACAATATTTTTTACTTTAAATAGCTGTTGGTGTTTTATGAATGTACTTTTAAAGGCTTAGTTATAATGGAGAGCAAGATATCCAGAAATCCAAACAGAGGAGCAGTTTAACCGTTTCATGATGGACAGATTCTCATTTCTAATGGGAATGAAACATACAGGCATATTTTAGAGAAGGTCTTTCAGAGTGAGGAGCTACATCAGCAGATAAACATGGATGGCAGGAGAGCTCCAGGTTGGGGTGTGTGGTGTTATGGAGGGATGAGCTTGAGGACAAGTCATGAGTCATGAATTTTGACAAACTGCAGACAGAGAATTTCAAGGTCTAAAGCTGTTAAGGAAGAAAAACGCCAAAAAAAAAGAAAAAACGAAGCGAGGGGAGGAGATCAAGAGGGAGATTAGTGTCTTTCAGAAACTCAGAAGGGCATTTCTTCAGGAGGCTGTTTCCCCTCCACCCACCGACCCCTCTCCTCTCTCCACTCTGTCTGGCTATTTATGGTAGAAGTCCTCAAGATCCTACGCAACTCCGAGGAGTTCTGAAGGCTGAGTTCATGGCATCATAATTCCGAGCTGTCGCTACAGTAGGACAGGAAGCTTTAAACAAACCTGGATTTGGTCAATTATAACCACAAGCTTAACGCTAAACTAATTCAGACACAAATTTGTGCTCCCCTTCAGACACACATGCTCATATTCTTGTATTTATACTTAATTATTGATTATTATTACACTTTGGTCCTTCAATTTCTTCAACACACAGCATTTGATGTAGAAACCTCATTCAAATATTTGAGTGACGTTTCTTTTTCACACTTGACTAGCTGATCCTCACATGCTTTGTATGTCAGTGGGACCATTGCACTGATTTTTATTCCTAAACGTACTTTTCGTCTGCTTTCAGATTTTACATTTAAGCTATTGTGTCAACTGTTAACAGTGCACACACTCAGCCTGTCTTCAGTGCTTACACAACCTCTGACATATCAACAGCATCTCCTTTATTTCTCAACTGCTTTCAACCCTGGGGTGTAAGCAACATATGCTTTGAACAAATACCTCCAATCATCAGGAAATATTCAATGATATTTTTACTATACTATATGTCTGTTTAATATATACGTAAAATTTGGCACTCATCAACATTAATTTCCAGCATAATGGTGAACCTTAAATGCATTTAAAGGAAATGCACTGACATTCTAAATGTGGGTTTAGAGGAGACCCACCGCTTGTCTTTGGTCGTCCGTTCTCAAACTCAAAAGTAGAACCTGGTCAAGCCACAGCACTTTGGTTGTTCAAAATCAGTGACTATGAAGAGGAGCAGTGACATTAGGCTTAAGTGGAAGTGAATGAGAACAGAAAGTGTTTTGGAAATAATGACAAAATAAAATTAAGTCCAATTAGTTCATATAGTAATGCATTACTTTTTGTCTTGATGTCCTGATCTGAAGGTGAACGAGGAACAGCTATTCAAACTGCATTTTTAATGATAAACTTTCAAAGATTGTTCTCCAGAAAACAGGTCTTCTATGTTTCTATCCATACAACTTATTGGGAATTTTGTTAGGAGACAACCTCTTGTAGCTGGAATTATGATCAAAGAAGGAAGTGAGGTATAAAGAGCGACAAAGTCAGCGCAGGGAGGGTTGCCTGATATGACTGAGAAAGGATTTTAACAAGCTGTTTATATTTGTGTGAAACCAATTTACAACCTTTTACCTTTTACAGATATAACATATTTAATGGAGGTCACATACATAATGTAGTTAACTATGATAAAAGTATGAGTAGGTGTTTTTCCTTAGCCTGACCACAAAATTAGATACCATAGTCAAAACAGTGTTTCATTAGTGATCTGTCATTAAGGCACGAGAATGTATTTATTTGAACTGGTAATTCAATCCTGTCAGCATTTCTGTTTGGTCTGCTACCTCAGTGGTCATATTTCAGCTATTCCAAATATTTCAACTGTTTATTTCTTCCAGCAGCACTGATATGTACATTTTCTTCAGACAATTTAGCAATTTTGAGTCAGAGCCACCTGAAGATGTGATGAATCTCACACATCTTTGTGCCACCTGGGGAGTCATAATGCAGTAGAATACTGTCCATGCTTTCAATTGCCTCCACACGTCCATATCTTGGCCCTGAGTCACAGCCCTGGACATGACATCTTCTGCTGAGGAAGGTGGTAACAGTTAGGTGGTGCTTGTTAACAAACTGGTTCAAAAGTCATTACGATCAGCTCTGGCCGAGACTTTAAATACCTTGTAAAATCTGCTCTGTTTATAGCCTTTCCAAAGTCTGGAATGTTGATTTTGCGTTGTGTTTTTGTTTCCCGAAGTCTGGGAAAGGACTTCAGAATAAATTCCTCCTGAAATAGGCATATCCCTAAAACCTATTTATTTTTACATAACTTGCTCAATATATTGACTCCCTCACAAGGAACCAACTCAAAGCAGGGGTAGTGGAGGGAAAGAGGACACTTGACATTTCTAGACATGAATTCATTAAGTTAAAATGTCTCACAAACACAGTTGACCGAAGGGAAACACTCATGAGAGGCTGTGGCTCTCTTGTGGAATCGGCCACACAATGAAAAAGCAGAAACACGGCAGCGCATGCTTCTTTGTGTTTGTAACCCGGCAGTGTTGAATCAGGTGACGACGGACGGTGTGTTTTTGTAACATGCAGGTGTGTTTCTGTGTCTGCACGACATCCAGGTGATGATATTCATCCTGAGTGAAGCCCACCGCACTGTGAACGCGGGCTGTAGTAGCAAGAGGAAATTTTCATTGAGTCTCTGTTATGTGACCATGTTTGGTAAAGCTCTTCAGGCACGGTCTCTGACCAAGCCCCTTGACCGATTGGTGCACACACACTCACACACAGAGGAGATGGTTTCAATCACAGACCTACTGTAGCTCAGACCCCCCTCTAAATCTCTCACTCTCCATGCTCCTTCATTTCTGTCTTTCATCCCCATTTCAGTCAATCCTCTTGTTTCACCCTTTCATCTCATTTTGAACGTCTCGCTCCGTGCTTGACCTTTTCCTTTTTTGTTGAATATCTCACACATTTAAAAGAAAAATGTGGAGCAGCTGTGCCAACTATCAGTAGCTTGTTGGCTAGTCTGGGTAGAAGTGTCGTACTACTGGAACACAGCTGACGAATGACTGGACCGGTTCAGTATGCTGCTGTCTGGATGATTTACACTGAATACAGCATCCCAATGTTATTAAACCAAGGGAACGGATGGTCTGGAGCAAAAGTAAAAAGGAAAATACGGTTTGTGTGGCATGAATAAACATTTAAAGGTGCAGTGTGTAGGAAATAGTGGCATCTATCAGCGAGGCTGCCAATTGTATATATCTCTCTTTCCAAGCTAGATTCCCATTTGTTCACATTCACTTTTCTGAGTCGTACCTGTGACAAATAATGCATCCAGATATTAAGATAACCCACCATATCGTGAGCAAGGATGCGCAGCAATCCGTACAGACATTACTTGTTAGGCTGCGACCTCAAGTGGCAATAGTAATTATGACATGAGTGAAGCAGGAAGTGAAGCAAAACACAGACCTCTGACCCAGGAGAGCACTGATACTTTTCCCTGTGAAACAAATAGTCAACATTGTTATTGCAAATTAAGTTAAACTGTAAATTAACTTCAGTATGTAGATGCATCCCCGTCTTTACAGTGACTGCAAATGTTTTTTTCCTTACCATAACCTAGTATTTCTGTTTCACAACATTAATTGAATGTTGAAAACAGCAAAATATTCACAGCATTTAATAGAATGGTCATATTTAGAGGTCATTCCCGTAAAAAACATGGCGGTGCAACACAGTAAGCCCCCTGAACAACCCAAAGATATGACAGTTTGGTCTGTGGTTCCATGCTGCAAACTGTAGCATTCTGTGTGGCTTTAGTTATGGCAGGAAAAAAAAAAAAACGTAAGTACATTGACAGCGGATAGTAATGTTACTGCATCTGTTGGAACCAGAAATAATTCCAACACTGGAGCTCAGAAGAGAGCTTATAGCTGTGCATCCACTACATAACTGGCAAGTGTTTCATACAACTTAATGTCTATAATCCACAATTATAGTCTCATAACTCAATTTAAGTTATACAGATCAGGTCCATTTTTTCTTAGGTGGGGGGTAGAGGTAAGAGGTGAGAGGACCCGCCCCCAGCTGGAAGGAGCAGGCTGGAGTACCGCCATGGAAGCTAGGCAGTGTCCGTAAAAATAAGTCACCTTATAACAAAGCAAAAAACATCTGTGTTACATTAAAATATATTTAGAATATTGTAACTTCTTACTTTGCTGGGAGACAGACTTGTTAAATTTTGAGGGGGCAACTGATCTCATTTTATGATGTCGTCAAAGCCAGCGAACTCCATTGACAAAACTAGAGCTGCTTCCGTTGGTTAGTCTGTGATATTTTGTGACTATGGTGTTTAAAAGGGTTAGCTCAGACTTATTAAAGTCATATAATAAAACAAACAAAGTGAGGCAGTGGTAGTCCACCAGCTCCCTATGTAGATATGAAGGCCTCATTCTAAGCTTATGAAAACACAGCCAGTCTTAGTTTAAGGGGATTACACAATAATGAAAACATTTATGAATTTTATGTTGCATTTATGACAAAAAAATCCCTCCTTTAAAGTCAAACAAAAAGGCCAAGGAGACTTTTTCTCTTGTCTTCAACTTTATTGAAGAGCAACACTTTCAAGTAAGTCTCAGCTTTCAGCACTACAATTACATGATCATTAGTAGTGGTCATTGTAGACGACAACAATCCGAGTCACAAGGTAATGCTCAGACAAGGACCCTGCGGCCTGTGTGTAGTGTAGGCTGATTCACATTAAAATCTCCAGAGAACAAAGAAAGATCAGAACAAGAAATTGCATTGCATTAAAAGAAAAAAAAAAATAAAAACAGACAAAAGGAGAAACAACACAAGCCGCACTGGCAAATCATTCAAAAGAAAAACATCAAGTTATTTGTTATCAGTTTGTCTGTAATTTTTCCAGTCATTTTTAATCAATATATAGATCCTCATGATATTTGATCTTCTTTCATTGTACATATAGGATCAAACTTGACATCAAATATCTAAGAAGAACACAAATGGGGCAAAAATAATAGTTGCCAAAGTACCATGTGTAACCTTGAGAAGACCAGCAGAGAACACTGTTTCAATACCAGATTCTGATGCAGCTCTGTTGTAATGTACCGAGGAAATAAGAAACAAAATATAACCAAACAGAGGTTCAATTAGTACAGTGTGCATCTGTTTCAATACTTGGTCACAGATATATACAGAGCTGTATATACCATCATAATATATATTTAAATATATTCATTATATAATATAATGATTGTTGGCCTCCCCAAAGAAACAAAGGCAATGCGGTTGTTCTAACCTGATACAATACCGATCATGGCCTGACAATAGCAGCCTCAAATTCAATCATTAATTCATTCTGTTCATTTTCCAAACATCCCCAGGGTGTGAGATACAGCACAAACATCAGGTGTTGAAATATATTCTGTAGAAAACCCTGACAGATACAAAAACTCTCAGTTTGTCCAGTCTATAGACAACCAGGCGATATATTGTAACTCTTATGCATGTAGTTTTTGTGCATGAGATCTGCATCAGAGAGCAGTCTGAACTCAAAGACGGCCAAAAGCGCAGGATGCTTCTACAAGACGTGTGTCAGCATCGCGGCCCAGCCAGTCTCAGGAAAATCTCCCACAGTGTAGTCATCATTTGTGATACACTGAGCCATTTTACAGGTTTATTCTACAACTATTCACAGCTTTGAGTTTAGGAGGCCGGAAAAATGAGATGTAAGCCTTCCTGTCGACTACCTGTACATCTTAAAGAGCTTAAATGTCAAAAAAATATAGTTTCCATTCTCATCACCTTGGACACTGTGAGCTCTTCTTAATGCCACTAAATAACCCATCACAACATTCATAGAGACATACCCCTGTATTCAGGAGAGAGCACAAAAATCAACACAAAACAGGCTCCCCGAGAGGGATCAGCTTTGGATTATAATACTTGGCCGGATTAATCATTGTGCAGGCAGATTATAAAAATATATACAGAGAGTATACATGTGGAATACAGAGGAGATAATCACTAGATATTACATTAGAAAATCATGCTAATCCAAACCTGGCTGCATCACATCCACCATTTGTGTAAAAGGCACAAGATACTGTAGCCCCTCCTCTGTGGTGACAGACAGAAATACAGGAGATCGCTGAGTCATTGCTCCACAGGGAGTGTGCTTTATAGTTCCACAGTGAAAACGCCACCAGACAGACTCTTCCTATCTTCTCTTCAAATAGAGATACAAAGACCTGAAGGGGAACCCCACCGATTGTACACATCAAAGTCTGTTTACAAGTCTTGGAAGTACGACTATAAAAAGAGGCTCCTCATCTCTGCTTGAGGCCAGGGCCTTGGGCTACATTAGCAGCTACTACAACCCTGATTGCAAAATAAAGTTGGTGCATTTTTTAAAAGAACGCCATAATTTGTCAGATGTTGTGACTTACATTCAATTGAAATCTGTACAGAGGGTACAATTTCTCATTTTGTAAATATACATTCTGAACTTCATGAACAGTTCTTATTTATGTTTTACACAGTAATTTTTTTTTTTTTTTTTTACACAATTGGGGTTACCCAAATCTCTGACTGAACTGCCATCATGAGTAATATTGTCAAAATTAATGCTTTAATTTTTTGCAAGTAATTTTTCATATTTATTGTGTTAAAAAATAGTGTTAGCAAAATAAAAGTTCTGGGCTATAGTGACGTATAGATGCTTAAAGATACAGAGATTAGTTGTGGTAAATTCTGCAGTTAAGTAGTTGCCTTTTTTCCTCCCATCAGTTAACAAACCTAATAAAGGTAAATATAGACACCAAGTTTTGACAAGGAACCAGAATTTGTGGAATTATTCACACATTTTCATTTAAAGTTATTTGTTGTTGTTGCACAAGATGCAACAACTTCATGTAATTCTGACCTGAGACTGGCTCCAGCTGTTCAGCTCCATGTAACAGCCCCTAATGCTGAGTCATGGATGGATCACTTGCATTCATTTCCATGCACATATTTTTGGAATCACATTAAAATATTTACTATATTTGGATTGAAACTGGTTACAATCTAGGTCTGCTGTATCTTTTTTTATCCTTGAAAAAAAATGTCTACTCTCAGTCCCCAGAGATATTGGAGTGTAAATCGGTGGAGTGCTCTTTCAAGCTAAAAAGGAAACAAGAGTACACACGGCAGCTTGTCCTTTGAAAAGTTCTAGTTGCCAAATCTGAAACATCCTCTTGTATCTCTGTCTGTCAGCTGTGGAGTCGTTAGTGTCTGCTGACAGCAGACTGCACAACAAGAACAGTACATGAATTTGTAAAACCAAGTAATGCCGAGTGGCACACAGAGAATGCGGTAATGATTAGTGAGTTAGCTATACAGTATGCAGAGCTACTGCATGTGTATATACTGTACAGACATGCAGGAAGGGAGAGGAGAAAGGAAAAAGACATGCATTCAATATGAGGCAAAAACATTAACTGTTTTGGAAGACACACCTCATTTAAGCATTAGATTAATGCAATTAATATTTAGATGTTATTCATCTATTATGACTATTCACTAAGGCATCACAGAAATATGTCAATTGTACCATGCTCTGTAGTGATGATTTACAGTTTATACAGAAAAAAACCAACATGCAGATTGCCACATTGCTTTAGACAGCGACGGCCTTTTGTCACAGAATGGTACATTCGAAATCATTAGATATTAGAAACTTCTGAAAAATGTCATATTGCTATAGCATTCCTACTTCTGACATTCTGCAAAAAGAAAAAAGGGAAAAAAAAAGAGCACCATGTCAGTGTTTCAGAGGGGCACCAAATACAGTGAATAGTTTGCACGCTATGCTCTGCTTGTGCAAACTTCCCTTCCTAAATGAGCTTCTCAGAGTCAATGAGAACAAAAGGAGATAAGTGGAAGTAGAAAAGCCTCCGGGGGTATTTTCTCTAGAAAGATACACTGACTGCACACAGCTGGGGATGCCGCTCTGTTTCACTGCATTGGCTGGGAAAAGCTCTGGAGACGCTTCGAGGGAGAGAACCAGTGATATCACAACATTACAGGCTAAAAATCACTTTTTACAGAAGAAAGAAAAAGCTGATTAACTCATGACGATGTCTTTGTAAGGCAGGGGGGAGAGGTAGAACAAAACCAAACGTTCGAGCTTGAGAGTGAAGCCTTATCCGGTGAGGCAGAGGACTGCAATGGATGTCATATGACCTAGACATGTGGCTGTGACTGCTATGGGTGTAAAATAAGGGAACACAGACAGCAAAGTACAGCACAGTGATGCCAACACGATGAATTCTGAAAATCGTCCTGTGAGAAGTTAAGGATGTTGGAGAGTCTCTCTCTCTCCTGCATGCATAATCTTAGTTTGTTTTTAATATATAATCCAAATTGTAAGGAGACTGGAGGGGCATGGCTGGTGATATAGGCAGGCGCCACTTGTTACAAGGAGGCCACAGCAGGTGATACTGTAGAAGAGGCATTATGGTGTTTTTCTGTCTCTTTTCGTGAGGTCTGATGAGTTTTAGACAAGAGCCCTATAGATCCACAATCATTGTGGATCAGTTGTGAGAGTACGTCACTCTGTAGGCCACGTCTCCTCGAGTGTGGACGGAGTATGAACAGAAGGAGAGGAGGAAGAAGAAGTCATTGAAGAGTGGTGGCGAGCCGGACATGTTTTTTTCTTCTGAAGGGGCTAAGCTCTGTTAGACTTTGTGATCTTATTCCTCCGTAATTATTGCTTTCCTGTCTTTCACAGGCACTTCAGAGGATTGGGCTTTGGCTGAAGTCGAGCATGAGGAGAGATGAGAGAGAGGAATGGCGGAAGGGACGAAAAAAGGGACAGACGGAGTTAAAAGTGTGCTTGTGAGCTTTACCTTGTCAAGTTGCAGGCTAACCCCCCGTCACCCAGCAGGCGAACACTGAGGCTGTGAAGGCTGGTGCTTGAGTGAGTCAAAGAGCGGCCTCTTTGTCGATTTGGGGTCAGGACCTGAGGACTGTTAGCCCGGTCCACTAGCCAACTACAAGGAGATCAAAGGGCTGTGGGTGGGGGACGGAGGGGTGGGGGGTTGGGGAGGGACACTGAGGCTGTAGCAACAGAGAGAGGCTGTGAGGTTCCTGGATGTTCAGCCTCCCTCCATGCTCATGTCTCTGTCTACTTATCCTCACTCTGCGATTCTGTTTTTAGTCTGTGTGGTTGTTGACATGCTTCCCATCTGAGGGGGCCTCCTTCTCTGCTCCTTCCTTCACTTTTCGCCCTCCTCTCCCAGTCAGGACCTTGTAGCAGCCGCGGGTGATCTTGTACATCCAGATAGTGTTCAGGATGTCAAGCGCGATGCAGGAGGTGATCCAGGCCACCTGGGCACCCAAGCCCAGCCGATCAAACTCTGGAGTGCCAAAGGTGGCGAATACGCTGGCCCAGTAAGACGGCATGACAGCGGTGCGCACCAGGAAGAACACCACGGACATGGCGACGCCATTTAGCACCACCAAGCGGTGTGAGCGGGGGTACTTTAACGCCTCAAAGAACCACCTGGAGGCAGAAAAATGTTACACAAAATATTACTGTGCTTTCCAATACCCATACTAGCAGAATATTTAAAACATAGAATTGTATCCTAATACACAGTATGCCACAAATAACATTATGTTCAATGTTATTACATCAGATTCTGCAGTATGAAAGTCAGCATCCTTTTCTGTTTTTATCCATAATAACTAGTACTGTACTTGAGCACATTTTGACGTACTTGTGCTTTATTTGAGTATTTACATTTTGTACTTTTACTCCAAAATATAACAATAATTCATATCATTATTGGATCATTGATTAGTTTTTTGTATTATTCTTGCATGGGACCATTTAGCACAAAGAATAGTTTCTTTGAATACTTGAATTATATTTTTGTACATTTTCTTTAGTAATTTTTGAATTCAGGATTATTACTAAAATGTGTAAATACTTTTAGACAAGTTAAATATGTTAGAACTTCTTCCATCACCGCATAGTACAGGATGAAGGGGAAAAAGTATGCAATTTGGTCCGCTGTGTAGTATAACAAAGGGTGACATGAATCCTGGGATATGTCGATGAAGAGAAGGATTAGTCATCAGCAGGGCTGACTCACCTTTGGTTCACAAATGGTGTGGACAACTCTGAAATGAGGCGAAAGTTGGCAAAGTAGGGAAGCACGCCTCGTGTCTGCAATGACCAAACACAGAGAAGCACAATGACAGAAATACATCAAGATACATGAAGAATACAGTGTCTGCAATTGCTATTCACGTTGATACTATGTGGGTCTTGAGGAGTGATAGACTCACCAGCACATATCCATATGCATAGAGCGCCGCCAAGTGGTGACAGACAAAAAAGCTGTCCCCCATAGTGCTCCAGTTACATGCTAGCAGCACAAGGTCTAGAGGACAGGGTGACAGATGGGTCAGAAAGCTGAGAAATTGATACTGAGGATAATAATGAAAAGAACTGCAACAAGATCCAAAACCAAGATAGGTTCAGATGTACAGAACATTTCTGAAGGACAACACATTTAAGACATAGTCATAACCTTCACTTTCTAAAAGTCTGAGGAGTAGACAAAAGACTGTACCAACAGGACTCAAGACTCACTCATATTGTTCTTTCTGATGTGCTATATACAGTTTTTAAAAAGCCTTTAAGGTAAATTCAAAGTTTTCAGACCATCTGGCCATTGTCATTACATCAAAATTGTCAGCTGTAAATCATAACAAAGAACATCAAGCATAATTTTCAGGTACTTTTATTTTCATTTTCATATTATTTTAGAGATAATTATTGTAATTTTTACTCCACAATACTCCTGCCAAGTTTAGTTACTTTTCAGATGAAGATTTAACATAAAACATGATCCACTTAAAGTTATTGGACATTATTACAAAGTAGTTAAATGAGCCCTACCTTGAGAAAATTAAAATGCTTCTAAAATAAAAGCAGGAATAATAATAATCCAATAATATATTTGAAACATATAGAAAAATCTGAGTGGGACCATTCTGCAGGTACCTTTATTTCTTATTCTTCAACTATATTTTTATGTTGATACTTTTACTTCAGTTTGTTTTGAATGTAGGACTTAATCTCATAGTGTGGTATAAGTACTTTTACTGAAGTTAGTGATCTTTATCTTTCTCCCACCACTTGTTACTATCAAAGCAAATGCAAAAATAAAGTGTACAGAAATAATTTAACACCGCAGCAACCAATGTACAGTTAAACAGCTGTTCATATTAACTCTGCTTTTTTTTTTTTTTAAATCATGATTATTTCATGCTCACCGATATCAAATCCGAAAAAAAAAATAGTATATTATTTTCAATTCAAATATTTGCCTAAAAAAACAACAGTTCAAATTTAGCATTTCATACTTCTACAAACATACAAATCATATGTTAAGTCTCTTGTTTTAAACAATGCAGAGTAAAATTCACAGTGCAGCTTGCTGGCCTCTTTAACTGACAATCTGAACTACTGTGCTGCAGTAGTGAACAAGAACACTTAAACATAACAAAACACAAATGAAGGTTAATCTGAGTTAATTACACAGGCGTAAAAATAATACGCATCATTGTGATTTTCTTGATTATATCCCTTTGTAGATAAAATAAGATTAGTTTTGGATGAATTCACATATCAAAGTGCAGATATCCTAACAGTCTGGAACTAGTGTTTTTTCTGATATAATCAATCTACCTCTGATGAAAGTCTCTTTCCTTTGTGTGTTTACACCATATACATGACTGCCCTCATGGACTGGGCACTGGAAGAAATGATCAACAGAAGAACAAACAAAAAAGCAGCTCACCATAAAGGAGGTAACCACAGGTAATGGCTACATTTAGTTTGACGAGAGTGGGGTCGCCCCTGTGGAGCAGCAAAGAACACATTGTGAAAGGTGCTTTGTACACAGCTGTAACATAAACAAGGCAGAAGGGGGAAGCTACTTACTATTCTAGAAAAAAAAATCAAAATCTATCACACTGTGTTCCTCTAAACAATAGTCTACTACACGAGAACATGATGCAAGTTTGCAAATGCCTTATGTAACTGGGCTCACACAAGAACCATGAATCAAGAAGAAAGCTCATTTACAACTGATTAGCTAATATTTAATCTAAGGTTGATGAGCTCATTTTGATACATGGGACGTCTTGATTGAGATGAACAATATGTTGACAAGGCAGGAGAAGAAGTTGAGTTTGTGGTTTGTCTAAAACAGCTCGTTAAACTAAATATTTGAATATATCTGTCATTTATTTTTCTAAACAAAGAGAACTCTGCAGTGACTGATCTGGTGACCGTGAGGTGTCCTTGCAAATAGCATCTGTTCAAAGTAACAATAAAGGTGTTGCAGCTTCAATGGACATCTGATCCTGGTATCAGACACAAGTATCGTATAGCAGATGGCCAGCGGACCGCTTGTGTAACAATACCCCACAACACACATGCTGTATAAACATTCAGCAGTGCGCACACACACACACACACACACACACACACACACACACACACACACACACACACACACACACACACACACACA
>JAOWBC010000458.1:22300190-22315593 GCA_028566105.1 Hypoplectrus providencianus
AACTAGAGGAGGTAAAACTGAAAAAGAAGTTTGTAGAGAAACATAGAGCTGTGCTGGTGCAGATGTACAATCTGTTAGTTTATGTGGGCTGATTTCTGACAGAAGGACTATGGTGTGAAATTCCTCTTGAAGGTAATGTGCACAAATGGAGCAGAACATATGGCAATATGCAGACCCTTAAATGAACCGGTGGCATTTATCAAATTGAAACAAAAGAAAAGAGGAATAAAGACACTTCTAGGATAAGAACACAGAGAGGTTCCTGCATTTGGTTGAATGTCTTCCATGATGACGTGGAAGGTAATTTGGGGTTAAATATTATATCTAAACCAGATTAACCTCAACTTGACAACAACCCTGAAATTTGGCCCCTCATTCATTTCAGATGGCCCTGTACACGTTAAGGTCAAGTCCAGATAAGCCAATCAAGAAATGTAGCAGGGGCTGGGCAGTCAGACACGGTGCCTGTTAACTGAATGGATTATGATAACAGACAAGGCGTGTGCTGGCAGCCACAGTGACACACTGCAAGAGCCCGAGCAGCAGCTGAAAACAATGCCGGTTTCTAACGGTCTGGCCCTGGCCACTCAAGCACTACTGAGAGAACAATGCTGCTGTGTGGCCCGTCTTAATGATGCTGTAATACAAGCAGATTGACTGGAGTATTATTGCTTGCACCACTCTTGCTTGCAACTAGATGAGCTTTAAGGCATTAGGATACATTTGGGGATCAGCTAGGTGCTGGGGACTGAGTGGGTATAACTTGGGAAATATACAGACAGAGCAAACTGGAGAGCTCTAACTTCTATGCTAACCCAGAAACTATTTTCACAAAGAAAAAAAAAAACAACAAAATCACCTTTTCCTCGTGGTAGCTGAGGGGAATTTTGTGAGAGGAAAAAGTGCATTAAAACCCCCAAAAACATGTAAAGACAAAGAGTTTTTTGGAAAGAGGGATAAGATGCTAAGCACCTGAACATCCAGCAGACAAAGCCTGGAAACAGAAGGAGGGACAAAGAACCCCCATCTTTCTTCTCCCTCCTAAAGCACCCACCCCCACTTTCTCTTTTCTCCCAATATTTCACTCCATCAGCAATGCTGGCCAGGGCCGACGCAGAGACAATAAGAGTGGGGAGGTGTGCTGCATTGATTCGACAGCCAGAGATGCGGGGTACAACAGACAGCTAGAGGCAGGAGGAGGCTCACGAAGGGCTGGTAGTATGAGTGTGTGTGTGTGTGGGAGAGGGGGGTCCACACGGGGCGAGGGGGGGGGTGCTAGAGCACTAGGCTGCTGTTGTTTGCTATGAAAAGAAGCCTTGTTGGAGGGATTTTACTTCGTCTGCTTGAGAGCCAGAGAGGAAGTGAAACAGAAGGAAGAGAGAGAGAGAAGAAGAGGAAGGAAAGAGCGTTGTAAGAATATAAGAGAGAAGTGACAGACAGAACGCTGAGAAGTGTTTGAAAAGACTGATTGAGATATCGGAAAAGGAGAAAGAAATAGAAGGGGAAATTTCTCTTTCAGGATTCATTGATGCAAATACCACAGTCAGCAGTGGCAGAGGGAGCGGGAGACAGAGAGCAGACAGTAAAGACAATAATCAAAGGCTAAATCCACTGAATCTACAACTCTCTGGAGACAACACTGACACATTAGATACATCCTCTCCCCTTCCCTCTTTCATTCTGATGAAGGAAAAAGCCATTGTCATCCCTCTAAAAGGAATTAACCACCAACTCTGACGATCCTTCACTACCTCCCACCTTCATCTGTTTCCTTCCTTCCCCTGTGAGCTAGTCATGGCTGCCGGTCTGAAAAGGCAGATGTGAAAAGACAGGTTTCTCCTAAAAACGCCTCAAGCATTCACACCTTTTTTTAGCCTGCCAAAATGACGAGACATAATGTGTCTGTGTTTCTGTCTTTTCCAATGCGCAGACGTTTTGTTCTTATGTGGGTTGGATTTATGTGAAATGTCACATATTCACCTGCCTTATTTCATTGTATGAGTGTATTCATGAGTGTGCTTTCTGTTCCTCTTACCAGACAGGGTTGGCATTGACCTCATCATCGAACCACAGGATGTACAGACAGAACAGCCCCACAATCAGAGCGTGCACGGTGGACACCAACCTGGTGACAGACACACAAACAAGTTCAAAGTTTTAAACATGACAGGAGTTTACAGTTGAAATGGATAATTGTAAATACAAAGGGTGCTGCTGTCTCTGCTGTATACAGTACATAATGACATCTTAGTAATAGAGTGTCAACGTGGCTGTAGGTTTGTTTTTTTCAGTCCTGATATAGTATCACCTCTGAACTTTGGAGTGGTTATCTGGACCTCTGAAGAGACACTTCAGAGCTCCAGGGGCCCTTATCTCTCCTCTGTAAGAGTCACAATTCCTCCACTGTCCCCATACAGCCTGTGGAGTACAGCAGTCCTTGTCCAGGAGCCACAGCTGCTTGCCTAAGCCTGGGCCAAGTGTGGTTCAATAGATCGGCTACTGCATGACTGGATGAGTCCTTTATTACTGCTGAATCAGACTAGAGTTTCTAAAAACGGAACTATGGAGGAACTTGGATAAAGGAAGTTGTGTCAGTATCTCTGTCTGTATAGCTGTGAAGGTTTGTGTATTTGTGCTGAACCTTGAAGCCAAGGGAGTCTCCATGGATACTGTATGTAGATCAATGCAGAACAAAGGTTCATGAGAGTGTGAAACTTTGAGCCATGAATATTAGCAACATGTTCTGAGGTCAGCTAAACAGAAAGATTGGCACTGAGTCAATCAGTCAATGAAGAGAGCAAATGAAACATTATGTGCGTTCCAGGTCAGCGACAACATCAATGGAGAGATATGGCTATAGGACCAAGACAGAGCTTCAGTCGTGCTCCACTCCTCTACACAGTTTGAATGGAAGTGAGGAAAACATCAACCTACAAGCAAAATACTGGTATCATGTCAAAATAAGATGACATTTAGCGATGGATGGTGTTTCTCGGATGTATAATATGTTTATATTAAAAATACATTTATCAGTTTAGACATAAAATATATTGACCTGATATGGTTTAGTACAGTTCTAACAAAGGATTTTCAAGTCATCTAGATCTGTTTTATTCATGTTCTGGAGAATGTCCAAACTTTTTTGACATGAGGTTTGCATCATATGTGTGCTGGTTAGAAGCTGTGTTCGTAGTTTGTGGTCAGAAAAACAAAACAAAACGGTCTTCTTTTTTTTTGCATTAAGAAGATTTCTCTGATTTCCCTCTAAAAAGATGAATCTATCTGAATTGCTTTCTGTCATATTGTTGATTCAATCATCAAATTAAAACATATCCAACATGCTAAGGCAGATGTCAACTGCTTTCAAGCAGCCTTTAAACTCAGTTGAACAGTATAAAGTAATTACTGAAGCAACTGTAGTCTTGCATATAACCAAGGCAAAAGTAACTGTAACCTTCCTTATAAACAAGTTTTATTTATTTAACACAACTCATTTTGTATTGTAAATTTTATTGCATAAGAGACGTTTTAACTTTTACAGTCTGTTGTGATTTTTTGGAAAGTGCTTGTTCACTGTTCATAGAATTTTTTTGTCATGCTTATAATGAAAAAGCAAACTAAAGCTGCCATTGGGCAAAAGGCTGCCTCAGTTGCCAGCAAGAGGATATTGTTTCTTTGATACTTGCACTACTGTTTGTTCAAAATACATGAAAAGAAATGAATCCTTATGCAACAGGGTTTTTTTTCCTGCTGCACCAAACTGTGACTTCTAAAACAGGGAATGAACCAAAAGCTTGACCTTTGTGTAGCGTTACACCCACCACCTGTGTAGGTTATGGTAGGAATCTTGCAGCCACACTCTGGTTCTTATATTGACAAGTTGAAAAATAATATTAGTTCAAAGCAGATATAATACTAAATTAAAAAAAGGTAGGAAAGACAATAGAAGAAAGAAACAAGATAACTGCAATACTAACAACAGTCTTCTGGATTACGCAGCTGTGTTCAATGCTAGACAGTCCACCCTGCTCTTTCTTTGAAAATGCTTTCTCCCTCCTCTACTTGCACTTAAGTTGTGGTTACATAAACAACACACTGACACACTGAGAGCTGGCTATTATGCAACAGCAGGCCACTCTAAAGTGAACCATCAGTGCATGGCCTTTGACTTGTTTTGAATTGTTCATTGGTCAGTGCACCCTGTACTTTGAAATAAGGACAGGAAAGCTAATGTAACTATTTGTATGAATGAATGCTCATGCATGAGTATTTGCAGAAAGGAGGGGAGACAAAAGGAAGGAGAGAGAGGGAAAAAAGAAGTTATAACTAAGAGTCAGTAAAAGATGTTATGTAACTACAAATGATTGCCCTCTGAACTTCACCCCTGAGGTTTCCGCTTGAAATCTAAAACCACTCTGTGCTCCACCGGTTGTTCACATCACAGCTATAGTTGTGTGGAATGGTGATGAGTTGGCCTGAGGCACATCAGGGGCCATCTCAACTGCTGCATCACAGAAACACGGGTGTTTGCTCTACACGGGTCAGTTATGTCAGGACACCATGACCTTTATACTACTTCCACATTTAAACGGGTTTAATATAAGTGTGTGTGTTATAGAAACAGTGGAAATTAAGTGAACCAACCAAAAGCTAGTGGGTGTACTTTCACCCATCCAATCTCTAAGAACAAAAACAGATTCAAGTATTTCTCTGTATATATATAAAGACTTTCTAAAGAAGATAATGTTTTTTTGGGATCCATCTACAGCTGGATCCCAAAAAGACCAGAAAGCATAGAGCCACAGAGATCATCATACTCAATATTATGGTCACATTTTCTGACCCCAATATTCTAGTAAGATTTATATTACTGTTAAAAACATAACTACTATATTTAAAGGTGTGGTTTCATTAAATATTTTGTGACATGTCTGTTCCCTCATGAAAAAGTGTGAGAATGGTGGCATCTTGCCTTATTGTTGCATAAAACAGAAATAACTAGGTGTTAATTTAAGTTTTTGCTCTTGTGTCCTTATTTTACTGAAACAGTGTGACTGTCTGTCCTGTTCAGGCCTGCGTCTGGTTCCTCCTTCAGCAATTTGGCTTGTGCCTCCAGCAGTCTGGGGTCAATTTTGGCTACCAGGAAGTGGCAAGTGAGCTCTAGGTCCTGCTGCCTCAAACAAATCCTGCTGCAGGTCCTCCTGACCACCAAGTTGTCTGTGGTCAGTCCCTTCTGGATCAGATACTGTAAAGTACATGCTGTGCTAATGGAGGTTCTAGAGAACCTGCATGATTTATATCTTAATCTGACTGAACAGCACTGTGGCAGACATTAAGAATACTTTTATAGAAGTAGCCAATAGTCCTCACAGATGGTCTCATTTGCTCTAAGTAAGACATCAATAATAAAGTGGGTGTTTATAAGTTGTTAAAGTTCCTGTAGTCCTAGTAGATGCTATAAAAGACATTATTTTAGTGAATTTTGTTAGTTCAGATTGAGCCAGGCTAGCTGTTTTCTACATGTCTAGTCCACTTATTTAACCCTTAGAAAACTAATATTTCCTAATTATAACAAAGTAATGATGAATGTTATCTATATGTAATGCAACTGATCATATATATATATGATTGTGATTAATGATAAAAGATTAAACCTTCATAGCAAGCTGTGCTACAAGATATGCTAGATAAGCTGGCAAACTGCTACAGTATTTAATAACAAACGAAATACACAGAAAATGAAAAGCTTTGGTTTCCACTCGGAAGATTAAAAAGCCAAACATTTATAGGTTAGAAACTGTGACTCACCTGGAGTTCCACTCTGTGAGCTTGGTGGGAGGCAGCCGTCCATAACCGGGTGTGATGGCGAAGGAGAGCCGCGGGCTGACCACTGAGAAGAGAAACTGGAATCCCACAAAGCTGCCAGCCACCACGGTCAACTCTCTCGTCTCCATCACTCACCTTAACACAACAGAGGAGAAGACAGGGAAGGAGGGGTGGGGGCAGGATACAGAGAGGGTGATACACATGGACAGGTTCAATCGATGACTGTCAGTCATCCTGGGCAGCGCCAGAAGAGAAACTGACGTGGCGGAGGTGGTGAGAGGGTGAAGCGGCACCCTGTGTGGTTCATCCAGTCCACAATAAAAAGAAGAAAGGGTAGGAGACAGAAAGGAAAAAAAATCCAAGCCGAGGACATGGGCTGTCTAATGCAAGTGACGTTAAAGCTTTAGACAAGCAGGGCAGTTCATACGGGGGGAGAGAAAATGAAAGGCACTAGAGTTCAGGGCAACAGAGGGAAAAGTACAAAGTGGCAAAGACAGAAAAAAACGAGGTGAATACAATGTGTGGCATAGCATTAAGATTTGGAATAAAGGGTCTCTATTTATATGCATATTTTGCAAGTGGATTACAGTGAGTTGTTTAGGACACACCAAAAATCCCTGAGAAGAAAACAAAGGCTGAGCTAGGAAAGAAAAGAGGATTGTCAAGATGGCGACACAGGTTTCACTCATGAGACAGAAGCAGTGAAAGACTGTGCAACAAGTTATCAGGCTGCTTTTTCTACCCATACTTATGTCTATATCCCCATTCTATTTGACTTTTGGTACTTGAGTTTCTTCCCTTATACTGACACTGCTTATCTTACAGATTTACACATGCTATATGTAATTATTCAGCATTTCTAAATCAAAACACTATCAAAAACCAGAGCCGTTTCACAGTTTCTCCGAGTTAGAATTACAACAGTCATCATTGTTCAGGAGGTTTGTACCGGAAGCCGAATTATCACCAGTTCTCCTCCTCTCCAAATCAAACAGACAAAGTCATTAAAACGGGCAGGAAAAATGAATGAACAAACCTGTTTCACATAAAAATAATATGCGTTTCATCGATGCTATGCTGTGTATCAATAAAGGTGTTGCTAGCTGAGCAGCTACCAATGTTTGCTCAGCTTGATGATGACTTTCAGGTTGATTTGACTGAGGGCTAAATTATCCACAGAGGTCTCCTTCACTCAAAAACAAACTGACATGAATTTGGTAAGAACACTAAAAAACGCAGTTTCACAAAACATAGGCCTATATATTTTTTTCCCTTGCTGTTTGACACGGTGGCCAAGGGGCAGCTGCTGACACTTGCTCAACTTGTTTCTCTGATAACTCCATAAAATACATCCAGACTTCAAATGACTAAAATCCTTCATCCCATGTACATATATAATACAAAAAAAAACAAGATATAAGATGTGAATTTTAAAAATGTGGCTTTAGTTCATGTGACACATGCACTAAGATGATAAGATGCCACTGACAGGCTGTTTTGGGAATATGTAAGTACACAACTCAACACAATATATCATTAGGCTAGTTGCTTTTGGACTTGTAAATGTGGAATTGTTACAAATTATACTTTCACGTATCATTTGATCTGGAAGTGTATGACCAGACACAAATACAAATTAAACCAATGAGAACAAACATAGGCCCTTCATGTAGACATGGAGGCAGCTGACTAAGCACATGCACAGAGTACACACGAACTGAAGAGATCTGTTTACGTTCACTTAGGTCAACAAACTAGAAGCCTGTTTTTTCAAATCACAGGCAATCAGTGGAGATGAACTCTAATAACTTGTTTGGAAAAGCAGAACAACCATTTTCTTGAAATAGTATCTTTCAGTTTTGGTTACATTTTTAAGGGGAGAAAAGACATTTTAAATCCACAAAGTTTTTATTACTGCTTTAACTGGGTTCTAATTGGTTTTCCAGAGTTGCTAACATTCAAGAGAAAAATCATTAGAGTCTGTTCTGATCCACCAGATTTCTCTGGGTCAGGTTGAAGTATCAACAACTCATTTCTCTCAAGACAGACAAAATAAGAAGCAAGTATAGGCAAATCTGTAACTGTAGGCCTCAACTTTGTCTGAAGACGGGAAATGCTGACACTAACAGTTTGTGAGCATTTGTCATTTTCATTTTCATTTTGCTGAAGACAAAAATCATCATCAATTACAACAACAACATACTGTACCTATGTTGGTCTGGACTCTGGCCTAAGAAATTCACAGAAATACTGATTAAACCACTGAAATTATGCAAGCCATTTAAAACCACTTATTCAAGGAGAGCTGGCGATTAGGATTGTGCAAGGTAAAGATTACTACAGACACAAAAAGAGAAACCTGTAACGCAGACATATATTTTGCTTGCAGCCCAAGTGATTTACCCTCTAGGCAGCACATGACACTTCAGGCATGCAGCCTACATTAAGTTCTATTTTTACTCTAAAAATGTCCAATGTCATGCTTGCATATTGCACTTTCAAATACTGGGAAACAATGCTCAAGAACAAGCTGTGAAAGAAAACAAAGCACCCCAAGACAAAGTGCCATAAGCAAAATCCATCAATTTAAATACTGCCATGAAGATTACAGCTTTGCTCTGAGCCACCAGGGGCAATCTTCAGAACAATTTTCCACTTGAGCTTCAGAAACATCTGCAGAATCAACTTAAAAAAAATGATCAGAATAAATAGGATACCTGTCCACTTTCAAATACAGGGCTCCCACAAATCAAAGCAGCTGGAAGACATGTAGCCTTTACTTCTTTCCACTTTCCACTAACAATTCTCTAGAATCTGGCATGTTCAACACGGAAGCTGAGGCAGGCAATTCTTCTTGGAGGAGCCACACCACTTTAAGAGCCTCTTATTGTCCCCAGAAGCAGCAATGCACATTCTTGGGACACGTTGATCATATGCAGCATGTGCCTGAATAATTCATTGGCATTCTTCACCTGGCAGGCTGGTTCTCCCTGCCCCAAGGGAAGGAGCAGCATACAGAGCCTCCTCACTGCGGTTGACAGCCCGGACAGGAGAGGTGCTCTACCGTCCACGTTTGACCTTGTTCCACTGGACTATCCTGCTGCTGTCAGCAAACCATGACCCCATGACATATCGACCAAACATAAATAATAGCGGTTCAATTTCCCCTGTTCCTTTGGAAATCTAAACCGACCCCTGTCTACCGCATTGCTACACCAGACCAATGGCTTTGAATCGCTCTGTAGCAGCTCTTAATGCACAAACCTTGGCCGGCCTGATCTCACCAATCTCTGCAAGGAGGTTGGCTCATGACAGGAATACTGATAAATTACTGGTGATTATTGCCGATTTAATCTGACAGAGATGGCTGCAGTTACCATACAGACTCTCAGACTAAGTAAAGGCTCCCCTATAGTAATGTGATCCCTGCACAAAAGCAACTGGCTCTTGCATTTCTAAGTACATAGTATATATGTAACAGTAATTGGCTACCTCTTCTTGCTAAGTCTTTTATTATTGTGCTTTGCGGTAGGTAGGCAATGCACAGTCAAGCCCTGCAGACAGTTGTTAGGAATGGCGAGCGACGTGGCCACATTATCAATACGAAACAGCCCTAAAATACAAGCCAGGCAGGTGTTGAACTCGTTGTAACAAGAATACGCAACCCTTTTAATTTAAGAGGCAAAGTTGTTGGCTAAAATAGGAGACTACGTATGCTGTTGTTGCCGCTGCCACATACGAGGTAACAGAGGCACAGAGCTGTTGCCGTCCTAAGATTTGTACGGAAGAAAATATCAAAAATCTGTAAGATAAGCGCAGCGAGCGTCATGTTTAATGAGGTGTAAGCATTAAGGAGAGCTCTGTTACCTACTATCCGTCGCATAGGTCTGTGTAGGCGGATAAGCTCCCGTTTAGCCGCCGTCTTCTCCACTTTCTTACAACTTGACGTTAGCTAGCAAGTCGGCTAAACTGATACAGCCCGCTGCCTCTCGCGGTGCGACCCCTGGAAAGAAAGGGAAAAGAAGCTCTTCTTTTGCGCGAACAATGTCGTGTCCCAACAACCATAACAAAACGGAGAAATTGCTTTTCTCACAGCCTTATTTTTTCACTGCCATGTGTTTCGAGTTATAAGTCCGATATAAAAGTTTTTACTCGTTTTATTTTGGCATTCACCGTAAGGACCAGCCGGTGACGTAGACGCGTATCCACCCCTCATGCACACGCCCCCCCGACAGAGGATACACCCACGAGGAACAAAGGCCATGTATATTATTAATGATGATAACATGCAGCAACATAGATGGTGGAGACTCAAAGGACCATGTCAGTGGTTTGAGAGTTGAGCCCATTTAAAAACAGATCACTTTATAACATGATAGCTAATAATTCTGCAGTGTTTAAGAACTTTGAATGAACTTTCTACCCAGTGGTGATCAGGCATAACAATATGATATGAAAATGTATGAATTACATTTTTTGTCAAGTCGAGTCATATGATCATTATGAGGTAGCCATAGATTGAATGAGAGTGGAAAGGAAATGCTAGTGTTTGTCATGTGGCTTAAACAAGACAAAAAGGTGATTATTGTTCTTTTTTATGGTGACAACACATGTCAGTGAGGCCATGAGGTTAAATTTTATTGTCACATGATGCCAGTGGGCCCTCAAAATACGTTTTTGAATCTCTGAATAAATTTTTTAGCAACTCCCACAAAATGACTAATTTGACTACCAGAATTTGACAAGTTAGGTCTGACAACATTTTTTTGAAGTTCCGTAAGAGCTGCTTCTTTCCTCAAGTTAGCTTTTGCACTTTTGCTCTATGGCCATTTCATATGACTGAAACAGACATTTTTTTCTGTAGCCATTATAGCTATAGGTACTGTAGAATTAGTAAGCAAACAACCTAAATAGTGTGCCTTCCATTAGATTGCCTATCCCCCACAGCAATGATGTTACACTAGTTACTATGACTGATCTGGTGACAGCAGTATGCTTTCTGATGATGTCAACAAAGTGTGTGGATAAATGGCTAAATTGGTCAAATTTACACAAACGTACACACAAATGACCATTGCTCGGACCATCTTGCTGATTTTCTGACCATCCTGTTGATTTGATTGGTATTTTTATTCTACACCCACTTTTATTTATATGAAGGCAACATGATCCAAACTTTAAAAATCAATCTGCCCTGCTGCATCATCAACATCATAAAGCCACACAACTACAGTGTGACTGACAGACACAGATGCAAACTTTGTGGCTTCTGTGATTGATTATACAGCTCTTGTGTCCTAAGTCTCACATTGATTATAATACCACAAGGAAATGATTGCTAACCAATGGCAGCTGGATTGTAAAAATAATACATTATGTAATCCAACTCCATTAACCTGTACTGTTGAGACTGTATATAAAGACAATAGGGCTGATGATAGCTTCAATCTATAGAAAATAATTGACAAAAAACTTCATAATTCATTAATTATTCAAATCTTCCTATTTTAAATCAGGGATAATCTTCTGTGTTTCTGTGTTAGATCACTGTATTCTAAGTATTTCTAGGTTTTGCAGTGTTGGTTAGAAAAAACAAGTAATTCTAAACTTTAACAAGTACCTTGGCATGGTCCCTTAAATAACACACAGAACCATAAGGATTTATAGCAATGTAAGGAGGCCTGCTTGAGAGGCTGATATGAATATAATTAAATCAAGCCTATCCCAGCATATCACACTGACAACAGGGAAACACCTTCAGACACAAAGAGACTTAGGAATGTTTGTGGAAGTGGGCACACCTGGAGAAATAAAGTGAATTTGTGGTTAACCTAATGCAGTGTGGGCAGAGGAAGCAAATACTTATATCTTGCATTGGCAGCATACCGACTGAGTTGACATACTGGTCATTAAAGCCTGCTAATCAGTTGTTTTATTTTGGAGGGGTTGTTCTTTGTTCTGACCTCTTTGTTCTGTCAGCTTCTGAATCATTTTACTGGGTGATATGGTGAGTCAAGGTTGTCCGTCTGGTTCCAACACACCTACTCAGGAAGGAGTTTTTTTTCTCATCCTCACACACGGGCCTGTATAGAAATAGAAATCTCTGTTTTTTTCTTCTTTTTACATTTAGCAGGTAGCCTTGGGCTTATATTGTGTGGCATAAAGCGCTCTGTAGGGCCTCTGTGCAAGGTTAAAACAGACACAATGACTTACATTTGAAATAAGCTAGTTACAAATGTATTGGGGTTTATTGAATTTAAAATGAATCATTCTGTTTGGGTTCATTCTAACAAAGGGAGAGAGTGAGAACTGGATCGTACCCTCTATTAAGGCAGTGAGTGAGTCAGAAACAAGCATGGAGATAGAGACATTTTGAAAAATTGAGAGCACGCTGACTGAGAGAGTGTAAGAGGCAGATATATAAAGCTAGCAATACTCAGCACGCAACCAGAAATGAACATACTGCAGGAGACATCCTTGGCATTATTGGACGATTTACAACCAGAAAGCACAATTAAAATTTGTGCTATACAAGCCAATACAAATTTAGAGAGGAGGATTACATTTTATTGTGAAAATTCAAATTTGTTTAATATAAATTTCCTCCACAGTCGAGCAGAGAGGAAATAAAAAGGACATTGTGATTGACTGACTGAGCGTGTGAGAAAGCACACAGAGATGGGTAAATGATATTTGTGTCGATTGAAAGAGCGTGTCGAGACAGGATGAATCTAATCCTTTCTCTAACAATGAAGAGCCTTGCAGATTTACTAAACATCCGCTGCTAATTAGAGCAGATCAGATGCCAATCATACAAGCGGCATACTGCAATAAAGATGTGTGGGGAAAATAATGCATTCAAATAATGTCAGATGATATGACAGAAGCATGCATGCAAGCAGGAGTCGATGTGAGGTAACATGATTTCTCTGGTGCAATACATTCTAAAGTCTTTGGACTCTGTTCTGTATGTTTTTTTCTTTGTTTGTTTGTTTGATTTTTTTTAGGTGATCTGGCCCTTTAAAATATAAGGTTAAGTGTCAGTTACATTCCAAAAAAATGTGGTTAATAACTTTCCTTCTGAAAGTTAGGTGGGAACAATACCACTCTAATAATATGAAGTTGGTACCAAGAGACAATTAGCTTAGCATAGTCTGGTTCTGTCAAAATGTGGCAAAGTCCATATATGAACGCCATTAAAATCATTCATTATGAGTTGTCTTGTTTGTTTAATCTGTACAGAAAAAGGAAGTGTAGAAATGGCGTGTGATTTGACGGGGTGCTAAGTTCCTGACTATATTTGGCAATGCATGGTTACTGCTATGAGTCCTCCTATATGACATCCCATACAACATACAACATTTTGTATCATACAAAATATTCAGTTCTAAAAATAAGACGGTTATACTAAGAGTCATCTCAGGGGGCGTGTTCTGCAGTAAAATTAGTTCTTCATGTAGTTAAGTGTTGTTATGTAGCCTGTGAGACTGCAGATGGGCCTTTCTTCCTGTTTCCTTAGTGCTAAACTAAGCTAAGCTAATAGCTGATGGCTGTAATTTATAGGTCAGGTATATCAATCTTCTCACCCAACTATTGGCATGAAAGTAAATAAACATATTACCAAAATGTCAACTATTCCTTTGTTCACCATATTCCATAAATTCTACACTATAACATGACATTTCTTTCCTGTTGGGTTACTGTAAGGAAACATTTAGAAATATTCTGGGTTAGTATTGAAAGTAATGAAATTCCTGACTGCCTTTGATAAGCAGGTACAAATTCACCCAATCAATTACCCGAAAACAAAAACAGAAAGTCTCTCTATTGATCTTGTAAACATCTTGAACATTTTTGTTATCCAATTGATTTAATTAATTTGGTCGGATTCACAAAACAAATCCTTAATTTACATTTTCAAGCATGAAGATTTCATGTCCCCGATGACTTACTGTAATTAACCTGTAATGATGATAATGAGAACAACAACGACACTGTTTATTATATTAGGAGAGTAATTTAATACAGCAGGCTGCTTAATCTCACTGCAGGCCAGAGGGCTGCTCTCATCAAGGTGCACGTTAGGACGAAGGGCAGGCCACAGCAGGGCAGTGTAGAAATCTGCAGGCCTGCTGAGTCTTTGGGTCAGTGCCATTCCTGTTGGTTCTGTTTAAACAAACCATAAAGTCTGTGTGAAGTGGATTTTTTTTCCAACCTTGAGAGCATCTGCCGGGAGGAGAAAGGTGGTTGGCTTGTAGCCCAGGACAAAGAGGTAATTGGTTTACAGCAGCCCTGCAGTAGATGTCCATATGCTCAACAGAGAGGTATATATATAGTATAGTATAAATACATATAAAGTGAGAACAGCAAGAATGTGGAGCAGATCAGTAATGGTTTGGATCATTGCTCGGTGAGCTTGTAAAACACTCGTTTGAACAGGAGGAGAAGATGCAGTGGAGTGAACAAACTCCCTGCAGAGTCTTGAGAATCCACATCACACAAAAAACTCTTGGTGGTTTGATGTGGTTTCAGTTTTTATAGCTGAACTCATCCAGGTCAAAATCTTGACAAAAAGAGTTTTACAGGCCGATAGGCACCATCAACAATGCTACAGTCAAGTTCTCTGTATTTTTTCTGGCCGTTTGCTAATGGATAGCTATGATTAAATCATAGGTAGCATTTGTAAGATTGTAGGAAAGAAAGGCCGTCGAGTTTTAAATATCCACATGTAACTTTGTGCCTGGAAAATGAGTTTGTTGTGTTCCAAACCATAATATAAGAGCAGAAACATTCTGTCCCCATTCAGATTAGCGGAGGGCTAAAAGAGAAAGTTAGCCATCTTTAGCAGCAGAGTCTCTAGTGCACATGCTCTATAGGCTCCACACTGCAGGAAAAGAAGTCAAAATTTTTGACCTAATGAGCCACCAAGTATTCATAGGAATGAATAGGGCCCCACCTCATCTTTATCCAGTTCTCTTCATACATTCATGGTGATAGTTTGAGATATAAACATTAATGGCATCCTTCACAGCATCTCTAACAACATTATTCAGCAAAGTTACAGGTTAGACTCATTTATAAGAATTGCATCCACTGTGCATTTTGTAATGACATAGAAGCTGGTCCTGGATTGTATCAGAGTGCAGCCTAATGTCGGCCCTGCTCCACCGGATTTGGGGAAGATTAGAAACAGGCAACCAAGGCCAAACTTGTTATCTGAGATAGCATTATGTTCTGCAAACACTTAGACCAGCTCTGATCTTCTTTTTGTCTCATGGAGCTAACATTACCTTAACTAGAGCTAGGGTGTCATTATTCTCACGTAACATTAGCTTAAAAGACTCAATAGTGATAAAAGTCATTTTCTGTAAACTCACTAGGTGAATTTTGTGCCAACACTTAACCATTCCTTAACAAAAGCCTAGCAAAATATTCATTTTAAGAATAATAATAATCACTGGACTCACAGCTAGCTACTAGATCACTCAGTTTTAGGGTTTTAGCAATGGGATGAGTTTTCATTCTTCATTTGACTACATTGGACCAGGGAATAAAAAGATATGTGTGAAAGGTTAAA
>JAOWBC010000458.1:22324990-22347337 GCA_028566105.1 Hypoplectrus providencianus
CCCCACCCCACTCGCCTCCCCTCGTCAGCAAGCGGGGTCAAATGTTATTCCCTCCTCGTTGTCACGGTTGCCAATCACCTCACATTCTGTAGCAACTGTTTCCAAGGCAACGGAGAGATCCGGTTGCCAGGCACCGAGAGCAATGCATGTGATTGTTACTTATTTATTTAATTCTATCTTTATCTATTTGTTCATTCTAAATGCGTCCGCGCTGGCGTTCGTGTGCGCGCGATCCATGCACCAGAGATACACACAAACACACACTCACACACACACACACACACTGTTATCACCGTTCCTCTCACACTCCCTCTCTCACTCTCACATGCACACATACATGTACTGTCATTTTTTTTCTTTTGCAAAACAGATACACGCCGAAGCAGCACACACACAGACATGCACGCACACACACACACACACACAATGACTTCCATGACCCTGGCACTAACTAACTAACCCATCTGCATTTACCACAGGTGTGAAACGTGCGCATTGGATGACAAACAGTGATTATCATAGCAATAAGGATCCTAATCTGAGCCCTGCTCTCCTCCTGGCCTTCTGTTCCCCCCTCTCATCTGCCACGTCTCACAGGAGCTGCACAGTGATAAAGACAGGCCCTAATGAGAGGGCTCTTATTGCACTGTGATTTCCTCCCTCCGTCCCTCCATCCCCTCCTCCCTCTATATCCATCCCTCTATACCTGCAGCATCCTTTCTCTCTCCATCCATCTATCCATCACATCCCCGCAGCCACCCCTTGCACGCAGAAGGCCTTTTGTTTGCCTGGATAAATATTACAGGGTAATTGTAATGGAGTGACCCATCAAGGGGGGGAAATTACCGCTTTCACCGTATGGCTAAATCCAAGACGTACTTATTCATTCAGAGTCTATTGTCTCTGTTTGCGTTAGAGCTGTGGTTATTACGGACAGGAGTATAGGCGGGGGGCAGGGTGGATGGAGGAGAAGGGTGAGGAAGAGGCGGTGGGTCAGCAGAGGAGGAGAGGCTCCAGCTGACCAGGTTGAGTGTGACGGGGGTCGCTTTGATGTCAGCTCGCTCACAGACGTACGAGACGCGCTGGACTGTTTGTCGGCCATGTTTTGCTGCATTCCTGTTGAGAGGCAGCTAGTTATTGTACAGAAAACACAATATATTAATTAATCATGTTTATTGTTGTCAGCCCAACGGGAAGTGAAGAAGAGATGTTGGTGATTTGAGTGTTGGGCATGTAGGCAGTGCGACTGATTATACAGTACTGTGGAAATACAGTGTAGGCAGTTTAACTGTGCAACATAACAACATAATATTATGTGGAAACAAATATTAGAAATACTGCTTCTGATCATGACTTATATGATGTATGTTTATATAATTTAGACAAGCTGAATGCCTTTAGAAATAGCAATAGCAATTTTGCCTTGTTTGTCATTTAAGATGAGATCCTGTGCAGATACTTCTGGACTCCAGAGGATGAACCCGACCGACTCGTCTGTTTAAATGAAGCTGACGTAGCCACCACAGGAGCGTGGATGTAGTTTTCAGTGAAGGATAGTGCTAGCTAGCTAATTCGGATAGCAAGTTAACATTTCCCGACCGTCAACATGTCGCAGCATGTCATTCATCCGCCTGTTCCCCCTCAGCTTACACTGCCTGATCTGTCGCCACTGCTGCTGTTTTTGATTGTTGGTCCCTGGAAAGAATGCAGGTACTGCACTGGTTGGACAGGAAGTCCAGCACCAACATGCTGCCACTCTCAACTTTTACTAAAATATTTCAACGATTATTATGTCAATTTCCACAATATTCAAGGGTTTTCTTTTTTTAAATTTTGATGGTCCCCAACTTTTGTCTTTGTGGAAACACTAGAAGAAAGTTGAAATTATTTAAGGTCTACTCAAAGGATGCACAAAATGTGACCAGAACATGAATCTGTTCCTTTGGCGGTATCGTGTTATGGTTTTGCGTGTCATATCTCAGGAACTTTTGTGTGCCTTGATGTAAGAGCGTTTCGAAAGAGCTTCAGTGACTTCATACAGCTGTGTAAGTTTAGTTTTTAATCATAGTTACAGACTGTTATGGAAGATGGAAGATGTTATGGTTGTGCCATTGACAATTTTGGTATCAGACGCAACTAAATGTCCCTGTAATTCAGTTATGTGTAACAGACATAGTGTGTATACCTGTTGAATATATTGCCATCAAATACAAAAAACGTCATCAGTTGTTGTTGTGACTATTCGTAATATGGATTCATCTGCCAAATACCTTTTTATTGAATTTAAAAAAAGTTTGAAAAGGTCCGAGAGCTAAAGATGACGGAAGATGATCCCAAAACTGGAATAAATGAGTCTACAACACAAAGGAAAGGGCACTTAAATACAAAAAAAAAGAAAAAAAAAAGACTAAAACAGTTAAATGTAAAAGATGTTGATTTTCATTCTCCGGAGATAGACTAATCGATTCCTTGTTTCAGCTCTATAAATATGAACTCTATGCCATTGTTATTTGTAATAGCAGGTGCTCATGTTATTGTATCAGCTCTGTGTATGAAGCCTCAGTATTAATCAGACATCATAGGAAAACCAAACTAGTGAAGCAGGTAATCAGTGTAGGCAGTGAAATCAATTGGATCTTTAATTGCTGTGTGGAAGAAGAAACAGAAAAATTGTACGCACCACATGCAAACACACACACACACACACGCACACGCACGCACACGCACAGTGACAGAGAGACAGTGGCGCTGATGTGAGTGGAGTCTCTAGGGAGTGGCGTGGAGAATCCTCTTGGCTGGGAATTTCCAGGGTTTAGCACACAGACACAGTTTCTGTCAAAGGGCCCTTTTACATGGATGAGCCCCAGCATCACATTCACCCAGTGTGAAATAGAGGGATTTGAATAATCTTATTACACCCCATTACAATAACACTAATATGATCCAATGCCCTGCAAACTATAGCACAGAGGGGAAATTGACAATTTTGACCACCCCACAGGGTATCAGAGACAGAGTGTATAAATCTGAAAAAAATAACAAATATTATGAAGGGAACAGTGTTTTTATTAATCTCAACATACCAGCTTTAAAACAATAACTGCATTGATGTGATCCAAGCGGTGGAGGGAGACTTTATCAGATCTGTTCCTTTAAGAAAAGTAATGGTGTAATAATGTTACTTTAATATTAAGCAATTTTACCGCATTTTTGAAAAAGTATTAACAGCAAATGTACAAAAGTATCAAAAATAAAAGTAGTTGTTGTGAAGAAGAATGGCCACTTTGACAGTGTTGTCTATTTTATTTATAAAAATATAATAACTGCATTATATATTGTGGGTTTATTTTATGTTTAGGTCAAAAAGTTAATGTTTCCGCTTATCTGTTAGTCAGTTGGATTAAGGAAAAACTACAAGCCAAATTTTAATGAAACCTGGTGAAAGGGTGAAGCATTGGTCAAGGGGAAAAAAACATTTAATTTTGGAGTGGATCCATGTCATAGGGTGGATACAAATATATTTATATATATACATTTGTCACTTTTGTTAATATTGCAAGTTAGGGCCTTTGTGCTGCATTTATGTGGAGTCCGAACATTTGGAAAAATGAGTTCCTGACTGGAAAACGCCGCCTCAAGTTGTCCTTAAATTTGGTACTCAATTTGTCACCTGATCCGTTTCCTTTGCTCACACAGTGACACGTTCTTTGTAACGTCATGTTGTTTACGCTTAAAAACTTTAAGCTCATAAAGACACTGAGGTTGGAAGAATGATTTCCCATCTCTGGAAAAGGCAACATGGGAGGAGCATGTGAATGTAACTCGGCTGATGTGTGTGTCTCTGAATGTCACTTCAGTTCCCGATGCATTCGTGTGAAAGTCATTATACTGTTGTAGCTGGTTGAACTATATACAAACTGCTGGGCAGTTTATTTTGGGATCAGAGTCAGTCAATCAGTATATTTTAGCAGCTAAACAATGAGCTGAAACTCAGTGTCAGTTTTATCACAGCTCACTGGTTTATAGTAGGACAATGTTTCCAGCTGACATTAGTCCTTTTTATCTTGTCTTTTTATTAACCTTTATGTGATGTATCAGTGGGATCATTGAGGGTGGCACTCATTTATAGTGCCGATGGTCAATGAGTTAAAACAATAAAAAATGCAAGTCAACCATTTTATAAAACAATTAAAACAAGGTTTAAAAAACAAGAAAAAAGCTAAAACAATTAAGAAGACTGATGTAGGAGTCAGACAGTGTTATGGGTCGATACTGGTCAGCATCCACATACATGTTGTCAAATATGTGCAACGTCTATTTAGCTATTTAATTTATCTTTAAATTGCCAAAGTTAATTTCTAGATTTGGTTATCTCTGTAGTACACTGCATGTATAATACATAATCATGTTTATTATTCTTTTGCATAATCCACGTAGAAAAAGGTCAATTTTCATCCTAGTTCAGAAATTCACAACTAATTCCGTCACCTCATCGCTTTTTAATGGATTTTTTAAAAAGTGGTATCCACCTCAAAACTCCCATAATGCCCCTCTGCACTGACAGATGTGTAGAGAAGGATATTCATTGTAAAGTTCTGTATTTCCTGCTAAATGTAAGGCTTAGAAAGATGAAATACTGGAGTAAATGAAAAGTAGCTGAGACAGAAAGTGGAGTAAATGTGAGCAGTTACTCTCACCACTGGATCCAGACAGTTGTCCTCCCCATACTGTCCTTGTCTGCTGCTACCAGAGTGTCTTATTGTCCCTGTCTCAGTTATTCTGTCTCCTTCTCTTCCCGCCCCTCCTCCAGGCAGCTTGGAGAACAGCTGAGAGTAGACTGAGATTTATCTCTGACTTTCTAAATGCGTTCCTGCCCGTGCCCCTACCTGCCTGCGAGCCCGTCTGCCCGCCAGCCTGTCTGGATATTGGATTTGCTCTTTGACTGTGACCTTATACACGGCGAGCCACAGGAGCTAGTGCGACTGCTGGACCTTCTGTCCTGTCGTGCAGAGTCGTGTCTTCCTGCCATCGGGGGCCCAGCCTCCCCCCCCTTCCCCTCCCCAACCAAACCCTCGACGCCCCCCCACCTCCCAACCCATCCACCATGTGCACTTATTGGATTCCCCTCTTCACCACGCACTCTGATAAGGGCATCTGTCAAGCGGATGAACAATCAGAGCTAAAAAGGTGTGTGATGCACGCTTGGAAGGATCTTACTTCCTGCAGAGGCCAAGAGGATGCTGGGTGGAGGATCAGGGCGAGTCTCAGGACCACGAGCAGGACTTTAGGAGAGGATCACCAACGGATGCTCTTCACATCATGTTTGAGTCTGCAGGACGCCGTGTATTAACATCCGTTAGGAGCCGACGATGATGGCTTCCGCTCAGCTACGCGTATTCTCAAGCAATAACATCGACATCTGTATTATCAACCCAAGAATACCCGTGGTCGAGACGGGAGCAAACGGTCACGCCACCTCTCTCCCCTCCACCTTCTCTCCTCTCTCTTTCTCTTTCTCACTCTCGTCTCCCATCCCCCCCTTTTCTCTGTTCGACGCTATACGGCAGGAGAGAGCTGGAGGGAAGGGTGGGGATTTCATAAGCTGCTCAAACTGTCCAGGTCCTGCAAGAAAAAGAGACACAACACAACTGCTTTGGGACGGAGTCATTAAACAATTAGAGCTGCAACTCATCAGTATTGTTTCATAACGATTCATGCGCACATTTGTTCCAATAATCAATTAGTAGCGGAGAAAAATGTCCACGTGGCGTCTGAAAATGCCTTGTTTCATTTGATAACGCTGTGTAGATATAGGCAGTGACGCTGCAAGAATTTTAAAGTTACATAATGTGTTTAATATTTTATATGTTCCTACGCATTATTATTTGTAGTAAGTTTTTTCTATATGTGGTGTTTGGTTCATTCACACGTGAAACCTGCTAAATATGTGCATTGAAAAAAAAATCTAAATTATCACCCCAGCAGCAGCTACAACCTGAAGTCCAAAACAATTGGGATGCTGTGTAAAATGTAAGATACATCAGAATGTATTAAACTAAGATTGTATGTTCACAAAAAAAAAATAAAGATCACTTTGAACACAGTTGTTGTTTTCAGTTGAATAAACGTGAAAACACACATCCCAACTGTATTACAACTGGCATTGTATTTCTATAACGTATATATGCAGTGTTGATAGGATAGAGGTAAATGAACATGTGTATACATCTATGAGGTACACAGCCAACCATAAAGTTAGAATATAATATTATTTTTAACTCTTTCTATGAAATGGTTATGACAATGTGATTTATTATTGACTCATAAAATTTGTATCTTTTCTACACTTAATTACTCAATCTCTTCCAAATACATCAAAATGAAAATCAAATCACAATGACAGAAGATTTTGCCCAAATTTCCTCACAATTATTCCAACTTTATGAGCGATTGTGTACTTGCCTATTTATGAAAGCTTTGTTCATAAATATTATTACTGGTTTCAATGCTGTTTTTTCACTTCCTCATTTAAAGTCCCTAAATGTAACCTGTAACATCTGGATCAGCATTCTTCAATTTACCTAAGTTTTTCTTCTTTTATGATCATAAATACACAGTGTTTTTACTTCTGTGGCCGCAATATATTTAAAGTCTTTTTGTTTTTATTTAGAAAAACATTAAAATAATTAATTATCAAAATAGTTCCAGGTTATTTCTCATTATTTATATTTCCACATCTTAACTGCAGTATTTTGCAGATGCCATAAAAACGTATTAAAGTTACATTTCCTTTCGGAGAGGAAATTTACTGATGAGCAATTAATCATGAAAAGGGGAGTAAATCATTTGCGAGGTATCGTCTAAGTGGAGGGCGAGTGCTTTGTTCACGATGCCCGGTCCGTTTTGTATAGAAGTCCTCGCTAATTGGTGCTAATATCTTTTGTGCTCCAACGGCGTCGACCACAATGCGACAGTGAAACTGCTGTTGTTTCCAGTGTCTTAAATATTCTCCACTCACTATTTCTTCTGCCACACCAACTGTATCTGCAGTCAGCAGCAGGCGAGCAATGAGAGAAAAGAAGAGAGAGAATGTGATGGACTGCCGTGCTTACACGAACAGTCATTTTGTCATCGCACACTAGGGTGCAATAAAGTTTTGGCTTTTTTTTTCTCCTCCCTCCAATGCTTGGAACCCCTGACTGAGTGCGAGTGAGGAAGTGGGAGATGTGAGCTTTGCCATCCCTGTCCCTGTGTTTATCAGTGAGCGCCACAGTCGCACGCATACATCTGAGGGAGTGAGGGCTGCCCCCGCAGTGCTGCGAGCTCGAGCCCCCATGCTGCACACATGAGAGGAACCAGGAGGAAGGGAAGGAGAAAACAGAGCGAAAAAGATAGAGAGGAGTGGAGGGGAAGAGGAGGCAGTAGTCGGAGGCGGTGCGTGTATGTGTGTGTTTTTATGAGAGAGAGAGAGGTGGAAAAGGACAGAAGAAGGCGACATGACAGCATCCGAGTGAGGGAGAGAAAAAAGGCGGCGAGGAGAGACAGAAATAAGGGAAATGTCAGAATGGGAAAGAAGAGGAACGAGTGTGTGTAATTTCAAGAGAAGAATTGGATAGAGAGCAGGAGGTGTTTGTGTGTGTGAGAGAGGAAAAGAGACGGAGAGGAGGGGGGTATCAGCTGGGTTCGGACTGTCATTCTATGACATGATTGGCTGTGTCAGGAAGAGATAAGCAGTCTTCACATCCCTCTGCCCTCGCATCTTCAAGGCCCCGGAATCAAACGGTGGAGAACACCGCCGCGCGCTCCTCTGCACTGAAAAGAGACTACATGAAAGGAGTGATTCCTGCTATTATTCTAAACACCTCTGCATGTGAAATACCACACTTTTTTTTTTCAAAGGCATGGATGTGGAGGAAAAGGATGAAAAGGCAGAACGACAGAAAACGGCTGGGTTTTTTGAAAATGTTGGGATTCTTCATAGGAGGTTGTAGCCTGGTAGTAGCTTTGTGGTTCCGAGGCCCTGAGATCTCAAATCCCTGTGTCTTTACAACTCTTTCTTCCTCTTCCACTCACCATAAGCTCTCACATTAGACAGCATTAGGGAGGGAGATGGAGCGAGGAAGAGCAACTCCCCGACGTCTCAGCTCCTGCGGGACTTAACATCTCAGCTCTTAACTGTCCTGGTGGCCTGTCCAGCCTCTTCTCCCCCGACTCAGTCAACCACTTCCCATGTGTCATCTAAGACAAATCCCCATATTAATCCTTCGCCCATTACTATAAACTCTGACACTCTTGTATAGATCTGCAGGATTATAGAATAGGTAGGAATTATAAGGTATTACTAGGAATTAGTTTTTTAAGTAGCGACTTAAACCTTCAAATCCAAATGACGCAAAAAAACGAGAAGAAAGTAGGAAATCTATTGATACAAGTGGTTTCTTGTAGAGACTAAAAGGATGATGTATAAATTCAGATCACAAACCCGCAGCTCGGACCCACACTTTGAGGATTGATTGTGCAGATCTGGGATAAGAGGAAGTGTTGTAAATGTGTAGACGCTGTGAGGATAGAACACACACGCCTAAAACAGACAGACTGTCTGCGAGGCTGCACAGGCATCACCGGCAATCTCTAGTGTGCTCCCAAACAGCTCCCCACTATGCGCCGCATCAATTATTCAACATATTTATCTATGCAATTTGACGGCCTCTCCCCTCTAAAGCTCTGAACAAATTGCGGAAGCAGCTAATATCGCTTCTGGGTCTGTGGCTCAAATCACCGGCGCTCGCAAACCCCAGAGGCTGAGCACAAGAGGCTGTAAACAATCACTTGACACTTAGCACTTATATTTTTTGATCTGTTGGGCTAAATGCAGGCGCTGAACTCGTGCACACCTCCGCTCGGAGCACTGCGTATAGGTAGGACCTTCTTTTATGAAAGAGTGCACAAGAGACCTGTGGAGCTTTCACAATACCAACAAATCTAAGCGTCCCTTCCCCCCGTTGGTTATAGATGCACACAAATGCACACCCCCACCCCTCTTCGCTTCTTTCTTCCTTTCCACCAAACCGGCATTTAGCATGACACACGCCGAGGAGCCAGGGTAGCCAATTATCAAACAGATGTCAATGTATGCGTTACAATACTAAGGGGAGCCCAATTACCACACAGATGTTTTGTTTTTCCTCCTCTCACTCCTTGCTTTTTTTTTTTTTTTTTTTTTTTTTTTTACCCAGCATCCTCTCTGCTCAAGGCCCTCTGAGGATGGCCCAGTCCCTCCCCCGCACCGCCCGAAAAAAACACCCCTCCACACAAAGTGAGGTGTATACACACATATGCAGCCTTTAGCGAGCCAAATGGAGAGCATGTGGATGTCAATCAACAGGGTGGGGAGGGAAGGGAGGGTGAGGGTGGGGGAGGAAGGGAGTGATTGGGGAGGGAGTGGTGTGTACAAGTATGTGTGTGTGTGTGAGTGTATTGGGGGGGTAGGTGGTGGGTAGCAGGCAGAGGAGTGTAGGGCCACTGATCAGAACCAAGGACAGCTCCCAGCGGAGAGATATGTGCTGCTTTACTGCGTTACTAAATGGAAGTCTTCCCTGTACATACACACACACACACACACACACTCATTGCGCAAAAGCACAGACACACAACTTGTACACAAACGCTTGCAACACATGCATATACATGTGCAATCACATGCGCACACAGGATCCGTGTCCAAGCGCTAACTGCAATTTAGTAATCAACTGTTAGCTCGTTCCTATTTCCTCTCTTCATCCATCTCTCCTAATGGATTCCCAAGGCTTCAACCAATCTTTTTTTTTTCCCTCCTCCTCTTCGCCTCTCTTTTTCCTCTCCTCTTTATAGGGGGTAGAGAGCCTAAAAGACGGAGAGCTAGCTCCGAGCCGAGCCCACATGAAACCGAGGAGATGGAACTTTATGTCTCTCTCTGCTGCTTGATCAATAGGAATTTAATGGACAAGGATTGAGTTCAGGGAGTTCATGCTTGCCAACGTGCCTGAGGGGCTGAGCACATGCACGCTGAGAGGCAGGCAGGGAGGCTCACGCACACACACACACACACACACACACACACACACACACACACACACACACACACACACACCACATGGACACACATTCAGATTTCTCTATGGCACACAGATGCACACACACGTGCACATTATGCTGCTGCCACACACACACACACACACACACACACACACACACACACACACACATACACATACACACACACACACACAGCTGCCAATTGAATTGCAAATGCCATAAATTCATCGATTTGAACCTATGGGCAGAATTTGCTTTGATACACAGTGATATAAGAATTCACTGATTATTGAATTACACAGCACACAGGGAGGGGGATCTATAGGAGAAAGCCTGAATATTTCATTGAAGTGCAATCAATTGAAGAGGCCATCACATTATAGAAGCCCTTGTGCCGGAGCAGCTCCCGCCTTACAAATGTAGAGTTAATGTGCAGTGTTTAGTCCACATAGACATAAAACTTACACAAGATAAAAGAGAATGTGAAATGAAGGCCTGAAGTAGACAAATACATCAGCCTCGTGTTGGCGTGGCTACATCAAATGATATTACATTTTATTGACACACAACTCAAAGAATTTTTTTTATAAAGTGAGTGTGAATTTTGTAGCCCAAATTAGAAGAAAATGTGCATCTTTTGTTAAATTATTTTTCCTACTTAAAGTGCTTGTTATTTCTCAGCTTTAATGTAAAGGGAAATAAAGTCACTCACATCCGCAGTACAGCAGGCCATTCAGTTTGAACGCGGAAGAGAAGTCGTTGCAAATGTAAGCAACAAGCGAAGTCACGTCCAACTCTTTTATCTTACTTCAGTCTAGCGGAGATTTAAAAATAAATAAATATATATTTTTGAACACAAAAAAAGAAAAAAGAACAGGAAGAAAAAAAAACGACGGAGCAAGTTGGAAAAAATACTACGTGAGGAAAAGAATGAATGAGATTTAAAAAAAAAAAAAAAAATGTGGCGTGGTGAGGTTTTACCATGACATCCAGCTGCTTTTAATGCGACTCTAATGTAGTGAGCGCTTTTCCCTCCTCCGCCCCGTTGCTTCATACAGAGGCTATTCTATACGGTGGTCAAACATTTGAATACCTGACCAAACTGACAGCCTTTCACACAGCACTGGAGCCATATTGGCCACACATTTGTGCGTGACTTACGGTTATGCATTAATTCTATTACACAGCATTTAACGGATTACGGGAAGAATGGCAGCAGCAGCAGCAGCAATAAAAGAAGAAGAAGAAGAAGAGGAAGAGGAAGCATCTCTGGAGAATTTTATTCCATACTCACCCCATTGTTAGAAGTCTGTCAATTCCTCCTTAAGTCGTCGACAGTGTATTGGCAATATCTGGAAATCACACTGAAGGGGGGGAAACGCCCCCCTCTCTAACTCTCTTTTTCTCTTTCTCTCCCTCCATCCCCAGAAAGCCTCTCCCTTGTAGGAAGAAAAATGAAGGTAAAAAGGGGAGGGAAAAAAAAGATCCGAGGAGGCAGACACTCTACACCCTTTATCCTCCCTTTAGATCCTGGAATCTCTGGCTCTGCTTCTGCCCTCATCTCTCTCTCTCTCTCTCTCTCTCTCTCTCTCTCTCTCTCTCTCTCTCTCTCTCTCTCTTGTCCTCCCATTGTTGCGAATCAAGCGTGGTCAAAGGGGCGCGGCGGAGGCGACTCAACGATTCAGGATTCACAGAGAAGAAACAGATTCAGGCTCACACATCATGGTGATGGTGATGCACACTGATCAGGATGTAGTGACAGCTCAGATACTGTGGGATTTATGAGGTGTGAGTCTTACAATAGTCATAAAAATACAATATTGCAGGGCTGTCAATCGATTTCAATATTTAGTCAAGATTAATCGAATTATCGTCTGTAGTTCATCAGAAATTAGTCGTGTATTTGAAATCTGTTAAGAATTTAACTCACAGGGAGATTTTTAAAGTATTTAATGAGCAGCATGGGAGTGGACAAATATGCTCGCTTTATGCAAATATATGCAGATGACTGGAAATCATTTAAAAACCCAGAAGCACCAAATCATAGCACTGGAGTTACGTCCAGTAACTGTTTCCCATTGCTTGTCAAAATAATAGGCAGTCACCCTAAGGGTTGCGTTTCCGTTTACTGGTTTATTAAACAGAAACGACTGAACCGGAGGGACTGGCATTATCTTTACACAAAGTGAAAAACTGTAGATGTATGATATGAACTTGCTGGACCCCGAGGTACCTGTGATCGCTGAATGAAGTCTCTGGTGAGTCAGCTGTCGTAGCCTGTACCAACTCCTCCGCTACCTGTGCAGTCTTCATACGAGCGGTGTACCTCTGATACAGCGGTGATCCTCAAAGCTATTCACGTAGTAAAGCAGCTGAATGCAATCTGAATTATTTCTCATAGAGCCTTGTCTTCCACAGCGTTAATTAGCCTGCTGCAAGCTACATGTATAAGGTCTAACGGGGCTGACTTTACTAGCTATGTGTTTGGCTAGCAAATGCTACTAACGGCAAGATGTACTCCGGTGGTAACTCAGTTCCTATTGGCGGTAACTGCAAATAACTTGTGGACAGACCCCTCGATAAGGCTCATATCCTCTCTCCCTGGTTAGCTAGTTAGCACCAAACCGTAGGCAAAACCTGCGTTGAGCTAGCAAAACAGTCAGTGGCATTGAAACAAATTTTCATCATTGTCGCGTAACTTTAAAAGCAGCATCTAGATCTTAATGTATAACATGGTAACTTGGCTCCATTTTTTGGTCACTGGACTTTGTGTAGCCTCAGTTTTCTCCTTTGTCTCAATGTCTTAATTCCATTAGGCTATAATAAGCACATTAAACAATAGTCTCTAACTAAGGCTTGGAAATTATTCAAATGTAACCTTCACCAAAGTGTTCAAATGATAAACCTGCACACCGGGAGACACTCATTAGGCAGTGGCAGGCTGCCTGGAGAGCTCTACTTTGGAGCCGTTTGCCCTGAACATGACCGCGTTGCGCGTTAGGCTAATTAACTTTTCAAAATTACAGATGGTCCCGCATTTAAATTCTGGGCGGAATGATCGACATTTTCTGTTATTAATTCCGGGCCCCGCCTCCCTTGCTACAAAATCATCATTGTGCATAAAATTAGGCCCTTGGAGCTTCTTTCTTTTCCCCTTAAAATTTCCATCAGCAGCACATAATAGGAGCTGATGGACAGACGGTAAGTGCATTACTGCCTGATGCACAAGTAAAGGAAGTCTCACCGCCTGCCCATTCAACAGCACAATCTGTGTGTGTGTGTGTGTGTGTAGTGTGGCCCACTGTGAGCGTTGCAGCTCCCTGACAGCAACTTCTCAGTGACTGGCTCTATATCCATCCTAATCCAATCCCATGGGATTTCCAGCCACTGAATTTCCACAGCAAGAGGACTGGCAGCTTCAGCGGGATCTCTGCTTCCCAAATCTCCCCAAACCTCGCCTTATCCGCGCGGGGATTACACAGCTCAGCTCCCTGGGTAGCGGTGGAAGTACGGGCAGTACACTCCAGTCGTAGTCAGAGATGTGGGCTTGAGTCGACTCAACCACTGTTCTGATGACTTGCAACTTGGCTTGACAGAAATAAATGACTTGAGACTCGACTTGGACTTTAAAAACTTGACCTGTTTAAATGTTGAATATGGAATACTATAAATGTTCAGCTTTTGTGTAATACTGGCCAGTACGTGAGAACCTACTAGGATTTATTCTGTGTATGTGGTTTGAAGACCCATTCAGACTGGTAAGTGTCTGTGAAGGCCAGTGCTAGCTAACGTTAGACTGATTACGATACATGTCGCAAATTAACCCATCAGCTAGAATTAGTTTGAAATGTCTTCTTACAGCTTTGTAAATAGCTAAGTAAATTGGTATTAACATTCGTACCTTAACTTCTGGTGTTTTTAGTATTTTTATTTACTTTAATTGTCTTTAACTTTTTTTTTTTGCCCAAAACCTAGTTCAGTGGTTTTATAGCATAAACTTGCCTTAAACTGCAGCCTTTTTTTACAAACGTACGTTAAGCATGTACTTTGGTGTTTTAACAAGCATGGTAATTTCATGTAATTTGATCATTTCTTCTTTATTTTCAACAACAAATTAGTACTACTAGTTTTAGCACACCGCTGGTGGATGTGGTGTCTTTGTTTTTGGTTCATGTCTTGTAGTTCTATTTTTTTTTTTATCTTCATTTTATGATATGAATGTGTACTGTTTTACTCTGCACTCTGGAATATCTTATTTTGAATTGTTGTGGTCGACAGTCTGGCCACATGTAGATTTGACTGTTTGCGGTGGCGTTAGCAAGAGCTGCTAGTTGGCATCTTAGACCGTGCCATGCCGAGCTACGACGTATTAATTACATTTTAAAATTGGCTAGGTTATATAGTTTATTTTATTTTACGTCTTTGTTAAATTGCATTAAACTAAGGACTCAACATAACCTGTACCTTGAACTGACTTGGGGCTTACTTTTTTGGACCGAATGACTTTAGATGCTTGTACGGTTATCGTAGTAGTAGTAATAGTGGTGGTGGTGGTGTGGCAGTGGTGTTGCTCCATCATTGCATAATAGCTCAGTATAGCTGACGAGGTGGGCATATTGTGGGACTGCGCCACCATTCATCATGGTTTTATTATTTGTCAAACTGTATCAGGATGCAGGGTTTTACTGGGCTGACACTGAAGGCGGATTTACTTTATATCTCAGAAGGACCAGGCGGAAAGAGCGCGCGCACACACACACACACACACACACACACACAAACACATCGTATCTGACCATCTATCACTGCGCTGATACAGCTGTATTACATAATACTGCTGCATGCCGCCTGTCAATCACTTAATGGTTCGATTTTTCCTCACATGCTGTATGTGTGCACAATGTGGGCAAACTAAACACATATTCTATTAATTCTCTCCTACATAAGGACAATTTTCCGAAAATGTATCCCAGCACTGAGGTCATCTTTGAGCCAAGATGACCCCCATTGTCAGGTGGTGGTTTAGGGATGTGCAGCAATCAGAGGCTGAGTACAGAGCCCAGACAGGACGGTTGTAACTCCTGTTTCCTGCCTCTTTGAGTCTCTAATTTCTACTCTCTGTCTTTCCTCTGTCTCTCCCCCTCTTTTGCAGTCTGCTCAGATCCCTGTGGTATGAGCACATTTCTCATTCCCTCTCCTTCTCTCCCTCACCCTCGCTCCCTCAAGATTGCTGCTTTATTAAACAGACTCTCCCTATCTTTCATTTGCCACTCTCCCCACCATGCTCCCCACTCTCAGACGCTCTGTGTTTTTTATTTATTCTCTCTTTTGCCCCCTCCTCAGCACACACATCACACTGGCTTTGCATACGTCAATGCATTGCTCAGCAGGCATTTCTGTGTATACTTTTCAGCTCCGTCTATACCGCCATACTGGCTTTAATGCAGAAAACCAAAGGGTACGGACAGAAGGAAAGAAAGAGGCTCCTCATTTCGCTCCTATGTTCCATGCTCACTTCTCTCCCTTTGTTCACTCTCTACATTGCTCCCGCCCTATGTGCTCCCTCCATCTCTCTCCCTCTCTCCGTGCTCCCTCCATCTCTTTCAGACCCAGGGCAGCTATATTTAGCGGCAGGTTAACTGCTCCTGTCAAAGGTCTGATTTGTATTCTCTGCATGCAAGTCTGACTCGGGCCTCGCAGCAACACAAACAAAAGGCCCTAGTTTGAATATGCACTGAGCCCACTGGCTTAGGAATCAAAGCCCTCTCTCTGCCCTGCTGCCAGTGGCGCCACCTGCTATGGAAGGGGAGGGTGGTTGAGGACGAGGAGGAGGTGGCGGTGGTGGTGATGGAGGGGGGTTGGGTTCATGGGGACTCAAAGTCAAGCTCAATTCACTCCAAACGCACACATTCACGCAGGGAGGAGCACCCGGGCTCAATGGGCCTACTTCACTCTGTTGCACCACACACTCTGAATGTGCAATGTTTGAGAAAGAGAGGGGAATAAGGAAAGGGTCGTGCCCCTGTACCTTCCTCTCTGAGCGACAAGAATATGGGATGGCAGGAGGGAGGGACAGGACAGGAAAATAGAAAAGGAGCCCTCGCACAGGAGACGAATTGAGAATAGAAATCTCCCTTCCTCAAAGTTGGCCCCGGGCTGAAGTGACAGGGGAGATTAAAGTGAAAGGCACATACATTACACGCCACTGTACATATAAGGACACATGGGGAGTCTGTGGAGTTGAGCTGGAGGAGAGGTGTGATACACCCTGCTGCTTTCCCTTTGCTTCCGCTGCCTGGTCTCATCTGGTCCGGCAGCAGGCTGTGGGTGACAGCCTGAAATGGCACCCTGCTACATGAAGAGATACAGTCCCTGTGACCAGAGGCTCTGAGCTCCACATATCTCACATAGCAAAGCAGTGCCAGCTTTAATTGACCGTTTGCTATTCGCTGTTGTGACGCCTGTCAGGCTTTCCATCCCCGTGTGACACGTGTGCTTTTTTACAAAGATGGCGGCAGATATAAGGATATTTTTTGAAACACTGGGTCCTTGATTTCATACTGAGGTGGATCAAATGAGGCTATTTATTTCAAGCTGGCCACCAGGATATTTGACAGAAACGGAATCTGCAAACTGTAGCAAGAGCAGATTTTAGCAGCCGTGGCTTGCTTGGCGAGCCAGCTTGCTAAGTTAGCTTTAGCTCTGTGATTTAGAGGGAAAACAGTGTTTCTGATCAACTAGTTAATTTTTCCAGGGGCTGTAAAAAAATATGTTAATTCTGGCAGATAGAAAGATAAAAATAATAAACTCAAAAAATGTAACCCTTGACCCCATATGTCACATGATGGCAAACATGATGAAAGCACATGAAAATGCCTATAAAATGAAAAATATAAATACAGAAATATAGAGAAAACACCCATCTTATTTCTGCACAAGAATTTTATACTATCTGCGCTTTGGGCCTAAACTATCAATTCACTGTGAAGCACTAAACTGCAAGCTGGAAGATCAGACCTAGCCCAGCTGAGGAACTCTACCTGATCTACCAGCTATTCTGATTGGTCCCAATGGGCAGTAGGCCAGTCTCAGTGGTAAAGTGGCTTCAAGGAGACTTTAATGGGAAGACAAAGAAAGATTTTCCCAGAATGGATGGGAAATAAAAGAGATGTTGACTTGTTTGTAAAGTTCATTTACTTATCTAGCAAAATCCCTTGGAACATTTTAAATGCTTCTCACAGCAAATATTAATATATGCAATTTATTTAGATGAATTAATTTCCAGCTGACTGAGTGGGACTGTTCTTTTACTGCATGGCATTTATTTTTGATTTATGCTTTTGCCTTTTCAAGCAGCATGTTTTACTTTTATTGTTTCTCCACCACTAGAATCTGGAACTGTTTTCCAAATGTTGAGTTAGCTACATGGGAACACTAGGAGTGTAACTTTGGATCCAGGTGACTCTAAGGGAGATGGGCACCATTCATATGTATGAACCACCAACAGTGACACAGAGCCGGTTGAACATCTGCAAAGTGTCACATAAGTTGTTCTGCTGTATGTCAAGGGCTCATTTTTAGCAGCTTGTCCTCAGCTCTGAGGAAGCATTTAATTAGGAAAAAATCCTCACGTTTTCCTCAGGTTGTATAAAAGTAAAAAAGACATCAATTGAGCCCATTACTATGGGCATATTACTTGAACAGTATTTGTTCAGAAACTATCCTTACCCAATCATTTGCACTTTTTGTGCCTGAAAAGCTATGATTGGACACTTGTTGTTTTGGGGAGGGGCTTGGCTTTGCAAACAGTTAATTTACATGAATTTTAGTGTTACTGTCACAGACATTGATTAACTTTAGGAATAAGTTATGTAATGGAATAATCTACCCTTTCATCATCCATCTGACTAATTAGTGTCCAAGCAGCTTTCAAACTCAACAGGATGTATGTTTAGGACTGAGCTCACACACATTCATTCACATTCACACCTCAGGTGTGCAGGTTATCTTACCTGTGTGACTTTAATCAACTGAAACTATTTTCATCAGTTGGTCAACTGAGTCAGTTTGGACAATCAAATGAACCCCGAACACTGTGTATGCCACATTACATCAGAAATATCTGTCTGGAATCATGCTACAGTAATGCTACACACACACACACACACACACATTGCACAAAGGCAGATTATTTCTACCCATAAAAAAAGAAAGGATTTCAGTATATAATTAGTCATGCTGCGCCTCCCTTAAGGTCTGATAATAAACATTCATCTGAGCGAGAATTTGCCTAACTGCATTACGATCGAAGTCTGAGCTTTATGACCATGTGGTTGGTAAATATTTTGAATGCAAACAGTGACAGTTGGTGTCCAGTCTGCTCAGTCGGGTACTGACATAGCCAAACAATATCAACAAACATGACCAATGATTGCATGATTCAAAAGGGGACTTATCCAATCAAAACAAAATAAACAATCTCCACATAACTGTTTTTGAATTGTCTATTACATCCGAGTGGCATCTCAGATACTGACAAGTGAAAATGCATTCTGTAAAATTGGCAGCACACAGACATGTAATGAATACATTTCCTGGTTAGAAGAAACATATTTGAATATAATTTCAAATGAGCTGCGGTGCACTTTGTATATTCCAAAAATACCGTGTGACACCATATCTGACAACATATCAGTCCGAGGCACTCGGGAGCAGCATCCGCTCTCTTTTCCCATTTGTTTCTGTTACAATAAGGAAATAAGGGTTCTATTCCGGGAAGAAGAGATAACAATAATTTTCCTGTAACGCTACAAATACATATGGAATATGAATGTACACTCCCTTTACCAGGGCCGATATGTGAACACAGGGAAAAGACTACAGATTCATGAGTTATGACCTAAAAAAATGAATATTTAGGAGCGACTATAGGACACAAATGACACTGAGTGCAACTAAGTAGAACTACACTACCTAAACCAGTCAACAGTAATACAGGATGGATTGAGAAAACAAGGTGACAAGGACAGTGTTTCCCTCTGCAAATGATGATGTATGTGTGTGCAAAATCTTTTCTGTGGGAAATTCAAAGTAAATATTGATTGTTGTTAATGTTATTGTTACAGTCATCATGTGCACATTAAAGTGATTGGAGAGTAAAACATTCATCTAAAATTGAGTAGGTGTTTCTATAGCTCAGAGGCATTAAAGGATATACGTACAATACATAATGTCGAATAAAAAAATAAATAAATTGGAATTCAAAGCAATGTGTTGTTTAGTAATGTACATTATGGTATATAAACACATATCTATATATATCGGGCCTTTCTGTTCGCACATGTGCACTCTTTTTGTTTGTTGTCTCTGGATGCTGCAACTACACAGACATACAATATATGTGGGCGTGAACATGTGTGGATTATTATAAGTGGCTTGGTGCATACATGTCTGTATGCATACATGAGAAAGTGTGTGTATGGAGCTGTAGATATGAGAGATTCATATATCTTTACCTTTATAATGTGTAAGCATGCGTGGACAGGCCACCTCATTAGATACACCAGTACGATGCAATGCAATGAGATACAGCAGCTCTGCCAAGGACTCTACAGTCACAGAGACTGTAGTTTTAAAGGGAATAATTCTACTTTATTATTGTTTATTATTGAGGACAGAGTGCATTGTGGTGGTGGTGGTGTATACTGGAATGCATTATATTAACAGGTGTCTCTAATATTCTGCAATAGCATGAATGTAGAATGAGGTGGGTGGAAAAATATGAGGAACATCTCTTTATATTATACACTTCAATTCAAATCAACTGAAAGACAACCTGAATAATGAATCTGTACTCAGATAACTAACTCTGACTGTACCGACCACAACTGAATATTATTATTGTTATTGCAAAGGCAGAATTTGTTGAAGGAGATGTTAAATTGGATCAGATTAGGTTACACAAGTCAGCCTAATAAAGTATGCAGTATATGTTTAGTGCATTGTGTGAGGAAGAGACTTTCTGCTTATAGTATGATGTAATAGTCCATTCACATGCTTGTGTGGTACGTCCAAATGAACTGTTATGTATTTTAAACTGGAACAGCACTCAGAGAGCACAGACGTCCGCCAAGGCCAGTGGTTGTACAGACTGTGTGTCCATGAGCTTTAAGTGGTATGAAAACAACACAGACGCCACAAAGATGGTCGTATTTCATTGCTCAGAGATTTTCAGCAGCACGCTCATACCTGGCACAGCAATATTGTCACATAATGTCATGTTTTTAAGCACTGTGTCGTGTGACTGCCTGTGTGCATATGTGATGTCTTCATAAATCTAATCAAATATGTGTGTTTGGTGATTATTGGTTCGTCTCAAATGGAAGTCAGGACATGAAGAGCAAGATGGCAGCAGAGCGGGGAGCGGGACAGCTTTCTGCCACCACACAGAGCTGCTTGTTCAAACTGCAGCAGTGAGAAGCACAGCTGAGGCAGAAAATAACCAGCACTGTATCACAGATACACAACTTCCCAACAAGCAGCGGAGGAGTGGAGTCAGGCAGTGATGTTCATCGAAACTTCACAATACAAGACGGTTTCCATTAAAGTAAAAGTTCAAGTGAAATTTGAAATATTGTATTTATGAAATAGCTTATTAGGGATGATTCCGTAGAGTGAATTAATAAAGCTGACAAACGAACAAAATGAGCATAAAAACTGTATCTGTAACTGTATGATGTTCCATCAAGCTTTACCTGTGGAGACCTTAAAAATCTGAATAGAAATTAGTAGTTTTTTATTTGTTTATTGTTACTTTGTTAGCAGTATATTTTTTGACCAGCGGTTAATGCTGGGTGTAACTGTGTGTGTATGTATATATATATATATATGTGTGTGTGTGTGTATATATATAAACCAAGCATTGTGCATTCCTATGTTGATAAGAGTTTTAATAGTTGTAAATAATATATTGAATAATATATACTATAATTACTATAATTCCTATAATATAGTATCCTTTTATGTTATATTTACAAAAGATTTTTTTAAAATGTGAACAAGTGATGATTAACTTGATTTAATTAAATCATGTGATTAGTTGCAATTACCAACAGACCGCTCTAGTACATGTACTTTTTTTGACCAGGTAAAGTGCCACATGTAGTTCCTTTTCATGCTGTTGCTATTGTAGAAGGGTATAATAAGGCCTGCTGCCCCTGTCTTAAATGTGTAATTATTTAATGTGTACCAGGTAATTAAAAAGTACTTAGGGCATCATTTATTCCTTGGTCTGTCCGAAACACAAATGAGTTACCCTGTTACTCACTGAGCTGCTTCCCCTCCACACACCAGGAGGCACCCAGCACTCATACAAAATATTTACAGGCTGTCATTTTAACCCTAACTGATGTTTCAATATGTTTTATAGCAGCCATGGATGTCAAAGCACATTGCTGTGAGATTGGAGCCTCATCCTTCAGATATATGACAGGCCGAGCTTCCACACAATCACAACGCCAGGGGCGACTTATTGTGACAGACAAATGTACCAATACTTACAACATTTTACAGATGTTTCTGTTACATAAAAGAAATCACAGCTCACCATCTCCGCCCCGCCCTTCCTGCTTCCTGTCAGTCCATCTGTCTGTGTGAAATGCACTGCAGAGCCCGCGACCATAAAGATGGAGCGATTTTCCCATTTGCAGCTGTTTCAAAGTGACTGGGAGGTGTTTTCAGCTTTATGGGTATTGACTCCTCCTCTGCTCTTTGATCCGGGCTGTCCACCTTCAGACTGGAGCCTCCCAGCTGGCTGTAAAGCCGGTGACAGCTTCACACAAGTAGCACCGACATAAAAACTGCATGTACGTCTATTGTCCGGGCCCGGTCCGACAATAAGCGGCTCTGTCAGTCAATCACTCAGTCAGTCAGGCCTGGAATGAAAAGGTTCTGTGGGAAGGGAGACCAGGAGAGAGGGGGTGTCATGACATTCACTGCTTCACACACAGTTGTATTTGTTTTTCATTTATCCTGGTAAGTAGGGTGAAATAGTGCAAATATGACAGCTGCAGTGCGGTTTAACAGTCTCAGAGTGCACCGCTTTGTCTTGACTGTACTTAGACCCATCAGCCCGGCCTCCTCTCAACAGCTCACTCAAGGGGAATGTCCTCATTGTCTATTAGCTCGGTGTGTGTCCATGTGTTTACGTGTGTGTGTGAAAGAGGTCCTGGGCGTGTCATCAGTCAGATTTACTACAGCAGCAGCAGCAGCAGC
>JAOWBC010000458.1:22363490-22373797 GCA_028566105.1 Hypoplectrus providencianus
GTTACCTGGCAGGTCAAGCTTTGCAAATGTAAACATGAGTTCCCAGAAACATAGACACGTTCAAATTAGAGGAACGCGTGGACAGTGAGCTTTTAAAACACTGTTCCTGTTACTTTCTATGTAGAGACCTGACAGTGGTAGGTAACGGATGAGGAGAGACGAGTTGCTGAGGTCAACAATATCCAGAGCAATATGACCCACAACCATGTCATTAAAACATAACAACAAAAAAGAGAAGTAGATCAAGTATCAAAATCAAGTAGAAGTTAGTGCAGAGGAGAAGGAAGGAGGAACTCCTTTAGTAGAAGTAAAGCAGCGGCCATCGTAATGATTAACAGCAATACGATCCTGCCATGTGGTGCTAGGAGCAACAGCTGACAAATGTAATGTTTCGTCACATTGCCGCAGTAATTCTCAGCCTTCGTACGCGTTTCTGCTAACTAGCCTCATGCTAGCTCTTTGACGGAAACACTTGGCTGTGTGAGCTTTCTTAGGATCATGAATGTTTCGGGAGACTTGCAAAAAGATGAAAAAAGTCATTCACAACAACTATTTATGCTCATGTGATAATCCAGAAGAGAAAGGGCTTTGAGTTTATGACCTTCTGAACACATGGTGCCTTATAAAGTGTGAGTAAACAGCTCATCCAGTCTGAACTTGGTCCAATGGGCAGAAACAGTAGTTTTATTCAAAGAGTGAATCATCTGGGTGTTTTCCAACCGATCCAGTGTTGGTTCAGAGTGGTTCAGCACCTTCATACACACTGTTCTCTATCATCACAATACATACAAGATTTCTCCCATTCTGAGTGTTGGTGATGCTTGTGTAAAAATCACACTCTCGATACAAAAAAAGAGTTATGTACAATATGATACAAACAGGCTTAGAAAGGGGAATGGGACGTACAGTAACAAGGGTCAGGGCTTATAAGTGTGATTGTGCATCTGTGTGCTTTTTAATATGTTTGAATACACGTGTGCTCGGTTAAAGCAGGACTTCTTTTGTGTGTTTGTGTGTGTGTGTGTGTGTGTGTGTGTGTGTGTGTCGTCCAGCAGAGGGAAACATTTCACAGCACAGTGATGGCATTATAGTCAAGATACGAAAACGAAGAGCCAAACAGAGGTTGTAAAAAGAAGTGTGGCGAGGAGAAGGGGGGGGGGGAATAAAAAACGTGGGTTTGAGGGGGTGTGCAAATCAAAATCAGCAAAACTGTCACGCCACGTGGAGCGCTTTTGGCAACCACACTGTATATACATGTCAATAAATAAATCTATTAATAAAATCTCCGAAATTAATCACAATAATTACATGACTTGGCCAGTTTGTTGCAAATCTTTTCAAGATTTGGTGAGAAAGAAAATCCAGTTCAGGAGCGATGCTGTTCAAGTGTAAATTAAAAAAAAAAAAGAGGAAAAAAAGTCTGTTGGCATCACAGGAAGTGTTTTGTATGAAATCTCCTCGTCTCAAAAGAATACAAAACTGAACAAATATTTGCTCCTGAATGTGATGCACTTTATTTGGCTCACTGTTGGGCCACCTGCAGTCGGGAGCTTGGCTTTGTCTTATCAAATGTGTTTGTATTCCACATCAGTTTTTTGGCGAAGCTGCGACCATCTGAGAAAAAAAAACATGAAGAAGATAGCCAAGTGAAGATGTCTGTACTTTCATCCTGTTTGCTTTTGTCTGGTGCTTCTGCTGAGAGATATGAAATGGATTCTTTGATCTGAGTAAATCTCATGCGGAGATGACAAGGGCACTGCTACCCAGACGACTGTGTGCGTGTGTGTATGTGAGGTTGCGAGTGTGTGAATGGGATTAGATAAGGAGAGAGGGTGAGAAAGAGAGCAAGGGAGAGAAAGAGCGTGTATGTATCTGTGGTGTGCGTGTGTGTGTGCGTATGGCTTTCTCAAAGGACGTATTTTTCACGGGTAAATCTCAGCAGCATGCGTATCCTTCAGCGGGTTTCTTTGGTCCAACATGGCAACCTCCTGACAGCAGACACCAAAGCTGCATCCTGGGAGTTGTACAGGGAGTTCAAAATCACATTTAGCCTCCTTTAAATGGGTGCAACTTGTTCGTACCGTTGTTAAAAAAACAAACAAAAAAAAAACATTCTCAGTGGTCACAGTTTGATGTTTTTCCTTACAGAGCACGCCGCCGAAGATGAAAGTGAGCTTCACGATTGAGTTTATACAAAAAAAAAGGTCTTTAATTTGAATATTCAAAATAAAAAAAAGAAAGATGTACCTGACTCTGTACTGAATATTCAGTTTGTTTCTCTACTGGGAGGCCAGCAAAGAGGAAGTCTTTGAAGAGTTTGCCTATCGGTTCCCCGGGGGTTAAGAGGGCAACAGGATGGTGTGTGTTCATGTGTGTGTGCTGTGTCAGGGGAGGTCTAGACCTGCGTAGAATAAGAGCGGTGCAGTGTCGCGTACCGCCCAGCCGGATGGGCGGCGCAGTGCGGCGAGTGCTGCTCCGGCTGGTCTAGACTTCGCTGGAAATGGAGCGAGACGGTATGAGGACATCGGGGGTGGCGGGGAACCGATAGGGCTGATGGTCATGTGATCTCGGTGAACGGAGATCCCCGCGGAGTCTGCAGGGGAAAGAGAGGAGTGAGAAAGAGAGAGGACGGGGCAGAGAGAAGGCGGAGGAGAGAGAAAAGTGAAGAAAAGAATAATCAAGAGCAATGCACGGGGATGAGCGGTGGGGAGGACGAGAGAAACAGGTGTGACGGAGCAAAGAACAGAAATAAGGCGACAAAATGACGGAGATAGTGAGGAGTGACGATGACGGGCAAAAAGATTTAAAGTTGGTTAGAATGGTTGGACGTAGGTGTTGTAAGGTGGGGAGGAGGAGGAGAGTGCAGGATGCTGGAGGAGAGTGAGGGACAAGGGAGCAGATTGAGAGGAGAGAGGCAAGGTGGGAGACAGAGGAAAAGAGGCAGTCAGGTGAGGGTTAGTGACGGTGACAGACCACAGCGGACGCAAGACAGTTCTAAATACTTGGACACGGAGTCGGGAGACAATATATCCACAGCTCTGTTGAGGGGACCTTCAGCTGAATTCATAGTTTTCCTCCAGCTAACTGCTTTGCATTATATCAGAACGGTGAATTACACCTCAAGTGTGTCCGCAAAACTGCTGACTCACCTCAAACAGGTAAGTGACTCTCTAAATGCCTGATAAGAGGGAAAAGTGTATCACTGTGGAGCTTAGAGCAAGTAGCACCTCTTCCCAACGCAAACATTCACACTAGAATTTGTTCCCTCCTCAGGCTGAAATAAAACGGCATTTCACATTGGCAGAACAAATCTCAGCTGCGTTCTTATCAGCCCACAACACGGCTGAGAGATTTAAGGGATTCACTTGGATGTTTTTGTTCGTACCAGGGGTGCAGGAGGGGCTTGGAGCATGCATGTTTCGGGATTTGTTCTATTTTTGGGGAAAACGGAGGACTCAGGTAAGAGACAAGGGGTGTGTATCTCAGCCCCTCGTATGTGAGCTCAGGCGTGCCTCACACCCACCCCCGCCCCTTACCTGAGGGCCACTTAACTTTTCGAGTGGACTCTCCACACAGGGCAGCGTCACCATCGGCATGCCCAGCACGGACTCGGGGCGCTGGGGTCGCAGTGGAGGAGGACTTGGCAGCATCTGCTGGAAGTTGTTAATCACGCAAGTCACCTGGAGATAGAGACCAGGTGAAAGAGTTGGAGAGAAGAGACATATGAGGGGAATTAACCCCATGCTAAACCCCGCCTCCCACTGTGGTAGTCCAATCACAGCTGAGCAAATGTTGCCAGGCAAGACAAGTGCATGTAAACTGCAAAGGAAACTTAGTGGGCCAAACCCGATCAGGGTCTACGAAGGTTTATTTCAAAGAAAACACAAGCCAAAATTTGTAAGGACCTGATTTAACGGATCTACTCTAATGTTGGCTGCAAACATAAGCATGTCCAGCTGGCTAACTAACTACAGAAGTAGCATAGCATTATCTCCAAAACCAGACTACAATTCAGAATTTTGGCATTAGCATTAGCTTAGGCGTACTCATCACAGCTGATGAAGTCTGCCAGCAACAGGGGCTATTTAGCTAATTCAACGGTTGTGTACTAAAAATGAGCAGCCGGATTCTGTTAACTTAACAAAAAGAGCTTTCTCAGATCTACGAAGATCCCTTCCTAAGACCTTTTAAAGGATAAGCAGAAGTTCTAAGGACTAGAAACCAACCATCAAGTGTAAAACTGGCAGTGGAAACACTCACACCAATATCTTTATTTCAAGTATAGTCTCTTACCAAAAACACAGCAATGGCTCCGCCGGTGAAGAATCCTGCCAAAACATCAGCCCAGTGGTTGCGATATTCAGCCACCCTGACCACGCCTACCAGCATGGCCAGGCAGAGCAGGGTGAGGCTGATGGTGGGCTTGGTCAGCCGTGTGCCTTTGGTCTTGAACACCAGCGTCACGTACATCTGCAGAGAGGCAAACAGGAGGGCACGCACAGTACGGTACAACAAACACAGGAAGCAACACAAAAACACATGTATGCATCAGGTTAACACCTACTGTGTCTTAGTTCAGAGCAAAATTATTATTTCAAGACGAGTTAAAATGAAATATAAATGGAACTTTATAAAGGAAGACACGTTTAATCTAGTTAGCATAAATTAAGGTGAAAAAGCATCCAGACAATATGTTGTTTTAAGATAGGCGATGTCGGTACTTATACCAAAGCTTTATGACACTGATTAATCAATGTTCTGATAAAAGAAGAATAATGTAAGGCTTCCGGGGTAATAAAACCAAAATTATTAGAGACTAAATAAGGCTCAGCTAAGCAAGTAGCTACAGCTAAACTAGCTAGCAAAAGTATTAATATGCTGTTTGGGGCAAATAAACACAAACTTCCTCAACATTCGCGCAGGGTGAGTACTGCACAGGGAAAAGGTGCTTTATGCCTAACCTGAACACAAGTTTTATTTTGCCAATGATTCAGCAGATCGCAGCAATTAGAATATATACCACCAAAGACTGAGCCTCACTCAGAGGCAGGGAGAATGTGTGGGGCTCAAATGTCACCTGTGTTACCTTGTCTCTAATGCAGATAATTTCTGTGATTCATGTATAAGGGAAATTTCTTTGACAAGAAATCCTCAAACAAGCTTTATTTAAAGCTTTATATTTACTGTACAGACAAATGCGGTTTCACTCTTCTAATCTACAGTGAGAATAATATTTCTTAGCTAACTTGTGATTATATTGAAGTTTGCCACTTTGAAACAGTCTGGGCTATTTCTTTCTGTTGAGTTTTAACTGGCAGCACACGTTAACAGAAGCACAAAGTATCACCTCCAGCATGCTGCGACCTACCACTGTGTACACTGCAGAGTAGACGCTGAGCGCTGCGTCCTTGGACGGGAAGGATTTCCGTGCAGACATGACAACCAGCGGGTTGCCTGTGCAGGCCCGGCGCTCTGCGATGTACTGCATGGTGGACTGGCAGCCTAACGCTGTGTAGTTTGGTCGGCACGCAGACAGGAAGTGAGGTGTCTGGTTTCCTGTTACCACCTGGCCGGCATTGGCGAAGATGGTGGTGGTGAACAGGCCAAAGGCGTAGACACCTGGGTGGGTGATGAGTATGAGGAAAGTTGGGGTGAAAAATTGTGTAAAAGGCAAAAAAAAAAAAAGAGAAGAAAAGCTTGGTAGATGTTTGAACGTTTTCAACGCATGTAACAGAACTGTTGAGTTAAAATGTGTGATGTTAAGTTTTTCATTCCTAAAATACCCCCAACACATTATTATCGGCTGAGGTGTGAAATTTCAGCAAGAAGCCTCAACCTCAGCTGATTCAGCTCAACATGCAAATTTGTAGGCTGCTTAATATTCACAAGTGTGTTCCTGCCATGATAATGAACATCTCACTGCAAAGATTATAGCGCAGTTTATCATCTAATTAACAGCTACACGTACACGCTGTAGCTGACAAACTGAAGTGTAGCAGGTCACATTCTTACAAGTCGCCCTTTCTTTCACGTCGTTTTGATCTTTTTGGTTTGTCTCTCTCTCTTTCACTCAAATCCACACACCTAGACACAAAAAGCCACTTCACAGGCCTGTAAAGAGCAGAGTGTCTGTGTAATACAAAACAGCGTGTTCACCTAGGAAGCGTATTATGCGTCTCAGCAGGGGGTTGAAGTAGCAGCAGTCTGCAGTGACAATGGTCTTCTCCTGGGTTCCCTCTGCCTTGGTGAAGAAGGCACACAACTCTCCCACAAGAATCTGTGCGCACAAAGAAAACACACAACTGCTGGTTAAAAACCGAGTATAACTGAATCGTCACATTTACCTCGTGTTTACATTCAAAACCATCTGTTCATACATCTTGTGGTACGTTAATGTATTGTACCATATTACTACCTATGCTCTCAAACACCACTGCAACCACACTGTTCACACAAAGAGGTCAAAGGTCAACGCAAGCCACAACACAGCTGCCGGATATTTAGTGAGCTGATTAGACAAAAGAGAAAAAGTGTGTGGAAGGTCAGTCTAGCTAGCTAATAGGCATAGTCTTTGTTTTCTGAGATGCAAACTCACACACCGTGGGTTCATACAAGAAAAAATAATATTAAATATTAAATATATATATAGTATAATATACTTGTTTGGTAAAAGTCTACTAGTCTAGGTGTAATAAAAAACACCAATGAGTCCATTAACTGCATTTTCTTAACATGTTTTTAAGTACCGTAGCTAAAGTTAGCATCTTAAATAATGTCACAGATGATGTGTATTATAAATGCAACTTGCTAATCAAGATAGATAGCTCTAGAGTGAGCCAACGGTTGCTCCTTCCAAACTCCACCCTATATGGTCTTATATGGTTGTTGACAAAAACGCCAACTCAAGTATCCAAAAAGGTAATCAACAAACAAGTTGATGATACAGAAGTTTAACTTCAGAAGTGTAAAGTCTGTGGTTTAAAGAGCTGCTATCACTCCCTAACCCTAACCTTTAGGGTACATTACAAATGTACAAATACAACTCTATTCTCTAACATACATGGATACAGTTGATAGTTACAATAGGCAAAATACATAGCTTGAAATAACAAACCAGATTACATACTATAAAGTGTTCTCCTCAGGAAGTCCATATTTGGGAGGAAGACAATCATTTCTATCATAATTCAGCCCTGCACAGAGGAATCATTTGACCGTGATGATAGGACTCCAGCAGGACTGACCCAGTGCTGCTTTTAGCATTACAAATGATCTCAGAGCTCTCAGAGCAAATGAATCTAATTAGACTTAATCACCATCTGTTTTATTAAGCATGGACTCCCTGGTTGTGGTCGCACAGAGAACTCACTGCAGTCTGAAAACGTCTGTGATCAGAAATAGCAGCCATTTTTGTTGTGTGCTCCCAGCTTTATTGTTCTGTCTGAGAGGAGCGTCAGAGCTGTGGCAAAGGTTTTAGTCAGGTGATTGTACTCAATTCACTCCCTGTGAGTCTGAACAGCGGTGCCTCTCCACACTGATGATCTCTTAATGGACTGCAACTGTGAGACTCATCTGTACGACAGCCTACAGCGCTCAAAGACGCTGGCACAGACTAAAACTTAGCTCCCTCAATGAATAACTATCTCTGACAGAGATACGCTTAATCTTAAATCATCCTGACAGTTTCCATGCTCTGCTGTGACAGTAGTGAGACCCACTTTAACGCTGACTGTGGTCCACAAACCCATAAACCTTATTCTTCTTCTTTCCATATTTGACATAATCCCCCATTTATCCCCCACAGTGACAATGTGTGAAGCACTGCTGTCTGAGGAGGGGGAGCAGGAGGGAGTGAAAGGAGAAGAAACAGGGAGAGAAAGACAGCGCAGGAGAGAGACAAAGAGATGAAAATCATCATGTTTCACTCAAGTCTCATGCTTCTGGGCTCTTTCATGCGGGTCCAGCCAAGTCAAATGAGTTAATAGCATGCAGGGGCCCAGGCAGTGCAGCAGCGCTGTGAAGTGCGTGCCCAGCCGAGTGCTTTCTTCCATTAGTGAAACACAACCCTACTGGGTGTTCCATGGCAACCCTCGAAACACTAATACGAGCGTGAAATCAAAGCTGAGGGGGTTTAATCAGTAGCTTCAAATCAGAGATGTTAGGGGCACCGTCACACTGTGGACAACCATTTATGGGGCAATTAAAGACAGCAGAGCCGCTGTTTCCATGGGGATTGCCCAACTGTGGAGGGCTTGAGCATGTGTACACAAAATGTGAGATAATTGTAGTGTGCTGTCACTCATGGACAAGTGCTCTTGAATACTTTGCCTCGGGCAAAGCAGTAAAAGCTGTGGCTGTTAGGCCTGTTCAGAGCATGTAGTCATACGCCCATTTGTCCAATATTGTTATTCAATGTGAATACTTTTCCTGTGGATCTGTGATAGGCCTTTCAAGACAGTCAGTTGTCACTAAACATCTAAAGATGTCAGAAACAACACAACTCTAATATTTATGCAGTTTCAATTACTCTCTAAACAGTACCCTCTTTCTGTCCAGTAAATCTCCAACATCTTCAACATCTCCATCCATACATTCTGTCGTTACAATACTGATAGTGTTCAGTTATTCTTCTAACTGTTGTAGAATGTGCATAACATTCAGAGGTTTCTAATATTTTGTCCTGTAGAATTATTGCCTTTTTGACAGTCAACCAAACCTGAAAAGTCTTTTTAATTGTGGAATTACTGGCACAGCTGTTGTATTACATTGTATTAAATTGAACTGATGTACCAAATGAAGTGGCCCTTCGGTGTAAATTCTCATATACTTTTATAAATTGCAGCTTCAAATTAAAAATCCTTAAGAGAAGTGCAAGTCCAATATTTTACTGAATTTACTCAAATTAGAGTATTTAGAGAAACTTGTTGCTAATAAGGCTGTATTAAAAAATAATTTGAAAATTGGATAAATGTTTCCTACTACATCCTACTCATGTGCTTTGATATGTGATGATAAACATTGTGACTGAGCTAGTCCATTGTAAAATCATCTTTCTAACACTGCTTTTTGCTGCATCAAGTATCCACATTCAGGTCAATGTTGTCTGCTGTCAACATCTACAGATTAAGTTACAAAGGTTAAGTGCTGAAGTTTGTTAACTTGTATGCTTATTTTCACCTGCACTTACTATGTATTGTTGAAAGTGAAGACCAACTCTGCTGGTTATAAAAAGAAGTCCAACTGTAGGGAAATCAATGAGTAATTGAGCCGACTTAACCTCAGCAAACCTTTTTCCTGATGAGTTTATGGCCTCAAGTGTTAGTTTCTCCAATACATCAGGACATTTATTTATAATTACTGTCCCATTAGAGTAAAATAGACAATAAAACAGGGTATCTTTTAGATCGTGGCAACCTGGTGATGAGGTGTTGCTACAGCTTATCCATGGCACTGTGTACATTCAAAGAGTCCAGGCTTTCTGTAATGACACCTACAGTTTGAGTTACTAATATAGAAAGTGCTGAGGGTGGATAATTTGGACGCCTATCTTTATCTGGGTTTGCAGTATAAGTTGTTTTTTTAGGAGAAGACAGCATGGCTTATCAGAGACACACATTTAAACATAATAAATAAACATAACATGTATGCATTATGTAAATGTCTTTATATGACACAAATGCGTAGCACTAAGAGGTTATGATGCTAATAAGCTACAAACAGATGTTTTAAACCACATTATTTGATCATCAAGTTGATTCATCAATCCACATTACAAGACTGGTTATAAGTTGTGAATGTGACTAATACCAATCACCAATAAATTAATACAATGTTTCTGTGAAAATCAAGATGTTCCTGTTTGTTATTAAGACATAATAACTGTCTTGAATAATTCCCATCCAAACTACAATGTAACAATCACTAAAATTTGATACAGTCAGTTCAATGACAGGAATATGGAGTGATCTATGGAGTGATGCACACATAGATTTACTTGATGTGAGAGTAACCACTGGCTGCTGGTAAGTACAGCTGCCTCCTGCAGCTTCACGACCGATGGGGGCCAGGATATTACAGCTCGCTCATTAGTGCAGAAGCAAGAGAAATGCTGATCATTTCCAAAAAAACTTCCCCTCATCACTCCTGAAACTGACCAAGGCCCACAGAGATAAGACTAGGACAGTCCCTGACAGATTGCATGAAAGTGTGAGTTGAGTGAGCAAAGTTGAAGAGCAAAGAAAGAGGGGAGAGGAACAGTATGGGGAAGGCAGAACAGCGATTGGGGGGGGGGGGGGGGGGGGGAAAAA
>JAOWBC010000458.1:22418921-22473216 GCA_028566105.1 Hypoplectrus providencianus
CTACCCCACCCCTCTCTCAGGGGATGTGTGAATGGCAGAGGAGAGGAAAGGAAGCCTCAAATATGGACATGAAGTAAATATGAAACAGAAGAGTGTTGTTGGGCTTAAATAGGGCCCTGTTTTAATCTCTCCACCTGGAGCAGTGCTGCTGTATGTGGATTTAGCTCACAGTGAGCCTGCAGCACAGAGCAGTGGCATAATACATACAGATACATTCCTTCACAGATCAGATTTCTGCGTGTGTGCTCACAGTGTGTGTGTGTGAGTGCCCCCAGCACTCCATGTCCCATGTTAAATAAACAAGAATTTGGCGGTGCTGCCAGATAAACTAAGCCAGAGTTCAGTCTGCAGTTGGAGTGGGAGGACAGAATGACAATGCTGCATAATTGCCCATCATGCATGTCATGCCCATCAACTTCAGTGCATGCTGCATGTTTCTGCTCTAAGCTGGTTAAGTGCCAGCATGCCACGTCCCTGTGGCTAGTTTGTGGGTGGATCAGTGTGTGCACATTTGGTGAAATCATATGTTTCCTTTGAAGAATGTGGGGGATTCTGTGCGTACGATCATAATGTGTAGGCTGCAGCAGCTCTTTGATTTCTTTTAACAGGAGGGAAATATCCCGTGGAGAGGGAGTGTAGGCTTATGGCGTCTTAGCACAAAGATCGGCTTTATTCAGCAGCGAGCGAATGGAAGATGGAGAATTAAAACTGAGATGACTTTGAAGTTTTTCACAAGTAAAGACACTTTGACATGTGACAATAAAGCTGTGGACTTTGTAAACAGAAGATTATGTTGTAACTGTTGTAAATAACTGCGGCACCAACAACATTTGTATGGTTTTTCAGGGGTACATTTTGTGATCCAGAGCCCTTATTCGAACCCTTCCTCTAAATGAAAATATGACTGGTATTACAAATGCCCAAGCTTTCCATGAATGCAGGCTTGTTGTATGTGGTCAGCCCAACCCAGCAAAGTGACTTTGACAAAAAAAAAATTCAGGCAAAGCTGGACCTCCTTACTTGGAGAGTAGTTGTTACAAAATGCATGATGGCATAGGCCTAATGGAAGAAAAAAGCACACTCCTGAGAGGGTTGGGGATCGAACAGCCAACGTTGTGGTCAAAGACTGTCGTGTTCACATTGTCTGCAGGACTTGAACCTGGGCAGGGAGACTGTAACATATTTCTAGTCTATCCTCTTAACCATTCAGCCTCAGTAACTCTCAGGAGCGTCCATGTACTTCTGTGACTGAAGTTACGTGAACTAGCTGATATCAACACAACTAATCAGCAGGTGGCAGGTATCTGACTTACTTACTGAAATAGTAGTTGCTTACACATCAGTATAAGTTTGTAGTTCTTAAAGTGTGGTGCAGAGGCATGGCAAGTGGGAAGAAATACCAGAAAGCTGGTGGTAAATTATGATGCTGAACTTATGTTTTGGCCTTTATCATGGCATAAAAGTGAACACTTATTGTTCTACAATAGTAACGGTGTTCATGCAGTCAGTTGTAGTTCTTAGTTCATCTTTGTGATGTTTCACCTTAACTCAGTATGTGCCTGAGGCGTAACGGTAATACCAAGTAATCCCGGCTCTGTGCGGGACAGACAGAGGCCTTACATTGGTGATACTGTTCAAAATGGGATCAACTTCGGCAAGACAGAAAATAACTGATATGTTATTTGTGCAACCAGCGGTCGGGTCAATAAGAAAGGAAGTGGACATTATTGCAGGTAATTGAAAACTGCAAGCGTTTGAGAACCATTGTTATCATGACTGTAGACCCTCAGTCTTGTTTATGTTGGTTTGTCCACTGTAATATCTTTGTTTCAGTCTGTGTAGAACAGCGTTATCAAACCCTGACGTTAATGGAATAGTCCATTTATTTTTATATGAGTGCCAGGGACCCACTGATAATGAAAAAAGCAGAGCTTTGCTAGAATTACATTATTGCAGAATACATGTACATCTTTCAGAACAGAAACATATGTTTTGCGTGTTTTAGTGTTTCTATAGCCTTTAGTGGCTCTCTTATTGAGGGGCCCAGGCTCAGGCCCAGGTTCTTTGTGTCTTAGCAAAGACCCTTGCAACTTTACAAATGTGGGATCAGAGTTCAGTGCAGATGTCAGTTAAGCACCCAAATAGCTCAGACATGGTCTTCACACAGTGTTTTTAGACATATGTTGGTTTAAACATGGAGCAGATGTCTGATTACATTTGCTTTTGTTGCAACTGTTTTGTTTACGCAGTCTGCTCTTTTCTAGGCTTTTGTCATCTAAATCGAGTTATAACATACAAAAACAGATGATTGTGAGTTGAGAAGGTCAGACACAGCTCAGAAAAGTGAGAGTGGACTGTTGAGCTACTAGATGTTTTCTCTGCTAACAGACGATAGTGACAGAGCAGCAGTAGCTCTGTAGCAGTATGATTACAGTTACATACAAATGGGCTGTTCAAATGTTCATTACCCTCACTGCTGGTGCTGTGCTTCAATAAATTTATTAGTTATTCTGTCACCATCCATATAGCAGTTACTATGATTAATATATTATTGAATAACATTGATTACACTTTGTATTTTTAGCTTGATTTGAAGGCATGGTGGTTTTAATCTTGCAAGAAATAATGCTACATCACAGCTGTGTTTAATGGCAATGCTATATAAATAATGAGCTCCATCAGCATTCATTTTCTGCAACATTGTATACCGACTGTCAATTAAGAGATCAATTGAAAGAAAATTAACAAGCTATGTAATTAATAAAGTGACAAGTCTGGAATGCCAAGTTTGCTCAGCTGTAGTCGGGCATGCAGAGACTTCTGCTGACTCTAAAAAAGACGGAGGAGTGGGGGCAAAAAGATTAAGAGGCTTTTAAGTACTGGGCCAGCATATAAGATTCGGCCAGTCCTGCAGAGGTCAGCTTCTTCTGACCAAAGCAAAGCCGCGGTTATTTTAGGAGTAAGAGCCAGAAAAAGTGTGTTCTCATTCCTCAGAAACCTGTAGATGCAAGTTTGCACAACTAACACTTTGTTGACGATTAAAACTGGAATGGCACTCAGATCACAGAGATTGTTCGCCCTAAATTGGTGTGTCAATGGACTTAAACGTCACAATTTGAAACAACAAGGTAGCTTTAAGGAAAATGTGTTATATTTAATACTCAAAACTTTTCAGTGAAACCACCAGGAAGGTTGCTGGGCTTTGGAGCCAATTTGACATGGTAGCCATTGTTTAATTACAACTTAATGGCATGATTAATTGTCAGCATTTAAAAACCGTTTGCTCTGTCTGCATTTGGAAAGTCTGAAAGAGCCGGATGATTGGAACATTTTACCCTATTAAGTTTAATGTAGGGCTAAACCGGAAGTTAGCTGACTTGGCTGATGGAAAGCGCAGGTAATTATATACAATCTTTTTTTGGTCTCATTTGCCACTGAGCAACTCTCATAGGAATGAACAGGGCCCCAAATGATGTATCAAGTTCTCTTCATACATCCAGGGTTTGAAAACTCGTTGATAGTTTCTTCCAGTATAGGCATATAAGCATCGTAAACTATTAGCTATAAAACGTTTCCCAAATTTCATCAACTTGCCAAATTGTAGTTCTGACTTGAAGGGTGTTCCCCTGAATTTTCCCATTTTGAAACTACTTTTTTAAAAGATTCACATAACACAATCACTAACCCTCCCCAAAGTTTCATGAAAATTGGGACTGTAGACTTTTTGTAAACCTGCTCGGAGTTGAAGATATGACCTACTTGTAGTATGTGTACGTAATTAAAGTGATTTTGACATTCAAACTAGGACTTGGCTACATAAAACTTTGATTAATATTTGCATAATATGAATAGTAGACTTACCACTATGAACACATAATGTACACTGCCTATATTAGCTTCATGATAATATTGCATGGTACACACTCATTATCTTTATGTCAGTCGACTTACTGGACCAAGCTGAGTTTGTTACAGCATGGCTGGCATGTCACAGCAGAGGAGGCACGCAGATGAGATGCCACCGTGGCAGCATTTAAATCATGGCCTGCCTGAGGTGATACAGAGAGAGAGGGAGTGAACATGGTGGTGCCAGCATCAGTTATGACACCACCACTTGCACACTGACATGCTACGTTAAGTGCTCTAGCACCACACATGCAAACATGCTAAAGTCTGTTCTGGAGCAGCTGAGGCTGTCAACAGTTTGTGAATAGCTGCTTGTGTCATTGTGTATACATATATATTTTTACAGGTTTTCCAATGAAAACACCCTCTAAGCCTTTGCAAAAAGCAGTGACATAGGCTGCAGCAGTAAGCTTTTCACAAAGGTTATGATAAACATCAACCCTTGCACTAGCTCAGCCAGTTAGCAATGCTACATTTGGAAATAACAGCAGAGAGTATGCATTTATAAATTGAATCAGACCTGACCTAACAGTGCATCAGTGCCGATCATGTTACCCTGCTTCTCCTAATTGGGAACATGGCAAACACTATCATTAACACACACTGGCTATGGAGTAGCATCTATATGTAGTATCTATGTGACAATTGCTCTATATAGTTTGATATATCGATTAATCCATAAAGCAATCCATCTGTCTTTCCCTGTACATATGTATGGGGAGAATTCTAAGAAAATATTAACTATTGCAGAGAAAGACATGTGCAGGTGGCCCAGGTTTGAGTCCAGTTGGGACCATTAACTGCAGGTCTTCCCGTTTGTCTCCCTGTTTCACTCACAATAAAAAAATGGGCATATGATATTGTCATATTGATTTTTGGCCCACAGTTGCACCACAGTAGACTTGACATCAGCAAATAGGGTGTTGTTTTCCATCAACTAATGTGTGTCATGATAAAACCTGTGATTTACACCTCTAATATGCATCTACATTATCACTCTGAAACCTACATTGGCTAACATGGGAAAATGTTTTAGATGGGCTTGGGGAAAATAGCAAAATAGATTAGCCACAATAGCAAAAAAATAATAAATACACCCCAAACAATAGTAACTAATTCAAATTAAGTTTAAAAAAGCACCTTAGAGTATCATATTGTTGAACTGCTGAAATGATGAATGATGAACTGTGAAATTAGCTACCAACCCACATGAATGATGTTTTATTGCTAGATTCCCTCCCTCACATATGTTTATTTCCCACTTGGCTTTTTTTTTATTCATTTCAAAGGTTTAGCAAAGTTCTGTTTTTTTTTAATAATCACTTGTTTATGCGTGGGGAATGGTGTGTCTGTGTTTCTTGTGCATGCAGATCCATCATTATTTGGTCCTTAAAAGAAACTGATCATCAGCTTCACCGATCCCACAGCTGCTCCACAACTCTGTACTCACTGCAGGATTTGAGACACTTTCTAGACAACACATAATTTTTCTTTCTAGCAAAACAGAGAGAGAGGGATCATTGAAGCATGCAGACTGAGGAGTGCTTTGAGAAAGTTTGAGTGTGCACAGGGGAGCAAGTGAAACAGAAGGAGCGAGAAATGTACTCAGCACACAGTGTGCAACAATGAGCAACATCATATTTCACTGATCTGTTGTTCAACAAAAAGGAAAGGGGGGGGTTACAGAAGACCGCACAGGGCAGCGCTCACCCTGCTGGGAAGCACGGGCGTCCCTTCTTTCTAATTAACAAGTACTCGACAGAGCCACTCAGACAAATAAGGCGACTGAGCACACAACAGCCATCTGCAGCGGCCTCGTCTGCCGGGGCTTTGATGCTGATTTGAGCCAATGATGAAGTAAGTCACACTGACATCAGGCTGCACGCACGCCTTTGAAGGGAGCAGACACACACGATGGCTCACAATCTGTGCCGCAAGATGACAACCGTAGACAAATAAACCCATCTGACAGTAGAGGAGGACCTCCAGGCATCGAGTAAAAACAGAATATTTACATGGAACAAGACAGGGAGCACTAGTACCTGCATGAGAAGGATGAAATGCAACGTGGAATAAATGTGCAGATAGAAGTATGAAGATGCATTGGATGATGAGGACAGGACATGTGGTCTCCCTGGAATTCAGTTGGGCTTGAATTATTGAATGAATAAAAGTGTGTGTTGTGGATGTGTGTGTGGGTGGGTGTCTGCCACAGGGTAGTCCCTGACACAGAGCACATTGATCTGAGTCAACCCCCCCTCCAAGGCTCTCTGGTATCAGCTGAGAGGAGGCTGCCAGTGCTGGCTGCCACCCAGCTTCCTCCTACATCTGACAAATGACATCCACCGCAGACACGATGCTAAAACTCTGCCATTACTGGTCAACACTGATTCATTACTCGCTCCATAAAAACAAGCAGGTTGGCTCTTATGCCAAACACAATATCGTCTGTAATACTGTGGTGTAAGATTAGATCTACTGGCTTTGTGACATTTTCCTGAGTGTATTATTATTGGGAGTGCAGGGCTGATGTAGTTCAATTTGTGCCATGCTATGTCTTCTGTTAGATATGATAGTAACTGGTAATACACAAGACCTGCCATTGATGATGAATTTCAAATTACTTTTACTATATTACTGTACAATATTTGTAAATTACAAGCTCCATGAGGCTATTCTCAGCAGACAGGTTGAAAGCTATATACTATACATTTTATAGTCTGCTCATTCTTTAGTTGACTGACATTTATGGCATTATTTTTCCTTAAAAATAGCTACTCATACCCCCATTTAAAACACAAAAGCAGCCAGGCTAGGAACCTTTAAGATTTATACATATTTCTCTTTGTTTTATTAATGTTGCTTTATTCATGACCCTTACATTTGACTGTAGCTAAAGTTGCAGGCCTACTTTCAAAACAAGGCAATTTCAAAGGATTACCAAGATAATGTGTTTCTGCTCCAGGCACTCGGGAACTCTTTGTGCCCCCATGAAGAAACGCATCAAAAGTGTCTTGGATGCCCTTATAGTTGCCCTCCAGACTAACCTCTTAGAAGAGAAGGAGTGGCATAAAGGCTGCCCTTGATGCTAGAAAACGTTCTGCACACTGGTACCCTACCCCATGCTACGTGTGCCCTTTTTATTTGTTTCACCCCTGCCCCTCAGACAGCCTGAGTCCACCGCAGCCTCCAGGGACGGAAAATATCTAGATTTCAAGAAAATGTAAAACCCTTGGTAATAGTCATAGATCATTCAATAAGACAAGCAGACTCTACTACTATACTGAAAAGGAACAGAGAAACGTTTGATCTATATTTGTGCCACACAAATTACTACCCTTCGTATTGAATTAGGCAGAAAGGCTGCTGCTTGGGATAAAGAAGACCTCTCAATTAGCTATACTGCTTGTCTTTTCTAATGTAAAACAGTGCAGAGCAGGCTATTTTGTGTTTGTTTTTTTGTTTTTTTGGGGGGGGGGGACTTGGCAAGTATGAAGTCTAATTTTGTATCAGCACATCAGCATTTGTAACAGCTAGCCTAAGTCCATCAAAACAACCTACACTTTCAAATTGTCCTTGTCCCCAAACAGAGTGAAGCATCAGAAGAATGTATATTTAATATGTATTTCAATGCTAAGTGTGAACCCCTGCATCTAAAAAGTAAAGCCAATGAAAAAGGGGGCACCTCTATAAGCTAAACCCTAATTAGGATAATATCATTTGAGCTTTTTTAATGACTTGTGTAACTGACCTGGCTCAGACACACCTTGCAAACATATCTTCACTCATTTTGTCAAGTAGGACAGCACAAGTAAACAGAAGTCAGTTTTACTGTTGAAACAGAATACAAGATTAGTTTCCGCCTCCAAACTGACATTTCTTTTTAGATTTTGCTACTCTGAAGATTGTTATTCTCATCATCACATCAGTTTTTCCCCATCTTTAGAGCAGGTACCTATAATTGTATTTAAAAACCAGAAGCAGTGCCAAAACAGTTGTTTCACTGACACTCAAACACTTCACACCCACTCTCGTCACTCCTCAGCAGACCTGAACAGTGAGTTGTGCATTTCAAGGAAGTGACAGCTGTAAAAGGCCAATTTGAACCCCCCAGGAGAAGATAAGGTTGGAGAAGATAAGATGCCGCCCCTCCTGTAAATAATACAGACTTTAAAGTCCATGTGTCTGCTTTGCTTTGGCTCGCACAAAATGCTTCTCCCACCTAACCAGAGAGAAGTCCTGACTGGGCATTAAAACGGCCAGAGAGACATTTTAAATATCAAAATATCTGCCATTTATTTCACCTCCCTTGCAATTTAGAAATACTAGCTGCAGCAGTGGAAGGGTATAACCATTTTCTTGATTCCAATTGTTAATGTCAACATCAAAAGCTGCCTGAGCAGGAGCGCTGAGCATGAAACGTGTTTCTTACCTATCAGCGTGTAGCAGTACTCCCACTGTTGTGTTCTTCTGCTCTATGTGCACTTTTAACTGTGTGCGTCAGAAGCCTCAGTAAACATTTTTCACTTTTTTTTTTTTTTTTTTTTTACAAGCAAGCGGCTTCCAGTTGTCTTTATATAGAAAAGTAAGTATGAAAAGATCAAAACCAGCAGAGGCAAAGACAGCAAGCCTTGGGAAGGTGAAGGATTTTTGCATCTGTTTGTTTTAATGGGGAGATGAATTGTTTTCATGGTTTAACTGTCTGTTTACTAATGAGACATTGATAGTGTCTTCTTTGCTAATTTATGCATTAGAAATTAGGTGCATGTCCTTCAGCTCCACTGAAGTACAAGAGTTCATTCTTAATGGTAAGTTGAATCCTTAACTCTCAAGATTTAAATGGGTCATCCTGATATAATTCTCTTAAAACTGTCATAACTGGTCAAAAAAGGGATCCAATATGAATACCTGTGCTATTCCCTTTCAAACTAATTGATAATAGGACAGTTGAGGATGTGAACCTTTCTAGTTTGGACTTTAGAGGGATAGTCTAAACATTTCAGTCTGAAACTTTCCCTTGTGCTGCTAACTCTTGGAAGGGTGCTGTGCTGTTGACTCCTCTGCTATGCTACTGACTGGGGCCTGTTAAAGACCTGTATAGCCTGCAAACACTTCTAGAAGTCTAATGTAGTTTGTTTGAAGTTGACTGAATGCTTGGCTCCAGTATTACTGCTTGCAGCTTTGACCTCTCAGCATTAAACACGATACTGCGCTTCCTTTGGTCCTGGAACCTAACATGATATAGTAGCTTCCCCAAGCAATGACACAGTATACACAACATTTGCTATTTGAGCAATTTTTGGCCAGGCTATGTCCAGGAACCAAAATGTTAATTCTGAAATTTACATTGCTGATGCTCCAAATGTTTGAGTTTGTTACAGCGTGATCTGCATGGACAAGTTGTTAATATGGATGCACGGCAGTAGGAGCATGTTTATATAATGGAAGCATTCTACTCCATTTGTCGTCTTTCGTAGTATTGGCCAATCACGTTTGAGCAGGCATATGTTGACTGGAAGTGAAAGAGGCGAATGTAAATGGCTGAAATAATGTATAAAAACCCATTGGGTATTGTCTGACAACAGTGACAGTTGCCATTAGTTTAGCTTACTTCATTAAAAGGGCTACTTGTTACACTATGTGGTTATAGACACCCTCTCTAGAATTAAATTCCATTCTTGCACCTTAAGTTGCTAATCAGACAGTAAAAAAGAACGAGTGCATGGAAGGGGAAGTTTGGCCCAGATATCTGCTGGCTTCACCAGGCCCCCTAAAACATTAGCACTAGCCCCCAGAAGTTAAGTTGTTATCAGATGAAAGCCGATGGGTTTGAAGATGTAACATCTCGAGTATGTCTTTCTTTATCTGTTCCTGAATGTTCTATAGCAAGCAGCAGAGAGTGAGGTGTACCCAGCCTGTCGTTCAGCAGTGTAACCGTTCATAGGGGTTTATGCTTCATACACTAAACAGTGTTTACATAAAGCAATACTAATAGATTGATCCTGTAGAACTCAGGAGTTTACACCAGACAAGGCACTTCCTCAGCGATACACCTACCAAGTGTGAAGTTGCCTGGAGGGATGGAGTGGTTGTCTTAAAAGTAGTATGATGATGAACAGAGACTCCTTCTATTATGCATTTCTCCTTTTTAGAACAGGCCTATATAGCATTGGTTATATGCCAGTGATCCGCACACTGACTACTTGACTTAATGATGTCTTGTTGAAACATTTATTATAAAATGAATCCTTTAGAAAACACTGGTATATCTATTCTTTGTTGCTCAAGTGGTTTCACGTCATAAGAAATACATTGGCAGGCTCCTGAACGGCTGCAGCTCTTATTTGCGTCATGTGTATGATGCAGAGAGACTTTCTGTTCTGCTCTTTTGACCGCAGGGATTTCTCCTGGGTCATAAACCTCCATGGAATTTAATCCACATCTGTCTGCCTTTCTTCATTTTCATGCCCCAAACCTCTTCATCCTCAGACTGTTAGTCCTTGCCCTTCGTGTCATCAGGCTGTTTGTCTCACTTTCTCAGTGTGTCCGGAGGAAATTATATGTATGGTCTCAAATGATTAACATCCATCATATAAGCCTGTTTCCACAGGGCCACTATGATAATAATGGTGTCTGTGAGACTCTGGCTACACTGCCAAGAAAACATCAGCCACCCCATCACCTATTTCTGATCTCATTAACCTCCAGGCGACACACCCACGACACATACAGTACATATCCATATTCTCTCACTTCAAGGCAGTGCGCTCGCTGCTCTTTCGTCTCGTCGCGTATGTGTGTGAGCGTACATGGGCTGAGGCTGCTGTCATGAGGAGATAGCAGTTCCCTCGGGGTTGTCAGTGACCTTGTGCTTCTCAATGAGCTTCTTTCTCATATTCAAACAGCAAAAAACTCCCAGCAGTGCTTCTCCTTTATGAACAGTCACAGCTCCTCATTATTTCTCCTTCATATGACACAAAGACGCGGTACGCATCCCACCTGTGGACTCTGTGGATTTTATTAGGAGTCGCAGACCTAATTTGTCTTGATCTTTGTGTTTCTTTTGATCTCCGCTGCTCTTTGTTCTGTGTATCAAATCACTTGGCTTTCTGTGACAAAGTTCTGTCAGTGAAACTATAAAGTAACACGACTGTAATGTCACGACTGCTAGAACTCAGCATCCCACTGCGACTCCTGAAACTCAGACTGTTCATCTTCACTTTGACTCGGGACCTCTACCTCCTATATCCCCTGAACATTACACACAAATGTAATTGTTGAACGTGTCACTCCAAAACCATGGGCATTAATCTGCTGCTATAACAGCCTGTGCTCTTCTGGGAAGGCTTTCCACCAGATTTTGAAGCCTAGCTGCAGGGATTTGTAGGATTTGGATTTTATTTTCATTGCACTGAGTCAACTGGAATAACAAAATGCGGCTTAGAAACTAACAGAAAAATGCAAACAGCACATACCTCATATGGATATAGATGTATAACAGTATTGATGAATGAGACTATGAATTAATAAAACAAATACTACAAATATTTTGTATGAATGGACAGTGCTCTAAGCAACAAAAAGCTCACAAACACACAGAAGTTAAAACTTTCCAACCAACAAAATGCATGTCAATGCACCGTTGCCCTTGGTTTAGATCTTTCGAAGTGCCATTAGAGATAGGAAGGAATTTTATATTCTGTTTGAAAAAGGAACAATTTGTGATTTCACCGTTTCCCAAAACAACTGGGACATAGTGAAAAAAGTACTAAAAAAAATTAACCTACCTTCAAGAGAATGCAGCAAAACATCTGTTTAAACCTTTGTTATTTTTGTAATTATATTCCATCTGAATTGTATTTGTTTGATTCTTTTATTAAAATCACTGTTGTACTTTGTATCTCTTAAAAGTTAGATTGTTAACACCAGTTGTTCAGGACTCAACAAAAAATATGAATGAGATGTTTAATGGAACAGCAAAGAATCAAGAAGACTTTTTATTAGAATGCATTATGTTTCTGTGTGTAATGCCAGATGGATCATACACACAATATAAAACATGACAATGGGTCAAAGAAGACACTGCATTGTTGCTAAAAAGGACATCATTACATGACATTGTGCTGTAGTAACCCCCTGTGTAACACTAATATGATACCTATTCCCACCAGAGATCGGTCCCCCTGCACAGAGGTCACAGTCGGTCACATCTAATCCATATTATCCTGTCCTAATGCCCTCTAAAGTTATCATGCTGGGCCAAACCAGAGCTCATGGTGACTTTTAACAAGACACACCAGAACTCCATCAGCTAATTTTAAGATGGAGATCTGAAGTTTAGGCTCTCTAGCTGGGCGGCGCATTGACTCATCAGGCAGCACTGTGGGGCCTGAAGCAGATAGTCTCTTATCTCTGGTGAACTAACAAACAGTCATTAATGGTAAATTATTATACATCTCAAAGGGGTTTTAAGCCCACTGACTTCAAAGAGCCGGTGCTTTGCAGCAAACGGCTTTGATGTAATGTGCATGCAGGAAGTCTGGGTCTGTGGCAGGATTATGAACCAAGGAGCATTACTTTTATATTAAGCTTCTACGCATATCCTAATGTCTGTGGAAAAAATTTAATTGAATAGATAAAACCTTGGTCAAAAAAATTGGTTTGTTACAGTTCACATTATGATCGGCTTTTAATGGGATTTTTTCTTTTCTTCATTTTCTTTTCTTTAATTTCCTTTGAAATTAAATGAAAATGTGATTTCAACAGGTGTCGCTATAGCACCCTTTACGGCCTGGATGGCATGAGCAAAGTTCAGAGTGCACGTGAAATATGTGAGGAATGCAAGCTAAATGCATCTGCAGCTGTCTCCCTCCCAGCCCGTCAGAGACGAGGCTGTGTGAGCCCGGTCTTGGCAAGAGCTTAGATGTCTAATCTGTGAGTCAGGCTGTGAACTGATCAATATCTATGTAGTACAGTAGAGTCTCTTTATCACTCCTGCTTCTGTTTTGTTTCAGTAAGTACTCTTCCATCCATCAATAATTCTTCGAATTTCCGTCCTCATTATCATGGAGGAACAATCAGCTCTGAGATCTACTGATAGTCCTGGCCAAGTTTGTGCCCCCTTTCACCCTTTTTCCTTTCCCTGAACGCTGTCAGGGCTGAATCAGCTGTAAAAAAAACGACTTTCCCCTCATCTCAGTGTGGCTTAAATGTGTGCAGGTATGGGAAAGATCACTCGGTTTATCTTGGCACGACATCCAAAAGGATAGTGGGATTTACTATTTACACTCTTTCATTGTAATGTAAATTTACTCTCTTCGCTTTTTGTTGTCAAAAGTCAACTTATTAGCCTATGTATCTGAGCTTTAGAGTTCCACTTAAGGCCTAAACATGTGACAACTTCCTTTATTACAATGAGGGACTGCTGTTCTACCTGTGTATCAACTCATAGCTGAAACATGTCCTGAATAGCTGCACAAAAAACTGCAGTACCAAACCTTGGAACTAATAACTACCTTATAAAACTTTTGCTAAAAGTTTACTAATTTACTAAATTATTTGGGTTCATATCAAACTGAAAATTCCAAAGGTTTAGACAATGGGAGTAAGGTTTAAAAGGGCCCTTCATCATTAGGATTCATTTCCTAGGGGCCAAAATTCCATGAAAATGCATCCAATAGTTATTAAAATATTTCCCTCCAAAAGTGGCAGACCAACCAAGTTAACAACCAGTAGCTGGCACTTCCATCCCAAGAGCCACACCCTGCACAGGGCTAAAAATATTGACCACCCCCAGGCTTACGTTGGCCGCTGGAGTTCCTATTTAGACCTGGAGCTGTGGACAAGATGTTTAAAATGCCTTTTAACTAGGGAATTGGATTTCTGTTTGTCTCATAAACACACAGCTGCTTGTGGAGAAGTGTGTGATGTATTTTGGACAGTACTGGCTATTCATGGTATGTTTAATCAAAACTTAATGCGGTCCTAATATGGATTGTATTACTAATCCCATTGGCAACTTCATCCATCATAGACACAGGTAGAAACAGGTAAAAAAAACATTATATATTGGCATTATTTAACTTGTCCAAGTATGTGTTTTTGAAGCTGGTTGTATTGCTCCCATGTGTTTTCTGAAAAACCTCTACCTAACGACTTAATATTTCTGTTTTGTTCATGTCCAGCATGGACGAGGCAGAGAAGTACCAACAAAGGCTGCAAGCAATAGCGGTGAGAATGTCTTTCTTTGCGTTTGTACTTTTGCCCTTTTACTGTCCACTCCAGTCTGCCTTAAAATCAACTTGAACTTTCAACCCGTGTCAAACTAATCTCACCACACCAACAGTGTCTTATGTCACTTCAGTGGAACGGTCTCACTTGATCTGCACTGCCTGAAGTGAGCGTGCAAAGAACATTCCCCAGTTAACTTTTCTGGCAAATAATCACTGATCTGTGAAATGAAAGGTTGGAGGGTTGGAGTGGAGCCTGCTTGACCTCTCTCCAATGTAAAAATCAGTCCAAACACCAAGTGACCCACTTCACCGGGGACAGCGAGGGCCTGGAGTGGGCCACAGCATGTTTACAGCTTACATTCGCGCTACAGATACAGTGTCAGCATGCATACAATGTGCTGCGTCACTGAACTATTTCTCTCGGCATCCCTGCACTCCGCCAGCTGTATCTCCCCGGTTTAATCTGTCCGTCTCGACTCCTAAAAATATCCCCCCTCTCTCTCGGTCTCTCATACTACTCTGCTTTCATACAGAAGAAGTCCTTGTCTTCAGGGACCATCACTGCAAAGGGGTGTTACTAAAGAATGATATTAAAAAGCGGGTGTAACCCTCCACCATAAGTATAGTGTTCCTGGAACAAGTTCTGTCTGTTGTTAGGGGAAGAAACACAGCAGATGCAGCTGTTTTTACTTCACATAAATCTTCTTTGTTGTTGGAATAATTCAAGTTTTCTTAGTTTTTGAGAGAAAAGTTAAAGGAATACTGCTTAAAAGTGGGGGTAAGTAGTGATACAATTCTGAGAAAATAAATGTCTTTTTTGTGACTGTTAGATTATGACTTCAGTAATGTGAATCTAAACATTCCAGTTTGTTGTTGTTCGTAGTTTTTTACATTTGCTGGAGTAGGACAAGTTTTACACTTTAACAACAGACATAAAAATAGAATTTTGCCCGCTGCCATATCAGCTGTTTTGAGATTTTCTTGCAGTGGTAGACCTATTCCCTCCAAGAACCTTCTCAATTTTCCCTCACATTCCCTCAACAAGGATTAAGCCTCTTCTTCTGTCACAGGAGAGGCGTCGGCAGCAGGAAGAAGATCAGAGGCTGACGAGGGAGACGGAGGAGGAGTGGTTGAAGACAGCCCAGGAAAAGGTGATTTATGTAACATTGTTTTATGTTTTTTCAATGACACATCTTTCCCATTTGGAGTTGAGCTGAATATGTTAGAATTTGGAAAGTCTGTCATTTTGAGTGTATCGTTAAGTCACGCAACAAGTATGATTGATAACACTCAGGTTTAAACAGAAACATGAAGCGACAACTTAGCTTAGCATGAAGATTGGAAACACTGAGCACCTGCTGCTAGCTTAATATTTACATACATGACAGAGGAATCAATCATTTCTAATTTGTAGCTCAAAGCTAATAAGCATTTTTCCTAAAATGTCAAACTGGTCCTTGAAAATTGAAAGCTCTTTATTTGTAAATGCTGTGAAAAAGGGCGGCAGGGAGGAGGTTGTCTTCATTGTTTTCCCTCATTTGCAGCTGCTTAGTGTTAAAAAATGACCACTAGTGTATCACACCCTCCTGTCATGTCTCATGACTTCTGCCAATTGGAGCTGCTCACTGGACGACGTCTTTCTCTTGTGTTCTGGGTGGGGTCACTTGGACTTCATTATTTCTCTGATTTATTCACATAAGCAAGTTGTTTTCAGTTACATGAGCACGTTGCATTTGATGTGCAGAAAGCTCAGTGATTTCCTGCAGAACCAGGGATTCCTTGTTACTATGTCAACCTAACCTAAAGGAGGAAATCAATTTAATTAAAACTGCTGCTGTTCCAGAGCGGAAAGAAACTGCAGAGGGGAAGTGGTGATGACAGAGAAAAGAAAGGGACATCATATTGACATGGGTTGTGAATTCTTTACACTGAGCTGTTCTGCAGCACATTGGATACTTCACTGTTCCCTGCGGGACACGCTCTTTCGAAAATAAACAACACATAACAACTTACATTATCTGTGTACCCCAGTGCTGCATCATGCACATTGTGACAGCCTCCCACACAAACAGCGTACAACTCGTTTCTGCTTTCTCCGATCACCCGTTGCCTCGGGGTGAGTGTGTTGCTCGCGGCAGGGACAGACCATCACCACTGTAGTTGAATAAGTTTAGCCTGAAGATACAACGACGCCTTTTTCATCAATGTGGTGGTTAAATATGAGGCAGACTTTGTTACTATTTTAGCCCAGATTAGATGATGGTATTCATAGCATTTTTTTAAATTGATAATCTAAATTTAGATCTATATTTGAATTGCTATAAAAAAAACTATTCAGTTGTGAAAGAAGCAGTGCCACCACTTCCTTGCATGTCAATTGTAGAATTTATGTTTATCAGAGCACAAAATAGACAAAGAAAGCTTACTAGCACATCCCACGGTCCCTCCAGACAGACTACTTTACCTAATACCTAGCTAGCTTACTAGCTAACTAGCTTCCTGTCTGTCTAAGGAGCTAGCCATCTCTCATCTCCCAGCAACATTAGCTTCTAGCAGTTAGAAGTGAGGCTGAGGGATCAGACCCAATGCTGCAGCTGGACTTTTTTTTGTAACAAATGTTACACGTGATTACGTATTCCTCATACTTCCACGCTACAATGGTTACATAAATGAGCCATCCAAAGTTATTATCTATGTGAAAGCAATTTGCTTTTCCTACGTTGTGAAAAGACTAAACTCGCTAATTCACGAACTAGCTTACTAGGACACTTGTTTCTCACACTAGCACCAACCATGACAGATTAGGTTTCACTGTTTAGTGACATTATTTATTTGTTTATTTTGTAGGTATCATACCTATGTGTTTTGTAACAGGAATGTTTAAACATTTTGATGATTTTGCTGCTATTTCACTGCTTCGGCTCCATTTGTTTTGTCCTGGTCCCACCAACGGCCCATGCATGATTACATGACACAGATCTGTGTGGAGAGTTGGATCAATCAGTAGTTTTGGTCTCAAGTGTTTGGAAAAAAAAACAACAAAAAAACAAGCATGGTCAGGTTTCAGGTTGCCCCCCCGCTCAGACCACAGCCAGGCATGAGTGACAGATCGTATCTAACCTCCAGGAGCGGGATGTCTGGAGCTAGAGGCTGTGCACAGAGCTGTGACACCTTTTCACTGTCACTCTCAGACATCAGCAGTCTGCCGGCCTTACTCATACGAGGCAAGATCCAAAATGGCAGGACCACAGGCTTTGTTCGGTTTGTAGAGAAGCCAAAATGGCAGTGGAGCGCTGCCAGGTGGCTAACTGTGCATCTCGATCCCCTGAATGATCACTTCTGCTCTGTCTCAACACAGGCTGTTTGTTTTGGTCATGTCTTGGTTTTTGTTGTGCAACATGGTGGAACAGAACTGATATGTCCAATGTTTGACCAATCATAGCTTAGCTTCCATAACAATGTTTCTGTAAAGGCTTGTGTTTCTCCACATGCTGAACCATACACAGTGGAGAAATGGATTAAGAATGGATCTGCTCCAATGTACGCTGCAATTGTTAGCATGTCCAGCTAACTAGCTGAATGCTAAGACATTGCCATCAGTTTTTCTGGAATTCTGAAGCTCTAAAAATAGTTTTAGTATTAAATCATTGCAGTGAAATTAATGTAACGTTAATATAGTGTTAATTATACATCTCCCTTTTCTGCAAAGACTAAAATTAATTTTAGTTAGGTATCTATGGGCAGGTAGACATCATTGTACAGTGTGTACGTATGTGCCCATCTAACCAGTGAAGTGAGGCAGGAAAAGAGGCCACAAACTAAGAAATGAGCACAGAGTCCTCAGAGGGTTTAATGATTAATGTTGACCTCTCAGATAAACTCACCAAGCACATACTTTTCTCAAGGTTTTTCTTGATTCTCTCAGATGTCTGTCTGTCTGTCTTTCTCTCTCTCTCTCTGTTTCTTGACCTTTAGTTTGAGCTTTTCTATATTTTTTTCTGACATATTCTCATACAGAGGAAGTGCTTGAGGGAGCAGTGGCTCAGTGAAACCGCTACAGCTCCTGTCCTTGTGCTTGACAGCTTCAGGCTCTGTCCAACACTACAGGACGAAGCAGACGAGCATACAGCGTGAGACAACTTTCAAATCTAATTTAATCACAGTTTTGTTCATGCAGGGGTCATGAGACATTCATGATGGTTGAGCACTGGAACACTTTAAGTCAACATTGATGTCCATGTTTCAGAAGTGAATTACCCATTCAATTCTCCATTAACGATTCAGAAAATTCTTATATAGAGTTTTAAGCCTGAAATCAAACCAACCAGCTATGATATTTATTGTGAACATAAACATCTGAAGAAAAAAGAAAAGGAAAACAATAAAAAAAAAAGCCAAGGGCCCAGACTGTACATCAACATTGATCTTGCCCAAATCAATTTTGACTTGCCTGAATAAAAATTGTTTTATTTATTAACGTTATCAAATAACAACAATCACTTGTGCTTACTGTAAGCAAGACTGTCTTTTGTTACGACACCAAAGGGACTTTTTTAAACATTGCTACGAACTAGTGTTGGCAAGATATTGGAATTTGCAACTCTGATTCAATACCTTAAAATGTATAGTATCAAATGCAAATTTGGTACATTTTTTGATACTCCAGGGAGAATAGAAAATAAATATTCCTGTACTCCTGTATGAAATGCTTTATTTAAAGCATGTGAAGTTAGCTGGTGAAATTGTGAAGCTAATATCACAAACCTGTTGCTAATTTCTGGTTGCATGTTAAGGATAATTCCCAACATCATTGTTAGAATCGGGCTAAGTGTTATTATTTCAACATTAAACAAAGCATGTTGAAAGGGTAAGAAACTTCATGGCTGCTCTGTGGTAAAAGCAACATAAAGAATTATGGAATTAGTGCTAGCGGCGAAACAGGCGAAGTTACTAGCCTTTTTCAGGTTTGCTTTACCTTTCCATGGTGACATTGCCTATACACTTTGGGATTGTGCATGTTGGAGTCCTTTTCCAAAATAAAAAATCATTTTCTCAAAACAATGTCGATTGGACTTTCTAAATACTACATGCTATTGTTTCACATTATCATAGGTGGTGGTGAGTCCTTGTTTCAGAATATGAAAACGATTCATTTTGCAACTTCACTGCTGAGCTCTATTTAGCGAGCACTCTGCTGGCACACAGATAGTCATGGTTCACATGTCTATTTCTATAGGTAGTATTTTCCATGAAGCAGGGAGAATAGTATTTTCATCACAGCTACAGTTCTATATTGACCGTGACCAGATCAAATCAGCCATGTGACACTTCATGTGATGGATTAAACTCAAGGACGGACACACACACACACACACACACACACACACACACACACACACACACACACACACACACACACACACACACACACTCAGAGTGTCTCTGTTTTCCTGGTGCTGTTCTGAATCATTTCTGTTAGTTGCTCTAATGTGCATCTTTTTTTTTTTGAACAAATATTATGTCTTTGCCAATGTGTGTCAGGGAACAAACCAAAAGTCAAAAGACGCCCGAGGACAAGGACGAGGAGGCAGCTGATGCCAGAAAAGAGGAACAAGCCTCCCAAAAAGAAAATAAAGTATCTGTCAACTGCAGTGCCGCAGCCAGAACAAACAGCCACTATCAGGTGAGATAGGCAGATGCTTCCAGAGTATCATAAATCCACAGACGGAGACAAAACAGCCTCGAATATAAAACAACTGCTGGGACAGTGTAATATTTTATGTGACAATATCCAGGAATTCTTGTTAGATTTGTAGGTGTGGTTTGTAAATTCAGAAACATACAATAAATAGCCCCAAAATATTTTCTGTTTTGAGCTGCAGTGAAGGCAGTGAGTAAGTAAACACAGCACAGTGTCCCCTTTCAGCTACAACTCTTTAAGGCCCAGCTATTTAAAAATTTCAACCCCTGCAGTGGTGAATATGAAATATGGCAAAATGATCTCTTAGGTCAAAAGATGCAAATGTTATTCAGTCTGGCGTCATGCCACATTCCAGGCATTCAAGTGTTGAATAAATAAACATCACAGCAAACAGAAAATAAATCTACTCTCCTGTACAGCTGGGATGTGAGTGCTCCGAAATTATGTATCATGAATAAAAAATAGAGAACAGCGCTACACATAAGGACTTATCACTGCATGAGTAATTCACAACAGAATTTTCTCTCTGAATTTTGTGAATAATGAAACAAATGTCCTCCTTGTTTTCATGAAGTTTTCATGAATATTATACACTTGTAAATGTGTTTTGCAGTGTGTAGGATTTAGTGGCATCTAGTGGCGAGGATGCAGATTGCAACAAACTGTATTGCTCTCCGCTTAACCCTCCTTCTCCAATTGTGTACAGAACAATGGCTTTCAGGTAATGGCAAAAAAAATAAAAGGCTCTCTTGACCGTCCATTCTGGGCTCCTATAGGAAACATGGCAGCATGGCGCCGTACACAGCCCATTCTCACTGTCATCAAATGCTCAGCTTAGTCAGTGCCTCTATACTGAAGCGTTAGTTAAGGCGAGAATAACAGAGTCATAGTCGAGTGACACACTGACAATGATTTGAATAACTACTTTACAGTTCTAAGAACCCTCTTTCTATTGTGTGCACAACATAAGAACAAGGAACCATCATTGTTATTACAACGCTGTTTTAAGGAACATTTTTAGCTCCTTAACTTTCCTAAACAAGAGGAACTGTAAGAGATGTAATTGTATGATGATTGGTCCAAACACTCCCCAAGCTGTTTCATCAAAACTAAGCTGTTTTCTCTGAACACGTATGTTACGAGCAGAAATGGAAAGACATTAAAATGTCATCCTATGCGGACGTTTGGGCTGCCATTCATGTTGTGAAATACATGTTAACAAAAAACCATTGTTCTTATTGTTGAGCTGTGTGTATGTGTGTTACTTGCAGCTGTTACCCTCACGTTAATCATTCTCTATTAAAATAAAATGTGATGCCCTTTTCTCCACCAAAGGGCAGAATGTGTGTAATATGTTCACATTTACCTTTTGCCCCGGACACAGCATGCTGAAAATAACTGGATTTTGGGTGGAAAATGTTACACAAAGTAATGTTGCCAGATTTGCTGTATTTTATGCTTAATTAAGTAGCTTAAAGATGGATTATGTCAGTGAAAATTAGCCTGGATGAGTTGCAAAACATTTTGCCTAGTTTTTCAGTGTAGACATTTTATCAAAATTTATACTGAATTAATACATACAGCCACACAATGTGACCTGCTCCCTGTGTAGATATGAAGAACTAATTTAAGCTCATGAAAACACAGCACGATTTAGTTTAAGGTAGTTATTAATTAATGAAATTGTATTTATAAATATTATATTCTATTTCTGCCAATAGATCCTGAATCGTACACCCTGCTGGTTTAATAATACATTTTAATGTCATTTATTGCAATGAGCCTTCACTACCAGGTAGTGCAGCATTTTCATCACATCCCCCACATGTTCTGCTTTACTGTACAGCTAACATTTAGCTCAGTTCATCAAGAAACAGCCAAAAGGAAATGACTGTTGGGCAAAAATGTCTGAGCGCCTCCTTACATGATGAGACTTAGCTTGGTTCAACACTTCTCTGATGATGACTGTAAAATATTTATGGCAGGGCATAAGTTGGGGAGGGCCCAGGAGAGGGAAGGGGAGGCGTGTGTTTAAAGTTGCAGACTCAGTGTCTGTTTTAAGTGTCTGACCATGGAGAGCACTTAAATTGTCTCCTTTCTTTGCCCTCAGGCTGGCACTGACGAGGACGTGCAAGGTAAGAAGTCAGCTGGGCTGTAATCGTGATTAGCTCTCCATCAGCTCTGATCTCTTCTTTGTCACTCTCATGACTACGCCTGCCCAGAGTCTATTCTCTCGTGACAGATGATAATTTACCATAACTAAGTCTTTGCATGAAGAATAGTCATTTAAATCAGGGTGACAGAATGGAGCCAGGGCTGAAACAGCTCTACTTTGACTACATCACTTACATTTTCCCTGCATGCTACTCATTCTGTTGTACTGGAACACCATGAGGGTTAGTCTATCCCGGCCGCTTCAGCCATCTCCACCTGGATCACAAAGTTTCAGAGAAGCTGGGAGTGAACAAGGTGTGGGTGTTTAAAAAAAACAGGCGAATACTCACATAAAGCAGAAAGCATTCGACACATCATAGATAAAGTATGAACATTATAACATAGTTGAATATTTCCGTAAAAGGGAGAAGTGGACTAATGACTCTATGCCACTGCAACTACTAATAAACTACACATTGTTTAGGCTGTTTAGCTAACTAAAATAATGTTTCGCTTGATTGTTTTTGTATTTTCTCTTCTTTTTCTCTTTCAGTGAATAAAGGGGCAGAGGATCACTTCTCTTTAGAAATGGCTCAAAGGATGTTTCATGAGAGTGGGCAAGAAGGTCGATCAGGTGAGCCACGGGAATCATTTTAATATATCATAGCTTTAGCTCAAAATGTTGTGGTTTGAGTCCTCTGAAGTGTAGTTTAGCTCATATACTGCAACATTTTATATGTAAAAGTGCAACTGTAAACGATCTGAATACTTTTGGGTGCACGATATATTATTTGCATTAGTGTTTCTTTTCTGCAAATGGTGGCCCTTTTATTTACAGTCACTCTGCCTTCAGGGTATGACTGAACAATGAGACCGAGGTGAGCGGCCTGAGAACAACGTTATATTTAGCTCACTTAGTTATTTCTGTGTGTTAATTTTTAATGCCTGCTGGAGGGCTGTATGAGGGAAGAAGCCTGCTGTGTTTGGCTTATTGTGTCTCTATAAGGTGCCGGCCTATATTATCTACATAAATCTCTGGTCCTGGCCCGGCATTAACCTTTGTACCTCTCATGTTTGAAACCCTCCCAGATATAATATGATGCATTTCAGGAGAATAAGGAGAATTTTAATATTTTTATCTTCATGATTCTCATTCTGTTCTTTTTATTATTGTAGTTTTGGGGATGTTGGCAGTGCAGGTGGAGAGAGATCCTAAAACAGGTACCACTGTGGTCAGGTCAGTGGCCCCCGTGTCTGCACCAGCTGGTGCGTCACCAGCGACCACCATCTTTGACGATGGCAGAAAGAGTATCCACGCTCTGGGTGGGTCGGGGAGCGAACCCTCCACTGAAGAGCTGGGGCAGATTTTGAGCATTGTCGATGGGGTCGGGATGAAGGTGCTGCTGGATGAGGTCACAGTCACTCCAACCAAAGCGGAGACGAAGAAAGAGAATGAAGAAGCCAACAGGGCTCCAGAGGGAAAGGTCCTGTCTTTTTCTATCCATGATGAAATGCAGTTTGACAGCTCTAGAGGCCCAGACTTTGAAGCTGAGCCTGGAAAAGAGGACTGTGCTGTAAGTGCGGGAAACAAGGTGGATAAAAACGAGGAGAGAAGCATCATGGCAGCGGGACATGTTGCAGGAGAAGTAAGTAACGTGGAGGATCTGAGTTTGGAAGAAGGCCCGGTCACTCTTGTGTTCCTGGGATACACTGATGGTGACCAGGCTCAAAGCCAAGAGGCCGATGAAGGCATGCTCACTGTGGAGCGAGTGATGATCAGTGAGGACGGGGAAGAGCATGTCTTAGGACCCGAAACAGCTGCTTCACCTCAGGCGGGGAAGGAATTTCAGGACATCCCTCTGGATGGAAATGGGGCAGGAGTTAAAATCCAGCAAGAGGAAAGTGAGAAGGGGCTGCATAATTCATCCCCACCCACAAAAGCGGAGACTGAAGGCACTCCAAAGCGCAAGACCTGTCAGTGCTGCTCTGTCATGTAAGAAAATGTTCCCTTTTCAGCCTAACAGTATCATTTGTAATATCGGTGCCTTCCATCAGGCACTACATGCTGCCCTGCTGCCTAAATGACTGATATGAGAGAACAGACCACCACCTGGTGTCGTCTTACTGTGGTTTTGGCTCTGAGCACCAATAGCTGGATTCACTGGATTTGCCAAAAAAAAGAGAGATTTTCATGTTGTATTGCAGCTGTAGGCTGACAGCAGCAGAGGAGTTATTAAAATCCACTCTCTCCCTCTGGTGGACAAAGCAGAGAATTTCATTTCAACATGCAATCATGTAGTCATGCAGATATTTCTCATCTCAAATGTCTCTGTGCCTTTAGAGTTCCTCTGTGCCTTATCAGCCCCAAAGTCAATGTGTTAAGCACGGTTTGCTGCAAGACTGGAAGAAAAAAAAACAACCAAAGAGCAGAAGAAGCATATATTACAGCTTTCAAAAGGTTTTACAATAATCAAGGTGTTATTCATTATGTCTAATGTTAAAGCAACTACAAGGAGGTTTCAGCTGCATATGAAACTTGCTCATTTAAATCCTGATGCCTCTAAATAACCTACAAAAGCAAATAAGAAAATCAGAGAGATGATGGCTAATTCTTAAACGGCTTTTTGGCTTCTTTTGTCAGTGGTTCCAATTTCCTATGAAATCAGATGAAACCATTTATAGCATAAAGACCAAAAGAGACTGAATTGACCCTCTTCCTATCAACAGGCGCACACTATATCTAGTTTATTAATGAGGTTTCAAATAAATATATGAGCTAACATTGGCGGTTTACACAAAGTTTACTTTAAATCATGATCTTGTTATTACACTTATTATTTTTTTCCCACTTATAGATCCATCGATGAAAAAGGATAATTATTGTCATTGCAATGCATCCTGCAAACAGTTCATTTCAAAATGAAAAAATAATGTTTAAAGTCTGCTGTGTATTTGTTTCATTTGTTTTCAAAAAGTGCAGTAGTTACCAAGATCAGAATCTACTATTTGAGGTTGGGGCACTCGTGGAAACATTATCGCCAAAATCAGCAATAATGAAAGTGCCTTGTAGTTGCTTTTTTTTTTTTTTTTTAATTTGAAAATGTAAAAAGTGACATTTATAATATCTCTTGAAACTTCTTTTTTTAAAACAAGAAATTGTAATTTCAAATTGCTACTAATAAAGTTTGTAACTTTTATGTGTATGAGGGTTTTAATGTGCCGAGTAGAATATATGCTGTGTTCAGATGTATGTTTTTTTTTAAATCTCACAAGGTTAAAACTAATTGATATTTTGGAGAAGGCTTTGAAACTGTATATAGGGAGATAGAATTTTCATCGAAAGACATTTAGCAATTAAAGTTTGTTGGAAATTCGGGAATACAACATTTTTTCATTGTAAGTGGTCAAACTGTAGGAATTCCATCCAAAAGTTTAAAATTATGTTTAAAGGTCTGCTTCAGTAAAACATTTGTTTATGGCTGTGTCACTAAAATCTGGTTCATAATTGATTAATTACAGTGGATGTTGTGTCTGTAATATATGATAAAACAAAACATTCATGTTTTTGTGTGTAATTTATTTCCAATCTAACAATGCATCTGGACTGTACCCCAACACAAGAACGTTACTGCACAATACAACGGCCCATTTGCCTTTGTTACAAAATGAAATATCTGAAAAAATACTGATCCACCTGAATCACCACAGTGCTGTTGTAGGTCATTCAGACAGTGTGCCGCTTCTCAACCAAGAGGATTTTGTTTGCTCACATGACCCAGAGGACAGGAAGGTACAGGTGCTAAGTAGATCAGCTGGATCATTCATATTTCCATTGAGCTCGGTACTATCATTCACAGGAGATGCCAGCAGCGCTACACTCAGGTGGGTCTCTTCCTTTGACATTTCTGCATTATTCCATGATATGACTGAGAGTCAGATATAACTCTATCATGCATCTGGTCATAGAAAAATGAAAAATACAGCTAAAATTATGTTATCATTAAAACAGTTTTTCTTAAATATTAGTAAGAATGATACATATTGTGTATATTAACATTTGTAGGTGTGCAAAACTCGCACAAGAAAGCCATCACATCACCACCAAATATTGGATTACGGAAATGAAACTGCCCATCACTTAGGAAGTAAAGTATCTTAGTATATGAATCTTCTTGGATAGCTTGTAAGAACTGTCTTTATGACAACAAATGCAAAAAGTTCTTTGAAAGGAGGATGGAATAAACGTGTTAAGCTCATTAAGGCGCATTAATATGTCCTGTTGCCTGAGCTTTATATATAAGTGAGCTGCTGCTGCTGCTGTTGGTAATCCTGAAATGCAGTGTAGATGGCATTAAGCTCCTCAATGCAGGTGTAAATATAGATTCACAGATTTAAACCTGCAGCTCAGGGAAGCAGATAATACTGTGATGATATTCATATTAAGAGGAACATATATTGATGAAGTATGCAATGATAGGATGGTGTCTCTGTTCTCTGAGATGCATCAGTGTATTTACACATCACATAACAAAGAATAGTTTTGACTGATCACAGACAACTAAAGCACATGGATAAAAGGAATTACTGCGAAAAGTCCAGGTCTGTTATAGCACACGGGATGATTGAAAAGAAAAAACTGTTGAGATGATGGGAGTGTCTGTGGCCGGCCAGGCTGGCAGGTACCGTACATAGTGTGCGTGCCAAAACAGACAGAGCAAAGCCGATTACTCTTTCCCTTTGTCAGCAGAATTGGCTGTGCTAGGTCACAGTGGGGGAGAAAAGTCACCAAAACAACACGGAAGATCCTGATTATTCTGCTTTTTAAACATGCATGCTAAATACCATTGTCAAGAAATTTGGATAGTTAAACATCACAGCCAATAAGAAATTCACACTCTTAAAGGCCCTGTAGTTAGGCTGAATTACCAAAAGGGCAAAGCTGGTGCCCTGCAAGATCTCTGGACCCTGGAGGCCCCAAACTTACTATATTTCAGTTAGGTTGCCTCAGTGTTACAGGGAATTTGTTTGGGAATTAACAGTTAGTTCACTTTCAGTTTTACATCTGCAGTATTTACACCCCGGCTGTTCTTATTGTTCCTACTCTCTTTTTTGGCTCTACATAGCTTTCGACAAGCTCATGATTATTCTCCTCTAGTTCTGAAACAGCTGTTAAAACCTTGCTGTAATTAAATTCCACATGGCACTTTTCAGGAGGTCCCAAAGTTTTGACTTGATCTGGACCCTGTCTGAAAAAGGATCTATGTGTCAAAAACTAGTTCCAATATTTTCACTTTTGTGGCTGCAATAAACATGGGTTGAAAAACACTATCACATTGCATCATAGTCAAGAAAACTTAACACATTGCATAAAGAGGGGTGGATGGGTTGGGCTAAGCAACTAAAAAACACTGACCAGTCTTCATAATTTTACTGTAAAGGTGCACGTAAGCAAATTTAGCACTATCCGTCACTTGCACTGATCAAGTTTTCATTTGCACAATTATTAATTGTTAAGAATTAAGCCAGAAATAATATAAATTACATTCAACCCTGTTATATCATGTCTCTTTTCTTAACCAGAAATAAAGAACAAATACCCTTAAGTAATTCAAAGGCTGGTAAACATGGAAACAAAAGATCCAAGAGCAAGCCCCCAAAGTCTGATCTCCCAGGATGATGGAATTCTGTGGATGAAGATGAGCTCCAACCCCGTGAGGGACCACAAAGAGAGCCCATTGGTGGCATGTGGTGAGAGTCCTGAGCAAGAAACTGCTACCCTCCATCCTCCCCCTGCTGTGATCACTAGGTACTACGGTGTGATGGATGATGTGGGTGCAGATGATGTATTCATCCCACCACCTCCTCCATCCTACATGGCTCCTTTGCTGCCAGCAGATGGCAGCAAAGATGCTGATGTGAATTATTCTGGTGTGACCCTTGCAAATGGGGCATCTGACGCCACAGAGGCTAAAGCTAATCCAAGTGGCTTAGACTGGCATCACGGTGAGGAGCAGGTAATGGCAACACAGAATAAGGTGGATGAAGTGGTAGTTAGTACAGGATACACTTCTAAGGAGTCTATGGATGCCATATCTCCATCCGAAGACTCCATTCTAACAAAAGATCAAGACCAAACATCCATGGAGGAAAGATGCTTTGATTCATCTGGTAGACAGAATCAGGAAATCACAACAGGAGATGAAGAACATGAGAGTATTGCAATTTTGAGTGAAGGACAGGACAACTGCTCGGCAAAGGGAGGAGAGAAAGAAGAACATTCAAAACAGGTACGATCTAGCATTGAGGAAAACTTTGAAAATACGACACAGTTCGACAAAGAGGGAGACAAAACAATCTCTGAGGACATTTGTGGTCTTGCTGAGACAGGCTCAAGAGTAAGCACTGATGATGGTGGCTGCGATGATGTGAAGACAAATTCCCAGAAACTGTCCAGTCTCCATGCGAATGATAACGACTCTGGGTCCTGCAGTCCTCCAGAGCTCTGCAAACACCACCAAAACACAATGGATGCAGCAATCAATCAGCCAGTGATCCCAACAGAAAGGTCCCATGATGATGAAGAGCATGTTGACACTAGGTCTTTGAACTATACGGTTACAAAGAATAACTGGGTGAGGAGAGAGAGTGGTGCGAGTGAAACGCAAGTGTCCTGTCTCTCCTTCTCTGAAGGCTCTGAAGGGGGGTTGACAAAGGAAGAGCAGGAAGATGGAAGCAGGAGAATATCTACTGATATCCAACAAGGGGAGCAACTGCTTCAGCGTCTGCAAATGGTGAAACTGCGACAGGATGTATGTAAAGAAGACAGCCCTAAAACCTGCCGGCAGGTTGTCCAAGACACGAAAGGTGAGACAAGGGATGGGATTGACGAAGATGGCTTGAGAGCAGGAGAAGTCAATCTGATAGCTACAGGTAAGAGGGAAGAGATTAGATTTGACACTGCTGAGGATGAAGGAGCAAAGATGAACCTGATGGAGAAGGAACAGAATAGAAAGAACAGTGAGAGTAAAGATTCTGAGACAAAGATGATGTCTATGTCAGAGCAACAAATGTTTGCCAAAGCAGAGACAGAGGACTCTGATGATGTAAAGAGTGACAGCTGGGTACCTGCAGATGTGTCTCCAATCGACCACCTTGAAAGATCTTCCAACCAAATTCCCTTACTTCCCACCTGCTACAGACTCTCAGTCGCTGTGACCTCCACAGAGACGGATATCCAAGAGGAAACCCAGGGGAGGCAGAACCTGCAGAGAGCTGGTGGCGTCTTCAATCTCACAGATGATCCAGATGTGCTAGAGATTCCTTTTAAGACCAATATCTCGCTTGAGCCACTACCCACCAAGGAAGGCCCAGACCAGCGCAGTGACTGGCAGTTCTCTGAGCAGAAGATGAAGAAAGAGATAAGTCAGGAGATTCAGAGAGAGCTGGTGCTGGTCAACCAGGGAAAGATCCCAGGAGGGTACAGCAAAGGGGAAGTACGCCAGTTAAAGGAGACTAAACTGCTTTTTGAGGCTTTCCAGCAGGATAACACAGAAGGTCCAACAAGGCACCATAAACCCCCTACCTTACTTAACAAAGGTCACGTTTACCCTTCTGTGTTAGAGCGCACACGTAGCCTGGAGATGCTTTCACTCAAAAGCGTCCCTGTTTCCAGAACACATTCCCTCAGGCTGAATAATGAGACTGATGAGAAAAGCCCTGAAATCTTGAGATCAAGGAGTCCAACAGGCGGTATTCGAGACAAAACACGTTCATCCCCGTATGCAAAACAAAATAAACACACACGGATGTACAAAAGCATGGACTCCATCACAGATGACTCTGTGGAGACCAGGAGCAAAAGCAGGGTGGGAAAGACAGCACAATCCTCTCCTATCCTCAAACAAAACCCTTTCTTCAAGCTGCGTCCAGCCCTGGCTCTGCAGCCAGAGGTGGAGAAGGACATCCGGGAGGCCAAAGAAAGGGAGGAGGAGCTGCGCAGACAGAGATGCACTCTGTACGGAGAGGACAGGCTGGCAAAGGACGATGAGGAAGATTCACGATTCAAACAGAAAAGTGAACCAGGTTAGTTGAATGGTCACTGTCTTATATTTAACTTGATTGCCAGTCAGTGCTGGATTGTAACTCAATAATAAGTGATTTACTGTATATATAACTACCGTATTCCACTCAAAGAGCGTATTGTTCTTTTGTTTGTTGTTTATTCCAGTAGATCTGAGAACTTGTGTGAGCAACGTGTGTGAGCATGCACCATAGAAACAATTCTCTAATTTCATTTTGCTCAAACTTCAACTTTAGCAATGCAATTGTTTTTTCCTGACCAATCATTGATCACTGACCATTAACCATTTACAGACAAGCTTTCAACTGAGTCCCAGTTCAATCGTCTGGGACAGTTAAGTGTGTGTCAGTCGTAGAGACATACTGTTGGGCGCATTGTTGCTGGGATCCCAAGTCTCCTTTTCTAGTATAGCTGTCTATCTGGCATTCTCTGTGTTAAACGTACAGTGTTCAAAACTGAGAGCCAAATTAAAATCAAAAATTTGACTGGCAGGTGCTAATTTAGCATTATTGGATATTTACTCCAATAATGGACTTTGTGTTGCTCATGTCTCCCTTTTTCCTTGTTGCAGTAGACCCAGGTTCTCATCTGACCCTGGTTCACTTGCTGCATGTCTTTCCATTTGTCTCCGTCTTCCATTCACTCTGTCCCTGTTTAATAAAGCAAAATTCCAAAAAGTAATCTTGAATAAAAAAATATCAAATTCTAAACAAACCATTTCTACGGTTCAACAGGTAATCATCATTATCGCTAGTGTGTTAAAACTAAGTTTTCTTAAAATGCTATGAGAAGATGACTGCAAAAACAAACACACAAACATTTACACATTTTCATCACTAAGTTGCTAAGATACTACCATGTCTGATAAGAGTCACTTAGATCTTTATTCATTGCACATCCCAGCCTTCTGACACTCTGTCTGAGCACTTTAATGAATGCCTCTCTACATTAGCATCACATAGTGTTATCTAAGGAGTCTTATCGACAACTTAGTGTCAACCCTGTCACAAGTGGTTAAGGGCGCATCACTCTCACAGCCGCCTGATATGAGTCAGCAGATGCCAGTGGGCTGAGTGACAACATGAAGGCTACTTTGTGCACTCCAGCTCCAGCCAGGGGCAGGGTGGGTCTCCGTTATAGTGTTGTGTAAATACAAATGACTTCAGACAGCTGATAGGTGATGGTGGAAATATGTACTAGACAGTTTGTGTGCATTTTTTAATGTCTGTTTTTTTGCCCATATATCCAGCACATGCTGGGCAGCACAACAGTTCAGCCAGCCAGGGAGTATGTCATTATGCAGGACCGTGTTTGTATTTTCAGCCATGGCGGCTGGGTAATGATGTCTGGGGTTGACTCAAGGTGAAACTGATGAAGCAACATGTGACAACAACATAATATGTCTGGGGGTAAAACCGGGCTAAACTGAAGGAAGGGACTCATTTTTAAGGTCAAATAAGCTGTCGCCTCTTTACTAACCAGCCATGACACAATACTTAATGACAATGGATTACCCATACACTTTGATATCTTCACAGTGGAGCTTTCAGAGCTGTTATTTTACAATACATTGAAAATATAACCTTCAAATATATATCAGATCCTTCATGTCAAACCAACACCCCTTTAAGAGTTCCAACATGCTAAATATACACACCTAAAACAACTACATTGAATATAATTGGCTGCTCATTATGCTGTTGTTACTATGCCGGCGAGCTGTTCATTCTATTCCCGTTTCCTGTTTCACAATTAAAAAAGGGAAATGTGTCATAAATTACAAAACTAAAAATTTAGTTTCTCCTTTTAGTCAGGAATGAACGTCTCAATGGTGAGTCTTCCCTCCATCCTGGGAGAGATTACTTGCTCTGTGGCCACAAAGAGAGCAACAGCCCTGCAGGTGGATGTGATGCATAGTCGGGCGGGCTCTGATGGGGACTGGTTTTTATTTTCGTGTAGCCCCACGCAGCTGTACATGCGTTCAGCTTGTTTATTAGAAAGCGGATGACTGAAAGACTGTATTGCAGATTCATGTGAGGCTAGTCTTGCTCCAATCCAGCTCACATGCATCACTTCCTCTCACTGTGCCGCCTGTGATTCTCTTTGCACTGCAGTGAGCGAGTAATCTCCAATGGGAAGGACCTGAACACTCTGGGACAGTCTCTTTAATGCAGAATCTCAGTTTGTTAAAGGTTCCTAATTTGAAGTTTTAGCAGTAAACTAAATCTGCTTAAAGCTGTACAACTGGCAGTGTAGCTACTACAATGCAGACTGGATGCTGCAGTAACTTCCTGGTGTCTCTCCAAACAAAACTCATCTTGCTCAGCAGGACGTGTCAACTATTACTTCTTCATGTTCTGTTGATATGAGTTCATTTATAGTGTGTTTTTTCACTAACTATCTAGCATATTCTTACTAGCTGCACCTGTTGTTTACGAGCAGAAATAATAACCAACAGGTGCCTTCATGCATGTTAAAGTAATTTCAGCACAGGGCTGATAGCGTAGCATGCACTCTGATAAAGCTCCAAGCACCAGCCTACATAAGGTAATCTGTGACTCCCTTCATAACAGTATGACATGTGGCTGGCCTTGGATGTAACACACAGGTAAAACGGTAGGTAGTAAGCTATTTAGCCAGAAATGGAGCAGACGTACCGAATAGGATTAGCCTGGTTAAATGTGTGAAATCCTTAAAGGTTTAATGGAAGACTGCTGCCTGAAATCAAATCCATTCATATTATCCTCTCATATTTTACTTTCTCTCCTTCAGACGTCAGGAAACAGTCCAGTGGGAAACTGGAACGGATTTGGCCGCCACCCTCTAAGACTGACCAGACAAAGTCTCAGCAGATGCAGGTGACGTACCATTCAGATATGTTACTGCATTGTTTTCCTGAATCATGCAGTACTGAACCTTAAATGACTGAAAATGACGTAGGTACTCCAAATTGCTATTTGTTTTTAAAAATACCTGGATTAGTACAAGTGGTTCTGAAATGAGGATCTTATCCTCTGCTCTTAATCCTGCTCCTTTGTCTGTCTTATCTCACAGCAGGAGCCAAAAGTTCACAGAGCAGGAGGTCAGAAGGCTCCTCTGTGGCAGCGCTGGGAGACCGGCATGATCAACGGAAAGCCGTCCAAGGAAAACAACTAATATCGGCCATCCTGATGTCTTCAACACCACAAGTAGAATATCAATAATCTGCAATGCTAGAGTTGCACAAGGCCAATATTTATCAATACAAGCATTTATCAAAGTAGTTCTGGCTTTTATGCTTCCTGGCTTGGTACCTGTGTCAAATGTCCTTTTGATATCTTTAAGATTAGTTTTATTCAGCACATAAATAAAGACAGTGTATCATTCCAATCACTCTTTCCAACATCATATTATGTAAACAATAACAGTCTTTTAGGGTAGTCATACTGTGGTACTAAATGGGTTTTTGATCGGATGCCACTCCAACAAATTGGCACACAGTGTTGATGTCATTTTGTACAATTCATCCTCTGTGAGTTCCAACTGCATCAGTAATCTTTTACTTTGTTTTTCAGTTGGTTTTTGAATAAATTATCCACTGCGGCAAAATGTCAGGTTTTCACACTTTTGTTCAACATTGGTTTGTTGTTTACACACTTTTTTTAAAGTTTTGTTTGTATCATTTACACAATGGTTATGTGCAGAAAGCTAACACTATATCTTTTCCAACTTCAGTTGAGACTTGAAAGGAGGGTTTACCAGCTAGGAGCCTAAAAATGTCTGCCTGTGTTATCAACTGGAACTGTGGAAGTTTAAAAGATATAGGTGTTTATTAGGCAGATGCATTATGGGAAATGTTTTTGAGACTTGACCTATATTAGTCAATAAACTTAATTTAAAAAATGACTGGCTCTGGCTACCTGTTTTTTATTTCTTTTTTAACTTTGTTTTGTCTGTTTCTTGTTAGACAAGCTGCCAAATGGAGATTTGCAATTGGGAGACATAATTTAATTTATTAATTTAACAGTTTTGGTGCCGTCTGTGTCAAAAGACTGAGGTGACTGTAATTTAGTTATTAATTTAAAAAGAAGTCCATGGTAAATGAAGCCATATGAAAAAGGTCAAGAAAACTTGGTTGACATGTGTTCACATTTACTAGAGAGCTTGGTTTCTAATCCCACAGACAGAAGCACACAGCTTAGGCCTTCTAAGTACCATCTGTCAGGACAAGTGACTCTGCCAAGGGAGGATGGACTTTCACTCTGCCCTTTCTGGCTCCGATATAGATCGTTCTCACAACCCACAAGCAGCAGGCGCGGCCAGGGCCTGGGTTTCAGCTGCTATGACCATTTTAGCGTCAGCATTTAGAGGACATAGTGTACATCTCGCAGCATGTTCCGTTAGGAGACACCAGCCTCATCCCTCCAACTGATAACACATCTAAATGTGCTGTATTTGACATTCAGCCTGTGGGCTGGGATTGCCAGCACATGGCTCTCACCTCTGATCTTGTATGTAAACACGTGCCCAGGACGCCATTACTCCACCAAATCATCATGTAACCAATAGATTCCATTCACATTTACTGTGACTCTACTTTTAAATCTATTTAAGTAATAAAATACCAAAGGCTTTTAAAGCACAATGTTCTATAAAGATAGTGCCTCCAAATATTTGGCTTGTGGGCTTCTAAAACGGAGCACAACTATGAGATAAAAATAATCTCAAATCAAGTCCAAAAACACATTGCATTTCTGTATCATAATGTTGTTTACCCCACTAAACGCCAACAATCAACTCACACACCAGAAGGCCTCATGACCCAACAGTATGTTAAGTATTTAAAACTAAATCAAGCCACAATCGTAAAATGCTTCAAAGTCTTGAGGATTTTGAAATGAATCGTTTTTGTGTTACCTTTCTAACAGATGATTTAAATTGTTTTCACTGCTGGTAAACAAGCAGACATTAAAAAAGATGCAATCAGTAGAACATATATTCACATTTAACCCCTATATAACAACAACAACAATCTAATTTAGTTGTGACTGATTTGATCTATTTAAATAATTTATTTTGTAATTTAACTAAATACACCTAATCATATAAGTAGTGAACATTTTTTTGAATGAAATGTTTAAGTTAAGAAGTAAAAATGAAACACCATAGTACAGTTCATGTTTTGCACTACATTGTCATTAGCAAGTGCCTTCATAGTACAAAGTAGTCTGATTATATTTGAATGACGTAGAAGACATTGTCTGTCTTTATATTTACAGCAAGGTCTTATATCCTATCTAAACATGTTATTAAGCATCTACATATAAGATGATATTATGGTCTTCATTTAACATCGTCTACAGAAGAAGTCTGAGGCATACATTATGGCATGTCATCGTGAACTGCAATCTGCATATGATTCTTCATATTGTTATCCATATAGGAGTTCATGCTGAAGTTGAAATTCATCTTGCAAATACAAAACATTCCTTCATTAATTACAGCTAGATATTTTTCCAGACTATTTATTCATTGTGATATAAATGAAAGGATTTTTCTATATTTCCCACTGGAGGGCAGTATAGCCTCAATTATCAAGAAACAGAGCGTCAATGCAAAATCAAGGCATCATGTCTGTAGACATCGTTACCTAAATAGCTTGTTAATTCAAGTGTGTATTGAAAGCACTGGGTTAAATGGTTGGATGTGGTGGTATTTCCATGGATATTAAATGATAAAATTAGAAAAAATGCATTTCTTTAAAGCAACCCAAAACTGTAAAATAACATTACTTTCCAGAGACAAATAAGGTTTGTTCATTTTTTAGGAACGCTAACACGATGCCAAGGAGTCAGTTCATAACAAGAGTAAACATATGCTGAGAATGTACAGTCGTTATGTAACATCTGTAATGTATCCAATGATGACTCACGTACTTCACAGAACCGGAGTCACAGCTACATGTATTATCAATTCTATGAACACGACGAGGAATAAAGTTGCTTAAGAGCACATCTGCGTCATTTTCTGCAACAGCATGTGGGTGGTAATTTCTTCAGATGTTTGGCTCACACTCTGAGTCATTCATGAGGGCTGTCATGTACACGGCGCATTAGGGCTGTGTTGTTCTAAAAAAGAAACAAACTCTGCTCCAGCGAAAACACAAACAACACGTCAGTGAGATGGATCTCACAGCCGTGTTATCAATTCAAACTGCACTTAAATCACAAGGATAAGAGACACGCTTGGGGCGGAGCAGGAGCAGAATAAACTTTCTATTAAGTATTAGGGAGAACATGTGAGCAGGAAATAAATCTGTTGAGGGTGGAGGTTCAGGGACACAAGTTAATTTCCATTGCTTCATTTAGTCTGGCAAAAAAAAAAAAAAAAAAAAAAATCAACAACAACTACAGTTGAAGGGAAAAAATAATTAGGTAACAGGGCAAACATAGGGTTCATAATGCAGAGACGGGGGCCAAATGAAGACAGTTCTCTCCACTCAGTGCTATTATTGTATTTCAGCTTGTCCTCATTGCACAAATACCAAGAGCTTTGTGAGTGGGTGCTGATGAGGGAGTAGAACAGTGACAGCTCTGACATCACCGCTTCTTCAGCGATGTGAGATAGGGCTCGACTCGGATCTGCACCAGCGGCAGCAACCTAACGCAATGGACAGATGATGGATGACTCATTCTTCCCACCCACACCACTTCCCATCATCAGGATCCATCATCAAGGAACTCTCACTCGGCTCCAAATTAAACTCTTCCACATACTCCACACAGAACAAAAGTCTCACTCAGGGGAAGGCTAAACACACAGACTGAATAAAAAAAAGTAGACATAGTCTGTGTGAAATCTAGCAGTGCTTTGTGGATTATAACTATAAAGCCTCAGGATTCTTGTCCCTGCATTTTGGCAGTGGTCATCTTGGTTTTTGTATTAACCACAAATTGATTGTCTTTGCATGAAGAGGTAAAGTACAAAAGTAACTGCTTAAAGTGTGAGGACAAAAAAATCTATTAATTTCATAAACTGTTAAACACTGTGGTGAAGTTTAAAGATGAAAACACACAGCGCAAAGTAGTGGTGACCAGTCAATCACATGATAGCCCTAACCTAGAGAATACCTTTATCCTCTATTTTACTCTAAATGGGACCATTATTTACAACAACAAAAAAATAAAAATTATACAGTCAGTGCAGTCCCAAATCCAGTGAAAAGTAGGGTCATTTTCTCAAACTTCATAAAGATTTCTAAGTTCAAGGCACTTGTATTGACTTCACTTTGTGGACCCAGAGGTTGCTGCTGGGCTAATGTAGTTCGGATGCTACAGAAAAGAAAAGGAAAAGGGAAAGATATTGTAGATCTTCTCAATCAGGACTTAATTAACACATTTTGAATCAGCTGTTATACCTCAACAAAAAAGTCTTGTAATGGGAATACATACATAGCAAGTTAGCAAATAGAGCTTTAATAGCTAAACGTAACGAATAACTAGTATGAAAACCAGCTAAAAGTCAGTTATAGCAGGTTGATAAAAACCCAAATAAGCAACATTAATAAAGCTTAAATTGTTCATTTAAAATAGGTTTTCAAATACATGGTTCAAATAAGATGGTTAGATTGAAGTTAAGCAAAATGAGTAAACAGCTGACAGAGATAAGTAGAATAAATGGTTTCTTAGCTAATGGATAAAAGACAGTAAGCTAGTGAACTAATGGAAAGTGAGGTTTTTAGAGGAGGTACTTAGCTGAACGTAACAGGTAAAAATCGTAAAAGTAATAGATTAATATTAGTTAAAAAATAGTTAGCTAAAAGTAATAGATGAACATCTGAACGAGTAAGCTAGAAGTACTGGACATATGGCTAAAATGGTTAGCTTACAAAAATAAATAAGAATTTGATGGCTAAAATCTTGCTGTTGATAGTTAGCTATACAACAGTGTGTACAAAGTGTCTTGTAACAATGCAAACAAAACAGCCTAAACTGTTTTACTTTTTGAGAAACATTGTAGCACAACAACATGTGGCTTTGTGCAACAAACAGTGAGATAATTCAATTTACAATCTGGAACATATCAGGTGGTGTCGCTGAAGGCATAACAGAGTTCATGTGGGCTGGGAGGACATATCTCATTGGACCAAAAAAAAACAACAAAAACAAATGTTAAGCTACACTGCTGTATGCACGTTTACATTAACTGTTCTTGCTTTATCATATTTTCTCACTCTACAGAGGGCTTTTGCTCAGAGTGTTGGCCTTGCCTGCGTTTGTTGAATTACTGAAGTGAAATGAATGAATAAACTCTGTGTAGCTGCAGAGTGAGGTAAGGACAGACTAAGCAGACCTCAGATGGCCCTGCTTTCGTTGAGCCATTGTCCTCAACAAACCCTTCTATTTGCTAGCGCGCTTCCCTCCTCCTTCTCTCAGCTCCAGCGCTTTTCTTTTCACACAATGAAAACTCAATTGTCTAATTCCATGATCCCACATTACAACAGCCAACAATAATATAAAGGAGTCATGCATGAGAAGATGAGTGTTGGGTGAATGGCTTTTATTCGTCTTTGTCTCCTTGCATTAGCTTCTCTGTTTTTAAAAGTTCTGGGTAAACTGTTGACATCTATTTCTTTCTAGATAGCAGAAGGATTTTCTCTTGAAATGCATTTTTGGGGAACTGAAGCAAATGAGCAATTTCCTTCATGCATTTGAAATGTCATTTTAGCCAACTATTGTCAGTTCCAAAGAATCTATGTCGTGCAGAAGTGTATAAGTTCAAGGCTTCACACAAGCTTGTCCTACTTCCTTTTATCTGCCCTTCAAAGTCTTCACACATTAGCTTCAAATATCACATTATTGGGGTTAAACCATGGTGCAGAGGTTCTCTCCTCACATGTTCTCCGTGTCGGTGTGAGTTCTCAACAAGGCCTCTGGCTTATCGACCAGTCCAAAGACATGAATCTTAGGTTTACATGTCCGTAGGAGTGAAGAATGTGAGTCTCTATGTGTCAGCCCTGTGATAAGTGACCCGAGTTTGGCTATGCACTTAATGATCATGAATTATTTAATGTGTTCTCTTAACTTTATTATTATTCATTTTAAAGAATAAACAGGGTCAGTCGAAAATGTATTATTTAAATTGTTGTGTTTGCATGAATAATATTCATTAAGATTTATTATGGTAACTACAGTGGCACTCAAGGCCAATGGTGCATTCACATGCTCCTCGGATCTCCCCATTTCCTGAGCTGGAACCATGGCTTCTATGCATAGATGTGACAAAGAAGATGTAATTTACTTTAATGCTCAGAGCATTTAAAGACATTAATAGCTGTTTCCAGTATAAGTACAACAATGAAGAGCAGAGGTAATGATCAGGTAAGCTAAATATGATTGGAAAACATTTTTTTTGTTTTCCCAGCACATATGAATGCATGAATGGAGCCCAAACTCCTTAACTTGCAATATTATTGAAGGTAAAACATGTTTTATTTGTAAGACTTGAATCAACTCCAAATTTTAATTAGTTCCTACTTGGCCCATGGTACACTTTCTTGGCCAAATTTTCGGCAGATTTTCTTACTTTTGGTAGGAGCCATGCGAACTGTTTCCTGACATTAACCTCAGCTAAGCTAACCGTCCCTGGCTCTAGCTTCCCTTAAATCACTTCTGAAGACTACTCTGTGAAGCAGACTAAAACTGGAATCATGCATGTATAAAACTATTATGCTCTAGTTCAGGTTTTCTCTACAAGACATGAGCATATTTTCTCTCCTCAGAAAGCTACTGTAAAAAAAATTTAAAAAGAGAGAAAAGGGGTTCAAAGCAAACTGGGCCACAACAGCATAACCACAAGCTACTCTGTAATTCCTGCCCTACTGGATGTAGTCAGCACTTATTCCAGCATCTCCTTAAAAAAAGTATAATAGTTGATTTTAGAAAGTACTCAGACAGGGATGAGTATTTTTTACATGAAATGAATTAGTTGACACCCCGGACATATTGGGATATATCAGTTTAAGTACAAAAATATTGCTGTTTGGGGTTCAGGGTGGTCTAAGATACGCCATCCATCACTTTGTGACAAAGCCTTACCCTGAACAACTTTCTAATCCTTTACATTTTGATTCCATCCCTTGGCCGCTGGCCTGGGCGGCTGGCTTTGAGCATCAGGGGAGCAGTTCACTTTGGGTTAAGCCCTTTCAACTGCTTAAAGCCCCTTTTTGCATGGTTTGCCTCTCTTGTGGCTGCTGCTGAAATGCCTCCCATTCTATTTTAGGATTTAAAGGAATGACAGTATTCTCGCTCGACTCTCAAGAAAATCCTTTCAACCCACTGTATAGAACACCACTGGGATTAGGTTGCAGTCTGCATTACATAAAAGTGAAGATCACACCCGCGATGAATGTTAAACCAAAAAAAGGAAGCCTCCCATGAGAACAACAATAACCATTCTCACAGCTTCCAGTGTGCTGGGGGCTGTGGTGGGAATTAGGTCTATAACAAAAATGCTTGAAATTTCAAGAGGTGTTGTCAACAGAATGGTAGTCAGATACATACAAACTGTAGACAATGCAGCAGCCTATAAGTCCTTTCTCTGCCTTTGGGAAACAGAATGAAACAAGCAGAACTAATTACAAATATCTTTCTGTAATCATCTTAAATAAATGGAAAGATTAAGTGGTAAGTGCAGTAGCCTTTATGTATTAAATCATATAGAAAGTTACATAAACATTAGAAAATACATCCGCCATGGTTCCTGTATCAGGATTAACTTAAGACTTATTAAAGATTTAAAAAGTGCAAGGTCAGGAAAAGTACACAGTGTTCCTAATCATGGAGGGTTTTACCCAAAGTTCCATGGACTGGCCCAACCTTCACATCACAGCAGAAATGAAGACATCTTTGTTCGTTTTTCATCATCATGGCTGTGACAGAATGTTAATGTTTAGACATAAATCCTTCTGTAGCATTATAAGCAACCCAGAAACAGCATGACACGCCTGACACACTTAAATGCAGCATCCTTACACTTCCATTATCTACTATGTTCTGCTGTCTTATACTGTCTTCATAGTAGGCTTGTAAAAGGATATATTGTAAATACTGATTAAAAAGGGATTCTAGGAAACTGGAACTTAGATGGTCACGGGAGCACAAGACTCAACCATGGCCAATTCAGGCTGTAAAACATAAGGCTTGTCTCATATAATTACTTACAAACAACAAACAAAACACAGAAACACAGTCTGAAAGGGATCCTGTGTTGTTATTGTCAAAACTTTAGAAAATGTTGAAGATGTCAAGATGTGGCTCTAAACAGCAAACAAGCTTACAGTAAACAGATGAAGTTACTGAGGCTGAAGCTGAATTTCCGAATGTCAAACGTCCTTTGTTTTGATTTTGCTTTGTTTCAACCTTTTTGATAAGGGTTTGAGAAATCTGCAGCAATTACTCTTGATACTGGAGAAAGTCCTGAATCTGATTATGAGCTGAAATTTCAGTTATAAGAAACATTAACTAATTTATCAAGCTAAAAAATGGACTTACTTTACGGGCACTTCATAGATGCCATGTTTGCAAAATCATCAACTATAGAGAATCATGTAATTAATTGCAATTAAGTATTTTAATCCATAAACAAGGCTAACAATACTAATGTAGTTAAATATGAGTTAAAATAACTTAAGTTGACTTTTGGAGGACATAAGCTATGGTCTCCTTGATTAAAGTCCTGTGCTTGTTTGACCCATGTATCTAACACGACCTCCTCCCTATGTGGATTTTGTCATGCTTTATACTAGGTGGTTTGACGTCTTGCCCTCATCTTATTTACTACAGCCACTAGAGGGCCATAACTCACAACAAACCTAAATATGGGTCAAAATAAAATGCAACTACCATCTTTTTTATTTTATTTTTTTTTTGAGTGAGGGCTAATAAGAAAAACGTTGTAAAGAGTCAGTTATTTACTTGAAACTCTCTTGTCATCATATCCACATAATGTTTTCATATATTTCTACAACCACTACAGTCTACCTGTAAAACATCATCTGCTGCAAAAACACGAAACATCAAAGAAAAGGAAACAAAGTGGAAACAGAGCATCCCGTGTGATTTGTAGGTAGCACACCAATAGATTATGCTCGTGAAAAGCCTGGGCAATATGCGATGCAACAACGTCGTTTCTCATGTTGCATGTCTACTTTGGATGTAATCTGTGTATCACGGCTTAGAGGTTTACTATACTGTGTGTACCGTGGAGCCTCTCAGCTAAAGGAGAAGAAAGCGGAGAGATTACTGAACAAACAAATTATGACACACATCAGAAATAGTTTCAACATCTGTCCACATTTGTGCAGGAAAAAAATGCAGTTTTAATTGTTATTTGGGGGGGATATGCCTATCAAAAGCTGTTATAATGGCTGAGGGTCAACAATTCCAGACTCTGTGCCAAGGCTGCCCCGGCTGGACCTGAGCGCTCAGGACACTGTGCCACTGTCATGCTGGCATGAACAAGGTGGAAACTGGGGCATCTATATCTGTATTACCCTCTGATTATGAACAGATTATGCAACCACACAGCGTGCTTTACATAACCAGTTATGGCCATGCTCTGCTCTTCTATACACCCTTTGTTTTCAAACTGAATAATTCAAAAGCCCCAACCCCCCATCTCTTTCCAAGCAGTCTGCCCTCCTGACATCCAATCAAATCCGTTATGACACATGAACTCCTCATGCTGGGATTTATCTTTGTTTTTGTTATGAAGTGAGGATCATTATGACAGGGATGTAAATTCGAGCCTGACTGAGAAGGATGGTGCGCTGACACAAAAAACTGCAGCTTCTGGGATGAATGTTGTTTATTGAGTGTGCACAGAGTTATCTGAAATGACTGATAGTGCTGATAATATTGTGCAGATACAGTCAATTTTCAGTTACACGGACAAACAAACACTTTTTCTTAGAAAGTGCCGTGTGACCTGCCAGATCTCTTCCTAAATCTTTGCTTGAAATACACTTTTATGAACTTGCTTTTATGGCTTCAGCTGCAGTTAGTTTTACATCTTAGGGGTTGTATGAAAATTAGTCTGGGGGAAGGGGGGGTGGAGACAGTGGGGTAATATGCAAGAAAGATTTCTCATTCCAGAACTATTTTTACCACTTGACTTGAAATTGTTATATCACAAAGATGGCTTTTATTTTGATTATTGACCATTTGCTCCTTGGGAAAAGATTCCTAACACTAACATCATGTATTTGATTATTCTTTATAAACACTGGGCTACAGCATCATCTGACCTAATTCAGATTTATTCACAATTAAAGACCTGTCTGCAGGATTTAGTGAAAGGTATTTATGATGTGTAACCCATGGGATTATACTCTCTTGAAACATAATTATGAATTGAGAATATTACATTCTGGAAATAGACTCCCTAAATCTTTACTTGGTCAGTGCAGTTCTCTCTGTGCACTTACTATGTGCTGGAATAACAGTTTCCAGATCTAGCTCTTTCATAATAAATGAGTCATATAACCCAACCAAATAATATTTAATGTTTATTTCTTGATTTTTTCTTTTCTTTTTGCTTTTATTTATTTCTTTTCTTTAAAGAACATTATCTATCTTTGATTTTAGAGATGTGATTTGTAAGTGGAATTCATAATTTCTGTTCTTGTTATTTGTGCATCAGTACTGACCGCAACAAGCAAACTGGGAGAACAGCAGACTAGAGTGTGCTGTGGCTACTCTGAGCTCTGGGTCAACAGAAAAAACAAAAACAAACGTATCATCATTATGTCACATGGAGTCTGGACCACTTCAGGATACAGCTCAATCCTGTCCTGGTGTCACTTATTATGACTGATCTGAGAAGACATTTGGTTACACAAAACAAACCCTGCAGGGACTTCAGAAGTGCTTGACAACGATTTGAACTTTTATTTTATATTTGAACCTGTCAATTTTGTTATGATCTGCACAGTTGTGTGCAGATTTTCCTGTTATTTTGATTAATCCTTCCACATTCCCCATAGACATGTCCCCTCCAATATACGTAATTTGTTTTATGAGCATTTCATAAGCCACCCCACCCCCTACCCCAAACGATCAAAAGTGGTTGCTTTGGAAACAGTGTGACGTATTTGAGAGCCCAAGAATAGAAGCATGAGGAAATCGGGTCTGAGGCTCTTGGCTTCTTCTTCACTACTGGTCTGAGTACATTTCCAAATGTTTTTCCTCTGGTGTGTGTTGGGGGTTTAATGACGCTGACATTCTTGTGTGATTACAGAGCAGACAGCAGCAGGGTCTGTGCTGGCGTGGTGCTGAGGAGGTTACCTTCTCCTGGTTTCCCAGAAAAAAAAAAGCATCACCTGGCAGGTGGAGCAGACTGAGGTCATGACTGATGCATTAAGCTGCAGAAACGACTGAAACATTTAGTAGCAGATCATATATTAATGACTGCCTTAACAACGAATTATCAATAAACATATACCCGCATGCGCACAGACACACGCACACGCTCTGCGCGTTATGAAACAGCCCCCCAAGTCAAACAAACTGAGTCATAGCCTATTTATAGCTACCGCAATACATCTCCCATGTGTATGAGCCTTGGATGGAGGCTCTACTGTGTGTCTGCAGTATAGACAAGCTGTTACATAAATGTGTTTCTGCATACATGTCCCAGGGGAGCGGTGATTCACAATATGAGCATAGCTCTCTTTTTAACTGCATTTTTCTTAGTCATCAGCCAAGCAAAAAATAATTATCAAGGCAGCTATATTTAGGCATGCATTTACACATTTTTCTAGATACAATTGTGGAAGAACAGCAAAGCAGATTCTGACCACAAAAAGTGCTTCATTATTATTTAAACTAATAGTTCCACATTTAAGGAAATACATGTATTTTTTTTTCTTGCTGAGACAGAGAAGAAATTTCTCTTCTTATGTCTGCATGATAAAAATGAAGTGACTGCAGGAAGCCAGTAGGCTTAGTTTAGCATTAAGACAAAAAGGGAGAAAGCTGCTAGCCTAGCTTTGTCAAAAGACACTAATTCTGCCTACCAACACCCATAAAAATACAGTGGATATAAAGTCTACATACCCCTGTAGAAATGCCAGGCTTTTGGGATGAAAAAAAAAAGATGAATAATGTAGCCTATATTGTGAACAATTCAAATTTTAAAAAAATCCTGAAATCTTTAAGGGGAAATATTAAAAATAGAAGACTTCCAATAACATAATACATGAGTGTGCACAGGATGCAGTCTGGGCTTTGGCTGGGCTATTCCAAAACTTGTTCTGGTGAAGCCGTGCTTTTGTGATTTGGATGTTCCCTTTAGGTTGTTTCTTGATGACAGGTGAAATTGACTGTGTTTGGAACTGATCATAATAAGTTCCCTTGTTCCAGCTGGAGAAAAACCCCAAAGCCTGATGCTGCCACCACCATGCTTCACTGTGGGTTTGGTGTTCTTGGGGTGGTGTGCACTGTTGTTTTTGCACCAAACATACTTTTGGGAATAATGGCCAAAATGTTCAACCTTGGTTTCATTTAACCATAACACATTTTCAAGCTTTTGGGGGACTTTGTGTATTTTTTCATAAAATTTAGCTGGGCTTGGATATTTTTCCTCTGAAGAACTATACGCCTGTTAGGTCTCTTCAGTTATCTATTGCTGCATCTTATTTGTTTTATCTGTACAAAAACAATACTGCTCCAGTGTTGTGCTATGTTCAGCTGCCCCATGGCTGGTTGTGGCTTCAGATTTAAACCCAGTGTTAGTGATCCTTTAATCTAAATCTTGGCAAGAAAGATAATGAGTGTTAAGCATTTTCACTGTTGCAGTCAACATATGTTGTAACAGCAGTGAATATAACGCAATGTTACTGTGTAATTGCAGAAATAGATGAAGCAGAACCAAAATATTAAAAAAAAAAGAGAAGAAAGAGGATAAAGTGCAATGTTTAACTCGATTTGAAGTGATAAACATGCTGGGGTCAACAATGTGGTAACCATAAAACTCAATTTGCATTTCTTAGGATATAACATTACCGACAGCTCGTCTTTTCTTGCATAATACTGGTTGAATAGCACTGACTGTTATCACATTAGATAACGTTATATAGCAAGAGAAATGAGGCCAAGCTGCTAGTGGCTTAATAATACTGTGTTGCTGCAGCACACTGTGTCACTGCAGAGGGATTTTCTTCCGAGCCATAATGAAGCAAACATTAGTAAAGGATTATCTTAAACAACATCAAACTGCAATTACAGCACAAATGGGAATAAATGCAAGAGGACTCCAAAAACACGCTGAGCGGTAAACCACACAGGAGAAAAGATCAGAGAAAGTGGCGTTGTTGTGAAAGGTGACACGCAGCTAAAAGTGATCAATGGCTATCTACGTGACCTTCTTCCTGCTAACTGTGTCAGCGGAGTGACGGCCTCCTCCCTCCTCTGTCCTCCTCTCTGGACTTCCCCTGTGGTCTAATTCAGAGTGTATTTTAAGCTCGTCCCCCACCACCTCCTGCAGGGCAATTTACGTAACATGCCTTTGCCCATCAACGTTGGCTAACACCTCCCAGCTCATGTGTCTGACTCCCAGTGGCTGCTTCTGTAAAAGCCGGTCAGCTGGTGTAAACAGCCTCACTGAGAGTCTTGTCTGTGCCACCCACTTGGCAGGAACAGGGCACGGATATTTGTATCCATCCTGCTGCCCACCACTGCTGCAGATCCCAGACCGGATGAATTATGAAGAAAGCCAGGATGTGAAAATGACTGTCTGGGCCTGTGAAATCTCATTCTAAATGCAGTTTACAAATGTTATGAAGAGCTGTGTTTACTGCCAGAGCTGGTACAGCTTCCTCCGGGAAAAAACTCATGCTTTTACAACTTCTACCATTGTTTTACAAGCATTAATAAGGTAGTTTTACAAACTGCTAGCACCGCTTATGAACTCTTACTGCTAATTATGCGTAGGGAAAAATGCATGTGTGCTGTCAAATACTCAAAATGATCTATGAAGTTTCCTGGAAAGAGCTATGTGGTATTGATTGATCTGAAAAGATTATTTCACTTCAGTTTTTCTTTGAGCTCATATGCAGTTGTTCTTTAAAAAACCTGCTGAATTATGTTTTGAAATGACTGAAAAAATGGCCGAGATGCTTTCAAAGCAAAATAGGTTTTCATTAAGGGAAATGGAAATGGAGCCCCAGTCTGCAGATAATCTTTTTGTTCAAAAGATGAACTGTTTGGTCTGCTGGAGCCAATCGGAGAGAGCTGATGGCTAGTCGGCCTCAGGTTTTGCTGCTTTGCACTGGACACGGTGCTTTATTGGGTCCTGAGCAATGCAAGTAGCATGAAAGGGCACTTGGATTCAAACTTTACTGGCAAGTCTGCAGTGCAATATCTTAAGCGCACTATCTTTTGTGAAGGACATATTACGACAGGGCAGATGGCGGTTGCAAATGTTTATCAGTTGCAAGGGATGCACAATTATTTGTGCTGTCAGAGGCCCCAGTTCATTTTCTGTCTGATCCTTGGCCCTTGATGTCCCATGACAAAGCCATGGAAAGAGCTTTTCTCTTGTATTAGATTGTGGAGGGCATATAGTATAGATTATGTGATATCAGCCTGTCAGATTCTTGTAAGAGGATCTGCTTGTTGTGGATGGGGTGGTGACAATTTAAATGAAAAAAGACACTGGCAGCAGCACGGCAACAGTAACACTCTGTGAGGACATCACACATGTGGGCCACAACAGTTCAGTGGTGGCAGTATGTCCTGGGCATTAGCTTTGGAAATAGTGACCAATTACTGCTTTAAAAGTAAAGAGCTGTGTTTAAAACCCATTTACCAATGACTTTTGAGGTTCTATATTTTGGCCGAACACAACTATTGAATGGAGGGAAAGATGTAAAGCTATGACAGGCTCTTCTAGCAGCTCGTAAGAAAACAGGAAGTGATTACATCCAGCAACTCCTACACTTGAAGGAGTGGTTTGGAATAATTCTTGCAAAATATAAAATGGAAAAGTTAACTTACTGCCTGAAAATTCAGAAAGTTAAGTTCAACCCTTATTCGGGCTAAATAGATGGAATTCTTTACCCTGACACAACCTGAATGTCTTATGTTTGAATACTGTGTAAGTCACCTTGGTTCCTATGTTTTGAAACTTGAAAAAAAGAGGGGGGGTTATGGATGCTGTAATTTTATTCTGAGAAAAGGGTTGTATTCTATTCTCATGTGTGCAGCATTTCCCTAATAAAAACGTGAATGAAAGAAAATATATAAGTAAAAAGCTAGTAAGTGTCTCATTTATGTGTGATGCTTGGAGAGCAAAAACAACATATCTCAGTGCACTTTGCACAACCAGCAGAATGAGACTCTTTACCTGTAAATATGGTATTTCTCTATACACTACAGGCAGTCAGAAAGTCCTCATGAAAATGTTTGCTAGCTCCCCTGAGACATGAGATGTTTTTCAGTTGAGACAACACCCTCTGTTTACAGGGTCCTCTGGCCCCTCTCCCCTGCAGGTCACAGCTACAAGGTTATCCGTTCCATAAGAGGCTGTGCTAGAATGTCAAGAATTCAGCTCAAACTTGTTGAACCCGTTCCTCTCTTTATGTTGTTTTCCCACTTGGCCGGTCACCACACATTGCTGAGTGACCTGCTGATGCTTGTATTAGGTAATGCACTTGTGAGGAAAAACAAAACATGAGATTAAAGTGTTTATACCCATTTTAGAGATAAAACAAAAAGAATCCAGCAAATACAGAATGCACCTTCACTGAATGTATCTATCAAGTCTTCTGTTGTACCAAACAAAACTTCAAACGCTGGAGCTTTTTTTTTTGCAATTCTTATATTTTTCAGCTGAAGGACAAGTGTTGTGCTAAGATCCTCTTTATTGTTTTTTTCTTAATTTCCATAGAAGTCCAAGTTTAAACCACTTTCTCAAGTAAATGTGTTACATACACATATTACAAAAGCTGAACTGCATGCATGGTGTAACCCACTTCCTGTTGCATAAATCAAACGGACATTGTGAAGAATAGTCCTGTATTAAATTACTACACTTCTACACATAAAATACAAGAAATAACCATTTCATTAAACCTCTTCTTGCTTACTTTCCCATTCCTCCCATGCCTCCCAAGTAATTGATCATTTAAAATGAAAAATTAATACCGCAGGGTTAGTTTCTCTCATCATTACACTGAAGTTAGATGAAGAGCAGCATTGCTTTAAAAAAATAATAATTTACAGATGCCTTGTATGAGTGAGTATAACCTTGGTTATTCCACATATCTGAGATAAAATATGTTACATTTCTGAATTAAAATGTTTGAAATCCACTATACCTATGATGTATATTTATATATATTGTTGAGATGTTTAGTTAATTTATCCCAAATGTTCCCAGCCATTCTTAACCTATAAAAATCTGTAGTATTTAATCAGTTACATAGTCATTTGGTCACTGTTGGCTGTCTCAAATGCATCAGTAGTGAAGTTGTACGCCAGGACCTTCCGTGTAATGACTTTTTAGCCATATAATAGCCACATGATGCAATACATTTTTTAGATCTCTGTCCTTTTTACTAAGTTAAATATGTATTTAAAAACTACCTGGATGTTAGTTTATTGTAACTGTGAAATATAGCATAATATAAGTTAGAACAGTGATTGAATCCTCTGCAGATAAATCGGCTCCTCCAGAACTTCTGGATCTTAAGTTATCGGACAAACCGGCTGAGAAGCGGTTCAACTGGCTTACCTAACAACATTGGAGAAAGTGCTTTAGTCAATGTTTTTGTGGTTTTAATCAGCAGGCCCTTTTGGTTTGGGGAGGAGGATAATTCATCTTGAAGTACAAACAATGTACACCAGAAAGTACCAAACTTTTTCTATTTCAAGGCCCCACAGATTATGTCCCCTTTTTTGCAAAAACCCTTTGAAATTACTACAGTGTATAGAATTATTGCAGTGTAGTACATTAGATTGATTTTTGGTGTTTTCCATTAGCAGCATTGTTTGTCAGTTTGAACAACAATCAAACTTGTGACGTGATAAATAACATTTTGGATGGCCAGCTATTTGACAGATGGGCTTGACAAGAATTAGATTTTTTTTTTAATTAATTCATTTAATTAATAACATTTTAGTTTTAGATTTTTTTTTCCCCCTCATCTTGCAATTAATTTGAAAATCTCTGTTCTAATCAATGAACACTGATGGAATTCTAATTCAGAGAAAATCGCTCCGTCTTTCATTATTGTTTTGATTGAGAGACCCCTAGCGGCAGGAAATTACATGTTGTAAGTAAAATTGACAGAGACGGACTGAGATTTTCAGACTCGGCTCAGTTGATTGTCTGTTCATACAAAGGGACCTCCTGGCACACTGGATTATGTGGCGTGCGTGTGCCAGCGGCTCACGAAGCCAACACTCTACTAATGTAATTCCCAATCAGTCATTTGTGAGTGTGGCTGGCTGACGGATTGGCCTACTCCATTAAATACAACTATGAGCACCTGTTGGTTTGCTATTGGTGCCAGCAGTCCATTGTATTAAGATGGGGAATCATATAGCCTGCGTGACACATCACGACATGTAGTTTAAGCAGCTTTCATACAGGATGTTGATACAGTTAAAAGAGAAGGTGATGCAGCCCGGCATTAATCTCTGTCCTCATCTGCAGTGACTCTGCTGCTAAACTGCTGCCGTCTGCACTCTGTTGTTAGTCTCCAACCAAGAGGCCTGTCAGGATCAGATAACTATCAAAACACTGTCCAGTAAATGGCACTAGACAGACACATGTTGTACTAGTATATAAAAATAAATATATATCTAGGAATATTCTGTTAATACAGAATATGAGAATGTTTTTATGGGAAATATTTGATTTATTCCACACAACTAATTTAGGGCTTGGTGATATGGAAAATATCATATGTCCTTATATTTATGGCCAAATACATCACTTTTGATATTGTCAAGAAATTGCAGAGTGACTGTAAATGTGGATGTAGTGGGTAAAAGGACACAAATTGAACAGCTGGATAAGTTCAAATGAATATGACAGAGTTTTACCGTAAAAAGCCACAGACATCCACATAGTCTTGGTACTTGTTTTTACTGCTTGTGTGCTTTTTATTTCATTGGTGTTTGATGAGCCAAACAAAAAAAATGTCTAACTTTCATATTTCAACTGAAATCTGAACATTGGATTAAGGCTCATTCAAAGTGTTGGTTTCCTTTTGTCAAGGCATTAGAGTCAAAGGTTTTTACAGAAGGAATTTGGGGGATGTCAACAGGCGTTAGAAAAACAATAATGGGCCTTTATGTTTTGTAAAATTGCATACCTTTAGAAAGATCAAGTAGTAATCTCCAGTCAGTAAAGTCATGTGCTAAATTCCCTACTTCTCTTTAATATATATTACCTCAATAATCATGCTCACAATGATTTGATGGTCTTTTATAAAGTATGATACTCATTTAGTAAATGAAAGTCCATATTAAATTATAAAGCTGGTTATGATTTAGGGCGGGGCTACATTGTGATTGATCGGTTGCTGCTATGGTAACAATGTCTTTTTACACTTTTAACAACCATTCATCAGAAATGTAAACCATTTAGGGTGTGTTTTCAGTTTATCAAAGTTGGATATAAAATATTTCAAAAATGTCTTAAGTTTTCTGTTGGACTAAAGGACACCAACGATTTGGTTGTTCATCATGACAATAACTGACCAACCAAGCTAGCTAACTAGCAGTAGCGCTTTAAGTTATAGCCTACATATAACACAAAAACAATATGGTGACCACTGTAAACTGAGATGGAGATGGATAAAATGCTTCAAAGCCAATGGGTTATGTCACAGTGACTCTGTCCATTATTTAACAGTATGTCCAAGACACTTCAGGTGAACAGGGAAAAAGAATGAATAGATATCACCGTGAAATTTTCCCAGTTGATTACTTACATTAAGACAATTATTTTTTTGTATTCCTTAAAATGTTATGTTTAAATATGCTGTCCATTGCTAACTTTTGGTGAAATCTGCAGACACAACAACAGAGGTGTGGTAAAATACACACGTAAATGTGTATTTGGGATGTTTACTGGGGGAGGAGACGGCATGAAAGTTAAATAGCCCAAAATCTAAAACATTTTCCAGTACATGTCTGTTGTATCTTGCCTTAAACAAACAAGATATAACATTGATTATTGAGCTTTAGAGCTGCTGGTAGATGGAACTGGTTACCTTTGGACAGAGTTAGTCTTTGTGCCCTGCTAAGTGCATCACTCCCTTGGAATAGCTTCAATTTCCTCATCAACCTTTCTGCAAGTAAGTGTTTTTTTCAATAATTGTAGACTAATCCTTCAATCTTGATGACCTTTTCGTAATACTGAACTGTCATCGGCATTACATGAACAGGCTTGTATTGCTGTTATTACTGATAAGAATCTGCCAACTCACATTTAGCCAAAGCCAGAAGGCATGTTATTATGTGTCGCAACATTTATTAGGAAAGTTCCATATTAGTAGCTTGTTGTTTTGAGCAGCTACTGCACTGTGAGTGTACAATCTTCTGTCTCTATCAGAAACCAAAGGTGGCCAAACAGAAAGGGGCACGGGGCCCCAAGAGTGTATCTCACTGTCCACTTGAACATGTTTGCTCAGGGGGTTCACATATGTTATATGACACAGTACATGCAGTTCATTGTCTCCAGTATGCACACACATGCTCAAGCGTTCACTGTAAAAACAGAGGTCAGGTGAGGCTTTCGGCCGCCATGCCGCTCTCGCACTCAGCACACGTGTTGTTGGCTGCCCAGCTAACAAGTGGAGGTGTTTGGAGTGTTTTAGAAAACACACACATATGTAGTTGTAGTAATGGTACATGCTGTGTTCATTCTTAAGAAGTTCCCTTGAAAAACAGTGTAATTTGACTAGAGAGAAAAGAAGACAGGGGAGGTAAGAGAGTGTCTCATTTCGACACTAAAACATTCCTACAGCCTGCATGTGACATACATACATACTGGATTAGCCTGTCAGGGGCCCCAAGCTTCTCCTGTCCCCCACCTACTGCCCTCTGTAATGTGAATGCACCCTGTCACCCTTAAGTCCACTGAAAGCCCTATGCAACAGGCAGTCCACTGCTTGAGTCACTTGTGTCAGTTGCCCTACATAATTTATCTTTTTTTTTTTTTTTTTTAGAAATTGCAGTATGGACTGTTAACATTTCTTAAAATCAAATGTGTCAAAATACCATTCTGAGTTGAGTAATGAGGCCAACACATATTATTCTACAGACTGCAAAAATATTTTTTGCTTGATACAGAGCCTTGTGAAAAATCACACTGTGATCATTTGAATATAATTTTCAATGAAAATTAGAATAATGATGCAAAAAATATTCTTTCCTGTATTGTGAATCATATCACAATTGCAATATCAAAAATTATTTGCATTTCATGTTTTCCAAATAGTGCTAATACAATACAAATAATAATTACAAAATCAACCACATATTCCTTTAAAGTTTTTCCTTTTTCTGACAATGTAAGACCTCTTGGAAACAAACAGGCTTATTTGGGATTTAAGGACAGCACAATCACAGATGCACAGCATAGGAAAATCAATTGTATCTTGATGTTTTTCTGAGGTCCCAAACAGGAGAAACAGACATAATGCGTCTTTTCCCATTATCATTAATAAGATTGGAACATTGGCTCCTAAATACGATGAGCCACATTTGTGGAACAATCTGCAGAAACCTCTAAGATTAGACAAGCTACTCCCTAAAAGTCTGTTTTGGCTGACATAGAGCAATGTGAATCCAAGTCTCCTATTTGATTTGATCTAGTCTCTTTTGTTGATATCCTTGGTTTGTTTGTTCCATTGTGTTGACATATAGTCAAACTTTAGTGTACTACATATATAAATATAGACTCTAAAGATAAACCAATCATATATCGACTTAGACACACTATATGTTTATAGAGCTGTAAAATACGGATGCATAGTAAGCTGTTGCACGGGAGGAGAGCGAAAGACAGGCGCAACATTACCTAATTGTTATGAGGAGATTATCCTATCACAAGGGGGCGGGGCTAGGGAGGTCAGATGACGATGATGATGATGATGATGATGATGCCTGAACTGCCATGTTATGTGAAAGCCGATAGGAGCTTTCCCTTGGAAGGCGGAGGGGGGGA
>JAOWBC010000458.1:22488456-22505613 GCA_028566105.1 Hypoplectrus providencianus
CCCCCCTTTTATTTTAGACCTGCTCCCATTTCCTGAACCGCTCCACAGTAACACGTGCAGGGGTTTGAACTTGGTCCACTGTTTCCAGAGCTCACTGCCACATTTAGACTCTTGCGGTGCAGGCCCTGTGAGCGAGTGCAACTTGGATTCTTTTACTGTGCTATCATTCCACAAGTGCCACAGAGACCTAGTGATGACACGTGACGAATATATGATAAACTGGAAAGAGTAATCTAGGTCAAGGAAAAGTGTGCGGAGGAGGGGGCTGCAGCACACTGTAGGTTAACTTGCTTTAGTGGAATTTATTTATACATCTGAGCTGGAAAATGATATTTATGCTTGCAAATAAAAAAAAAGCTGCATTTTAACTTAGAGGTTCGTTTTTGTTGTTCTGGCTTTCAGCAAGAAAGAAAGAAAGAAAGAGAGACACACCTTGTATGCTGCTGTGATTCACAGTCACTCACGTGGTGAAATACTTAGGGAAGAGACGCACAGATAAAGGTGAGAGCCACCACTGTGAGTTTTTTTTAACACCAGAGTTCATTCATGTACACGGCTGATACTGCCTGTCGGCGAGATATGCAACATACGCACTCAATGACGTCAATCACCCTCCTTTTGTTACAAAACGTGGTTTTCTAACCATCTGCTTTTGGCCTTGTCAAGCCACTGGTTTAGAGGAAGGGCGAGACAGTCTGATATGATTGGCTACCATTTCTTTTCCCCCCTTTTGTTGCTATGGGTGACACATTCCTTCTATTGATGCAATACCAACATTGTCGCAATTGCCTCTGGTTTCCCCCCTACCCAGCTCCAGCATAATCTCATCTCTATCCCTCTCTTTGTTTTTTACCTCACCCTCACTGATTCCTTTTCTTTGTCTCCGCTCCACTTGCTCTCACCTCCATCTATATTTAGACAATGCTCTAATTCTCTGTGCCTTTTTGTTCTTTTTCGGTCTTCCCATCTTCTTTCTGATCTCTCCCTTGTCCCTTGCCGCTTCACCTCTCCGCAGCTCGGTTGACCTATATTCCAGCGAGCCGTACAGTGGAGGCAGTTCTACTCGTGTTTACAGAGTGCAGCCGGGCCCAGTTTCTGGGTCAGTAGGACATGCTGAGAAAAAGTCTTATTCTTTTCCTCTCGTGCCTAACAGCCACATGTTAAAGGCTCACGAGGATAACTTGAAACCATTCGGCCAAGAAAATGGGAAAAAATTCAGACATTTTTTAACAAATTTGGCCTGAATCTAATGCAGATACTTAGACACGATTCTTTAAAGAGAAATGAAAAATGGCCTTTGTGTGCATTCTAGACACACTCCTTTGCCCAGAATTTGGGCTCAAATCCATAGGCTACCCATTGCAATGACAGACTTGTGGTTACGTAACTGTGTCAGTTCCTGGGAAGAGCAGAGTATAACCAGCGCAAACACCTTGCCAGATTATGAGATTACAGATTCAGACAGTGTAATAGTGCTTATGCAGTTTAACCTAGGAGTGCAGATGTTGAGTAACACACATTTACTGCAGCTGTTAAAATGGATGGGATCTACTTGACTCTGTTATTATGTACATGTGACCTTCAGATACTTTGCTAATCTGGAGGTTCATGGCAAACTAACAGCAGAGTGTGTCACTTGTTCGTTTTTATGTCATTCAAAAGAGTATAAGATACACGTATGACCCAATAATTTTTTTTATGGATGAGCCTGTGCTTCAATTAGTATTAACCAGGAGTAGGTCAATGCAATACTTATGGAAAGTCAAAAGAATTTTAAGTAAATGTAGGTGAAATGGTGCTAGGTAAATATTTGATATATAAATATTTGATTTAAATCTGTTTAATTCAATGGTGCTTTGGCCTCCTAACTACAACATCATTCTGGCTATGTCTGGAGGCACACCTGTTCAGCTCATTACAGACAGCTCCCTGCTGCGTTCGAGCTCACAGGAGCCAATCTCTATAGTTATGAGACTTACGACCACCCTTGTGTTTTACCCAAATGTTAACAGGGCGTGTTATTCCTGCCCGTGACCCGCCTCCTTTCTTTCCAGGAGCCCATGACCTATATTTATCAGTGCCCCACCTCCCGGCTGCCCCCACACCTCCAAATCTCTCTCCCAGTCTCAGCCGCTTTATCCTTGACCTGCTCTAGCTGCTGCCTTTGTCTGCCTTATCTGCTCACTCTGCATCATTGATTTGGCATTGAGTTGTTTTGGCGAAGAACACTGCCACATTCCTCTGCGGATGAAAGCATGGGGGGTAGTGGCATTTCAGCAGTTTTTTGTCGATGGGGTTTGTCAGTGGAAAAGCAGTGGGCTGTCCCTAATGTAGGATTTTTTGGTGTGAGATTTTCTAAAATGGATCCAGGGAACCCCACCAGCCCTGCATCTGAGTCACCCTGTGCTCCGTCTGGGCCAAATACTCATCAAACAAACAAAAGGAGCTAATCCTTTAACAGTCAAGTATTGTGCTCTCAGCATGTTTCAGACTGATGCAATTTCTCTGGTGTTATATTACTCATTTCATGTGTGCACTTGTCTTAGTTGCCATTTGTGTCATTTCTAATTATCAGTCTTTTAATTTTAATTTCTGAAGCTTTCAAAGAAATGCAAGCGAAGATATTTTTACATATTTAAAACATTATACTGGAGCCTTTATAACTTTTTAGCGACAAGATGAAGCAGGAACATAAGCCTTGCAATGAACTCATTGCCCCCGTTACATCATGAAAGTCAACATCAACATGCCATGACAAGGGTCAGGGGTCATAGGCTGCAGACAGAGCAGATCAATAGCAGGGCTGAAAGGTCAGACGGTGAGGTCTAGCGTCCATTCATTAGTTGCTAGGAGCGACAGTGTCAGTTAAAGCCAGACATGCCCAAACAGCAAAAGAAAGCTGTTCGCATAAAGAAATGTGTCTTTGATCACCATGCATGCTTAGGAGAATAAAAAAACATTCAGAAAAATGACCGAATAAACCATCATAAATCTGCTGTGAAAATGCATAATGGAGTACCAACAGTCCACATGGATTAACATATTTTTGTCTGTTTTATCCCTGCAGCCTTTCATCTTGCAGCCAATTGAAGACAGACAGAGTGAGAGCGAAGCTCCCCAAGAGACTGACACACTGAGGTAGACGGGCCGACCTACATCCTGGAGATCTAGGACACTTCTCTGCCAACTTAGCTTTTTACAAACAGCGGAAAAGCAAGAGGAAAAGAGGAATTTGTCCTTTTTTAAAGACTGATCTTATCCATTTATGGCCTGAGTCCAGACACTGAACCCAAACCCCTTTAAGTGGATAAATGAGGGTTTCTAATGCTGAGTTCCAGCTGTTCTTTATCTTTTTGGCTAATTTGGACACTTGAGTCCCCTCCTGTTGTTACTACACTGAACTGACAATAAACAGACAAAGAACTCTGCAAAAGGTGTTTTTGTCACCACCACCTTCTCCCCCTGTCCTCTGTCCTGGTTCTTTCCCCAAGAAACATTTCAAACTGGCTGCCACTAGACAAAAATGGAAAATTTGACTTCAGCTCTCAAAACGCTAAATAAAAACTCAGGGAATAACCTCAACTGCATTGAGACCTTCAGCAGTTATGAAGAGTCTCTAACTTCTGCTGAAGGGAGTCCAGCTCGCATAGGCCGCCTCATCAAGCCCAAACCCAATATGACCTGCAGGCGAAAGCGTGAGTTCATTTCAGATGAGAAGAAAGATGCTTGCTATTGGGAGAAACGCCGCAAAAACAACGAGGCCGCCAAGCGCTCCCGGGAGAAGCGGCGTCTCAATGATATGGTTTTGGAGAACCGTGTCATTGCACTGAATGATGAGAATGTGAGGCTCAAGACAGAGCTGCTCCAGCTGAAACTGCGCTTTGGCCTTATAAACACTGCCTCCTACATTGAAAAGAGCCAGCAGATTGGTGGAAGCAACAACACAGGAAATGTAGGCTCCTCCTCATCCTCCTCCTCCTCTTCTAACCAGTACTACTCCAGCGGTTACTCTAGTGGTTCTCAGGTCATGATGAACTCTGATTCCTCCGAAACTGAGCAGTCTGGACGCAGTGAAGGCCACAGGCAGCTGGTGAAATACTCTCCTCGTGGCTCCCTCTCTGACATGTCTGATGGCTCCTCCAGGGACAGCCCCGAGCCAATCCCTTTTGAGATCAAACAGGAAGGTGACAGGCTAGAGATGGACATTGCCAATGGCACCACCACCCAGATCATGTTCAACATCCACCGTGGTCTGGCCTCTGTGCCAACTCACCATCAGATTCAGCAACATTCTCAGGAGCTGGAGGCTGCATATCACAGCCAACAGCAGCAGCACCACCATCAACAACAACAACAACAAACCCATCAGGAGCCTGTTCCCGCTATCAACACCGTCAGCCAGCCTGCTCCTCACCCACCTGCTGCCCAGAGGAGTGTCATTCTGTATGGCTCTAGCAGTGCCTCCTATCCTGTGGACACACTGACGAGGCACCAGGACATCGATCTGCAGGCAGCCCAGAAGCAGAGCAGCAGCCAGACATGCGGCAGCCGACTGCCCCAGTCCATTACAGAGAGCTCTTCAGAGACACTGGCTGAGGTGACAACGCAGCTGGAGAGGAAGACATTAGAAGACTCCTCTCCATATGAGCTCTCAGACGGCCGGGATGAGGCTGGAGAGAGAGAGTTGTACAGAGTTTGCCAACTTCCCCAGCAGCAGGAGCAGCACCAGCAGGAGAGAGATTCATCTGCAGAGCTCCTCCACAAACAAGTGGAGGGGGTTAACCACTCACACTTGTACCACCATCTCCAGCAGCCTCATCATTCATACCTCAGTGCCCAAGACGAGGAGCCCCCCGTTCTCACCTATGAAGGCGGGCAAGGGAGCGAGGCTTACTACCAAGGCCAATCGAGCTCCTCTAGCAAGGACACGTCATCCAGTGATGTAGATCCCCGCAGCTCTGACAAAGAGGCCTCAACGGATGATGATGAGTCCCCCTCCTCATCTTGCTCAGACATGGGCAGCTACCACAATCAACATCTTACCAGCCTCCACCATCCTGCCTCGCCTCTTCCCTCCTCCCAGGGCTGCTCTCAGGCCCAGGGCCGGGATCCCCAGGGGGAGGTAAAGGGCACAGCTTTGCCCCACAAACTCAGGCTCAAACACCGGGCCATGAGCACCGGGAGCAGTGGCGGCAACTGCTCCGGCCAAGAATCCCCAACATCCCCTCCGTCTGCCACGCCACCTCCACTGCCCCAGCATCCTTACTTGTCCCTCATGCCGCAGCAGAACATTGTGCGAGAGGGACCATGTAAACAGGCGGCCTCAGTGGAGGGGGGCCGGAAGGAAAGTGGGAAAAAGGAGACAGGTGGACGACGAAACAAGAGGCGTGATTAGATGATGTTCGCTTTTGGAACTTGTCACAAAAGACATAATCTCTCCTCTATGAACTACCCTGCCATCATGCCTTTGCCCTATAATCAAATACCCTCCACAGGCCTTGGGACAGGAAGCTGGGGTTTCCAATCCCGTATCCCCAATGTCACCAAATAGGCTGGACATCTTGTAGGGCTGTATCATATTTGTATATATTGTACAGATTTGTCATTTCTTACATCCTCTCCATACTTACAGAAGCACTTTTGTTTATGTGATGAGAGGAGGAATGGAACTACCTGCTTTTCTACTTCTGTCATCCAACAGTATACTGCAGAGCACATTAACGCTTAGATCACTTACAAACAAGAATGTAGGAAAAAGTTTTGAGCTTTATCAGTACTATAAATTTGGTACATATCTGACTGTAGACAAACATACACATGTATGGCTATCTGCCTTAATTAAAATCTAATGCAAAAGTACACTGGGGACATTCCCTCGACCAAAGAAGCACCAACACCACCAACACTACAAATATCAAGTTCCATACCTCTTCCCAGACCCTACCTCTACCAACCCATCCTCTCCCCAACCATCTCCATTATTTCACAAAAGATTGCCATCACCTTTATTTTTTAAGCACTTGGTTTGTATATGACTGTGATATATGAATATATGTATCTATTATAAATATATATTTTACAAAGAAATTTGAATACAAATTCAACAAAAATGCGACAAACCTGGTGAAGAGGGTTTTGAAAGTGACCATCCTATTATGAATCACAATTACTGTACAGCCACCTTGTCCAATGTTGCGACAGAACTCATTCAAATTAAAACGCCTCTCTCTTGATTGTTAAGCTTTAGCATTAATCATTTGTTAATGCCCTGTTTACACAGAAATGGCCGTCCAGTTTGGAGCGCCAACAGCACTGAATGGAGAACATGTTGTTTCCTGAGGCGAGGGCCTCATTAAAATGTTTGGATTTTTTAACCTTTAACCAGCCTTTAAATATTCGGTGGAATTCACCAGCTGCAGGCTATAAGCCTTTAGTTTATTTGAGCTTTATCAACCATATCTTGTTGTTGTTACCATTCACTGGCCCAATGTATTTATTTCCCTCTTCTCCACATGCCCATCACTGTAGAAAAGCCCACAGGGACATAGACCGCGAATGTGTACAGACCTTTTCTTAGATACGTACTGCAGCCTTGAGTTTAAACTGTAAAGGAGGCATGGGGTGCTTGGGAGAAAACACAGGTGGATGGAGTCACATTGGTGCAAACACACTACAGTGCACTAAGGTTTGAATGGGTTGCTCTTGTGTTAAGACCTAAGAAGAGTTACTTTCCATGAAATGACATAAAATTAGGTTTTGGGCAACTCCCATGAAATTGATGTATTATAAAATAAAAGCCTAACCAAAATTGTCCAATTTTGCAATTGGTGCCCATGTTAAAGAAGCTCTGCAACAATCTGAGCTTCAAGAAAAGAAGTAAACAACCTCCCTTGTCTCCCATGTGCCTCCATTATTCATTTTAGGGGTTATTCATCCCTTTCTCATTGTAGTTCTGCTACTGGGCAGTGATGAATTGCCTGCACTGGATCCTAGTTTAGCAAAAGTCTATGTACCATGTTTGGCTTTTTGGTGCCTGTGTATAAATGTAAAGTCCCCCACCCCCACCTGAACAACACTGTAATGTTTATTTCATTGGTTTTATATCCTCTTTTTTGTCAAAGTGTTGTTCTGTTTTCTCTATACTGTGTCTTTTCTCCTATTGACTGTGATGACATGTATTTGCCTCATTCCTCCTCCCCCCTACCCCCTTTTCAGTGTGTATTAATCAGTAATGTTTGTGGTTTTGCTGATGGTTTTATGAAAAAGACAAGAGGACAAAAAAAAGAAACTGGCAAAGATAGTGTGGTGTTTAGAGATGGGTGGTGGTTGGTCTGGTTGGTCATTACCATCGCTTCCTTTTGACATGAATATGTATGTAAAGACACTAATGTTCATTGTGGAAGATGGGAGCATTTCAGGATCGAAAAATAAAATAAAAAAAATGTTGACCTTATCAACATATCATGAAAAGGCCTGTTTATCTCTGTTTTTTAACCTCATTTAAGTGGTTTAGCACAATAGTACCTGTTTGGATGCTGTACACGTATTACTGTATTATCAACTGACTGTGACAGCACACAAACCAGGACTTACAGCGAACTGTACTGCCATTTTGATCTTTTAAGAGCTGGGCCTGTCAATATAGCAATCACAGTCTGTGGGCAGCACATACAACTGGCAGCTTGGCTCTTCATTCCTTCAACTGTTGATGACGTTCTATAAACTCTATGCCAGAACCACCAGTTAGCTAATCCATTACTCACTGACTGAAATTAAAGATGAACCACCAAAAAGAATAAATTAGGCCAATATAGCATTGTAAATGTTAATGATTTAATTCCATCTTTTATATCCCTTGAGGACAATGATTATTGTCTTGATACTGTAAGGCATATTACTGCATTTTATATATAGTAAGTATAGGAGTATATACAGTGGGATAGGAAGGGGGCTTCTGGGCTGCCAGCCCTGATTTTTTTTCTCAAAAGCCCTGCATCTTTTAGGTTATATTAAAAAACAATTTGAAAGAAAACAGGGTTTCATATTTTTAATTTTCTATTTGCAATAAGTATTTATTATATAATAAAAGTAAATTCCTTTTGCTGGCCTAATATTTATTTTACGTTCTGAGGACTATGTGTACTTTTCACTCATAGCAGCCTATGGTATTATGGGATTGATTCAAACTAAACAGACTTGATACTTCAACATTTATTCTGTTAACTCTACTTCAGCATTTATTATGTAGAGATTTCCGAATGATGGAGACACTAGCAGAACAATGACACAGAAAAGAGGTTGGAGGTCCCCTGCAAAACAATCATGTTCTTTCCAAAATAATGCACAGCTTTTTACATTTTCTATTAACTCAATAGTGTATATAGCTTCCATAGATGGGGGTAATACAATCTTCCCAAGGGAGTATGCCCATGGGCCCCTAGGTTTGGGCTGTTCCCTGAATATCTATATGCCTGTATAAAAACATTAATTTGTTTCCCTTGAGATTGTGTGTTTTTTGTGTTTAAACCCGTTCTCAGAATTCTAAGAATTCGACCATATTAAAACGTCAGTGGTACAACCAGTTTCCACTGTGCACAGGTAGCCTGATACAGAGTTTACATTCCCTATGGGCAACCCAGTCTTTTTGACATCGGAGTTAATCTGCATTGAGAGAAGCTTCACAGTAACACACTTTGCCAGCAAACTCCCAGGCAAGCTTATCTGATGTAACACTGACCTACTTCTACAAATAGACGTGACCTTAAATCATGAAATGCCATCAAATGGTACACTCACGTTAGCCAAAACCCCTGTGTAGGTAACCACTCCTTTTAATAGCCTCTGCACTTGAGTCTCGAGTCTCTCTGATATCTCATTACTTTGACGTAAAACACATGACCTTGGGTGGACATTAAATGGTTTTAAATGAAATAAAAACACTAGAAAATACATCTTTGTTCTAACATGATTCCACTCAGCAGCGAAACACTGACCTACAAATCAAAATAATCTATTTTGTTGCGACAGCTTGACCAGGTGTGCACAGACTGGGACGAGTTTCAAACCAAACAGCCTATATCTGACCTGAGAGAGTCAGCTCTGTGTGGTGTACTGGACAAAGCCGGGGCAGAGCCAGTCTGAGCCTCCGGCTGCTGCTGCCAGCCCAACTGTCCTGCCAAGTCCCACTGCATTCTTTGTACTGACACAGAAAAGGCTGTGCTATCAGTCCAAACTAACTGGATTATGGTACCATATTTATGACTTTAAAGCTTGCATATGAATAGTTAAATGCTTGGAATCAGTCGTCAGCAGTCAACTAACAACTTAAAAATGCAAAATGTAGCAATTAATTGCAGTAGATAATATGACTGGTTTTATTACACAACTGGTTTCTGTAATGGGTTAATTATTAAGTAAGAATAAATTTTAACAACCTTTTTTTCTCTTTGTCTCCCAGTCTCGTATAAAACAAAATGGGGTCATGTTAATAACAACATAAAGTGCAAAGGGAGGAGCAGTGATGGGGGGGGGGGGGGTTAACCCAGTGCACTAACTTGATCTAAGCCTGCAAACAAAGCACCTCTTTGAGGCTGACGCATCAATGCCCTTCACAATGCTCTCAGTCACACACACACAAGCAAATACATGAATGCACACACACATACTGACACACACGTGCAATTTTTTTTTTTTTTCTAAAAAGGGTCAAGGTTAGGATTTTGGCTTACACAAAGTAGGTAAACATGAAATTCCTCAGAATAGCCACCCTAGCACCCAAGGGATCATAACAAGGTGACACTCCCTGCAAAGCCCTGGCAGCATTTTGCTGCGTCTCCTATTTTCATGATTTGACTTGAACGGCTGCTGCACCAGAGCTTGCATAAACAGGTCAGGAAGAAAGTAGGTCAGCGTGCGCGGGAAGGGAGGAGAAAGGAAAAGGAGAAGTAGAGAGAGAGAGAAAGAGAGAGAGAGCTGATGGATAGATCGATGAAGGTTATGGCTCCATCCGTGTCACTTTTGTTTGTCTCTGGCAGCAGAGATGCTCTTGGCTAACAGAGCAGAAACAGAACTCTCATGTTACCTGGTTCCTCTTCACAGCCGGGGGAAAAGGGTTAGTGGAGCAGGAAAGGAGGGAAGGGAGGGGTGATGGAGAGTGAGAGCGGGATGAGAGAGCAGGATAGTAGGGAACAGGGGTGAGGGAGGAGACCCCGGGACTGCAGAGATCTGCTGTGTTTCCAAGATGACACACTAGAAGCTTCTCACACATTTCTGGGGCAGGTTCCAGGATGCCTGCAAAGCCAGGTCAGATTCAGGTAATAAGGCTGAAGAAATCCCCTGCATGTAGACTGGAAAGTACATGCTGAAACCACAACTACTCAATTTGGTTTTTTGCCTCTCATTACACATTGCAGCAGGTTTACAATGACCTGCACTGTATGTTAAGTAGTAGGAAACTCAGGCAGCATACCTGTTAACTGAAAGTGTTTCCGTCACTGACCCCTTTGTTAGCTGCACCTGTGAGCATTATACCATAGCTTCTGAGCAAACACACCTGTGCACACAGATGTGCACTGCCTGTGCATGTGCAAACATACAGAGTGCATATGTGCATCATGTGACCTGATGATGCACACAGTTTCATCACATTGCTGTTGAGATGACCTACTTGTTTATCATTCATCACCCTGAAGGCTCGAATCCAACAGTTAACTATCTGACACTGGTGGTGTTCATTACAAGATCTCCTACTTTCCCCTATTAATGGAGCATTATCATTGCTGAGGTTGAGTTTCCAGTTTTGCCTGTTTATTTAAGGGCAGTCTGGTCAACTGAACAACCCTAAACTGGTTTAATTTTATCCAAACAAGCTTAACTGTAATTCATCATTATGGCATGCTGTGGCAATAAAAAAAGAAGTAGCTTACATCAGCAACTTGTATACAGTGTCTCTGACATATAAACTTTATCTGGGCCAGCCTAGTAATATTAAATGTTGGCAAAGTATATCCAGTTGCCCAGTCCAACATTTTTAATTTTAAATAAAAAGGAAGAGACAGAGAAATTTTTTGGTGTTATGTCAGAAGACGCATGTGCAATGCAATATGACAATGTGATGAAAATAATATTACAATCACAGCGTGAAACACATTTTGCGCTATTAACTTCTGAAGCACGGCATGTTCGTCTACGAGAAAGTTCAGATTTTACGCATTACTAGAGGAGACATTTTTCAAAATTTGTTTGACAAGAGCTAAACTGCAATAATGAGCAAACATTTTGGATGAAATAGGTGAGCCTCATTCTCTTCTGTTTTTCAGTGTTTGGCAAACCAGTGAGCGGTAACAAGTGGAGAGGAGTCACAATACTGGCATTTTTGGCTCTCTCAGTATCATTACATTACACTTGGGAGCATCTGCTGAGTCAAGCGAGATTCCAAAATATTGGTAAATTAGTCCAGTCTGAGGTTCATCATATTATCAAACCTGTTTCAATATTTTTACTCTGGTCCTACCTTATTCATTATATAAACAAAAGAAAACATAATGGTTTCTTTAGAAACAAAACCATTTTCTGCTTGCATAACTAGTTGGTAGCTTGAGGCTAAGTTCACATCCCATCCTAAGTTCTGAAAAGGTTACAGACAGAGGGAGTGTTGTGAGATCACAGGCTGCAACATTAAAGACCTAAAATGTGAGGGAAGAGATATGCGAGGCAAAGTCAGAGAAGGATGAATACATTTTAATGAAGCAAAGAAGGAGAAAAGTGTTAAACTTTGGCATAAAAACAAGTGTGCAGTTTCAGTTTGAGATAAACTCCTATGGCAAAAGTGACATCATGTTTACTTTTAGCAAAGAGGAACGGTGAGCGATGAGGTGGATGACACATAAAATGCTCCACGCAGTTGTTCACCCACATTCAAACTGGTCTGAAGCGGCTGGTGGAGTGAATAGAGCTGGGACAGGGAGTGGCCTTGCCCCGATTTAGCTTTGGGCCGACTGTAGCCCCCACTCCCTTCACTAGCACCATACTCTCTGGGTCATACACACACACCCAGACACACGCCAAAGAGTGCGATGACCTGCAGCCTCAACTGCATCTCCCATCCGAATTGACAGATGACTTATCCAGTGATGTAATGGGTTCAGGAAAGGCAAAGATATTCTGTGCATGTATTCTAGAAGAACAAGTTAGTGAGCAAAAATATCCAATCAAGCTAAAAGCTCAAAAGATGTTGTGTGTGTGTGTGTTTGTATGTTGTGTAATGTTGTGAGGACATATGTATGCTTAGTCACACTGTGGGGGACTCCCCTTTCTTGTGGGGACAAAATGCAAGTCTTCATAAGGTATACAATTACATTTTAGGTCGAAGGCTTGTTTTAGGGTTAGGTTAGGTTAAGGTTTGTGAGTGTGAGTGTGTGTGTGTGTTTGCGTGTGCGCGCACATGTGCACCAACTAATGTAGGTTTCATTATACTACTACAACCCATTTTTGCAGCATCTACAGCCTTGATATCTGGTGGGGAAAAAAAAAACATGGTTCCTAAAATACCTCTCACCAACTACACCTGCAGTGCAGCGGGATCCCCGCCACTCGTCCTCCTGCTTAGCAAAGCAGAATGCAAATGCAGCAGTGGAAGTACTGCTGACTGGCACACAGCAGCCATCCTGGGCGAAGGCTGTAACTGCAGTGCCAGGTTCTGCCAGCTCATATTAGGGTGCAGGACATAATAGTCCGGGGGGAGAAACAGTGAAAGAGAGATAAAAAAAAAAAAAGGAGGTGTGGGGAGGTCAACATACTAAAGATTAAGTTATCAAAACCAAAATAACATTATTCTTGTTGCAGTGGAAAAAAATAATTTAAAAAAAATCAAGAGGAATTTATAGAAACTTACATTCAAAACTCTCATTTTGATGGCTTTTTCTTTCCTCTCCATTTGTTTTCTTTTTCACCTGGTGCAGAGCAGAGAGAAAGGTGAAGTGATGATCTAACAGTCCAGCAAGATGATACTCTCATGACCAGTATTAGATTCTGATTAAACAATGTTACATGCAGGCAAGCTAAACACAACCATGATGCTTAGTCAAGATGAAGAAGGAAACTAAGCTGGGTCTCCCTTCATGCTACAGTGCTCGCTTCATTAGGTGTATGTGCATGAATCTGCATTAACCAGAGGTAAATAGGTCAAAGGGGAGATTGCTGAGACAAATAATGAATGACAATGAAGGCCCAGAGTGCACAGAGAGGGAGTGGGAAAACATTGCAGGGAGTAAAAACAAAGAGCTGTGTCATTCCCTCCATGGGCTTTTTTCCTGTTGGTTATCAACTAACTAACGGAAAAAAAAAAAAAAAAACTTACTGCAGCCCCACCCAGACACATAAACAGCAACCCCACCTGTACCTCTTTGCCAAACAGTGACTTAACTCACAGAAGTGATGTAAAAGGTGGGGGTGACATAAATTCCACAAATACTGTTGTTTGTGCATTCATCGCAGCTCTGGCACACCCCCACTGCAGCTCCACCCATGTCCTCCGGATCAGATCCATCCATGCACTCACTGCAACACTGGATGGCACCCCCCTGAGAGTCACTCTCTCAGGTGGAGATGCATGGACTCACCCAGCAGTGACAGCAGAGGTGGAGGCCCGGAGGCATACAACCACTCAAATCCATAGTTCTTAGTAAAGCTGCTGTGTAATGGGTCTATTTCAAAATACTTAAAATCACATAACTTCACAACAACTATCACAAACTGTCATTTTAAAGGCCAAGACAGTAAATCAAAGCATGAAAAACATGTTGGTTGCTAGTACTGAGTCAACGTTGTTTCACAAGTATTACACAATGACAATAACACTGAGCATGTAGTGACGATAAATAAAAACATGTTGTTTTCCATTAACTGACTTACAGTGTATTTATTACAGTGTCTTGAATAACTTGTTGCAAGTATACGTGCAAAGCTCTTTTCCAATTCCAGCTCAACCTGAGAGGATGTTTGCGGTGTTTCTAATCTTTACAATTTCATGGTTTTATGGTTTCCCATAAGGGGAAAAGTGATTAAGTAACTGAAAAGGAATGTGTTTATGTAGTGTGATGATAAGCCATAATACAATTATTGCAAATTTCAGGGAAAGAAAACAATAGCATTGGGACATGACTTGAGCGCTGTGCACGTGTAAAGATAGAGTCATAAATGAAACTGCTAATCTCATGTTAATATTGATATGATGGCTATCACAGGTTTTATGACACAAAACATAATGAACCTTTTACTGGTAATGTTTGATGACAAAGAAAACACAAGGAGCAGGAACAAACGTGTGTTATCAGGAGGGAAAAAAACCAGTGGCGAAGTGTTTCCTCATGACACTTTTGAAAAACATCACGCTTGTATTTTGTTAAAATCTCGCAACTTCTGTTGTGGTATTTTGAGTTGTTTTTGTTTTTGTCTGCTATGAAAGCAAAGCTTCTTCTTGTCTTTGGCAGAAAACACTGATTTCACAGAGGGCATAACATTGTTGTGGTGTAGGCTGGAAAGCACAAGGGAAGGTATTACACAATACTAGGCAACCTGCTGCCTGTAGTTTTACTTTAGTAGCACACGGCTGCCTGTGTTGCTGTGGGATAAGGGCAGGGGGAGTGCGGAATGTTTGTTTGGATTTAAGAGGGCTCAGCCAGGGGGCCCCCGGACCGTACAGTGTGTGTGCATGTGCATGGAGGTGGTTTTATATATGTGTGTGTGTGTATAAGAGTGTGAGGGGAGGGTTCACTCACGGCAAATTACCCTCACTTGCTTTGCCTCTGTTTTTGTTTTCAATTCCCCATCCATGCCGAAAAATTAGGTCAGCAGTCACATGTGATGTGTTTCAGCCAGAGGAGCAGCGAGAGACGGAAAAAAGGAAAACATGAGACATACTTAACCTTTTTAACAGATATTTCGATCAGTCACAAAGCCTTCATGAGCTATCTCTCGACATTTTAAGGCCACGTCTTCAAAAGGATTTGTTCTTCTCACCGAGCCACACAGAACTGGCAGTTGGCCATGTGTTATGCTTACTGTTGACTTTGGAAGGGCTCCAGTTTTTTTGACCTTGTGGAAAGTTTCAATCACAGGTGTCGCTGGTATGTGTATGCAGGCTAAATGTGAGTGTTTACAGGCAATGGGAGTGGCAGGAACAAGGAAACAAAGAACAAAACATTAAGTGGCCCAGTGATGTTTTGTTTTGATGTCCATTACTGATATATTCTTAAGGTGAGCTTTACTTCCTGAAATGACAGATGCATGGCTCACATGATGTTATTAGTATCAGAGTCCAAAATATATTTTGTTTCACTTTTCTGTGTCAGCTAAATGCATGATGTGGAAAAAAAGGCAGACAAAGAAAAACGACAGTGATAAAAGCAGTGACCCAGCTGAATCAGAAGCTGAATTTTGCTTTAACCATTTACGGAACTGATTCACAATATATAAATAAGCTAAATATATTTGAATGGAACACAAAGAAAAAGACACTTATTTACTATTTATTCACATTTCTTTGTGTCAGTCAGCCAATTCATGGCTGAATGGATTATTTTGTGGGTGAAGAATATGCATTGATATTCAGCGTCTAGACCTTGTCACTCCCTATAAGGAAGAACCAAGCTCAGCACAGCAGGGGACAGGGGGGTAACTAACATCTGTATAAAAGAGGTGGATGTAGCTATTGTGATGTCACCAACTGGTTTATGACTGCCGTTTTGAAGCCTCAATGTTTTTGATGTTTTTGGCTGTTTACATCTTGGTGTTAAGGTGCCAAAATTGACCGTATTTGAACACAAAGTTGTCAGCTAAAGGAAACACTGGGTTGTTAGCTTGCTAGTAAGGTGCATCTGGACGGAACAGCCAATTTAAACACATTGTAAAAGGCTCAAAAATCTAAAATGAAAATACAGTGCAATATGGCGGTGACCTGTCAATCCCAAAGAAAGGCATACTTGCTCCATCATCTATTTTACTCTTAATTAGATTTGCAAAATGAACATAACTGTGTATTAAATAAGACTTTAAACTAGAGATTGAAATTATACGCTTATTATTAAACTGTTTACTGAGGTAACAAATCATCAAAGAAGTAGTTTTTTTCTCATAGACTTCAATACAATCTGGCCTCTTTTTGCGATGAGTGGAGTCATCACTGCTGACCATTACATAGAATGCAGGTTTAAGGCACTACTTTAGGATACTTCAAGATACTTGGGGGATAAAACTTTATCCCACAGAAAACTGGACACTTCAGCTGGCTGACTAACAGAGGGGTGGGACTTTTGAAGTGCTATATGAAGGAGTTACAGCAAGTGACAGCGTAGCTTTCAGATGGGCGGCATGGCAGCAGGCGTGACTAATTATATTACAGTGCACTGCCATAATCAAAAGGGTGGGGTGGCTGTGTAGGTTGCCTGCAGGCATTGCTAAATTTGAGTAATTCACTGAAAGAAAGAAAAAAAAAAAATTTTTTTTCTAATTTCCTGTGTTTGCCATAACAATTTTGGCATAAATGTGAGAATTATAATGTCAGTATTAACCAACCAAAGTGCTTGCCATATGGCCAAGCAGCATCCTAATATGATTAAAATGACAATGCTAATGTGCTGATATTAAGCAGGTATACGATCAGATATTTACGATGCTCCCCACTTCAGACGTAGTGTCATTTTGTTGTAAAATAAATAAACTTGTAATTATTTTGGGCACACACTCATTCGGTCATATTGATTTCTATTAAATCACCTATGTTCTGTCCTTCTTCATGATACAACAACCTAAAGACAACATTTTTTAAAGCCGTTACATGTTTAAATGCTTCCTCAAGCACCATGCTATGCAATCTTACATCTTCTAATGCCTGACTGCCATAACTTGTACCAAAAATAGGTATTAGTCAATCAGCCCTTTGTGTGTATCCGCAAGCCTGGCGCTGGAGGCAGCAAGCAAAATGTAGGTCAGCCCCTCCCACTTTCTTCAGCAGGCCCGCCTTGCTCTTACCGTTCCACCAAATAACTTTACAAGCAGCCTCGAGTGAACCCATGCGCGCACAGCAAGCAGCTGAGGCCTGTTAGACTGTGGGGTAACAGAGGGGTAAAGGGGTGCTGTTGGGGGGGGGGGGGTAGTTGA
>JAOWBC010000484.1:0-11728 GCA_028566105.1 Hypoplectrus providencianus
TAGTGTAGTATTGTGTGTTGTGTTGTGTTGTGTGTAGTATAGTATTGTGTGTAGTGTAGTATTGTGTGTTGTGTTGTCTTGGGTGTTAATGGCTGTACATCCACATTCAGTGTATTTTGTCTGATTGGTACTAAACTGAATGTTTGTCCTGTTATTGTCGTTTCTTTCCGTCATCCCACTGAACATGCAGTCTGGCTGCATTTGATCAATAATAAGTTCTGTTGAAGAAAAGAAAATATAAAGAATTGTTTGTGTACGTGGATCAAATCTGCTTATCATCCATCTGGAACAGAAACCAGACTGCTGAGGACGACTGAGATTTATTTTAATTTGCATTTTGTAAAAGCTGCAGACCCACATTGTGACAGACAGACAGACAGACAGGTTCAGCAGACAGACAGGCAGACAGACAGGCAGAGCCATAGATGGAGTTTCAGATCCGGTCCATCCCTCGGGATCTCGAGTGTCAGAAAACCGGTTTTGTTTGAACTTGTTCCCGCGGGTGGGGATGTAAAGCCAGAGACAGAGAAAGGAGAGAGAGAGACAATGTGAATTACAAAGAGGAGTTAGAAAGAGAAAAGCTTGGAGAGGTTAGAGTCAGTCAGGCTTTATTCCCCTGGCTGGAGCCTCCGCAGACATTCCTGGATTTAGTTTCCCTCCAAACTTTTTAGCAGAGGGGTCAGTGCTCGAGACTTTCACACAGTACGCACGCGGGATTTTAATGAGTCACCGTTTGCTGTTCTCCCTCCTCTGTATTTATATATATATATATTTATATATATATATAAATGTATGTGTGACTCATTTTTCCTGCACAACATTTGCATTTTGTTCCCAAACTCCAGTTCCCCACCAAACACGTCCCACTGCTGAGCGCCAACGCAGTCTCACACACTCAGATTCTCTCAGCCCGAAAGCTTTTATTCAAGCGGACTTTTACGGCTAAATTCTGTTAACCTGAACCAAAATGTGCCAAACCTTAAAACTAAACCTCTCGCCGCACAGATGCAGACGAGTTCCAGCTGGAAAAACTGAATAAAAGAGCGGAGAAACAGGACGTCTGCTTCTGTGCAGCTTCTCTGTTTGGATTAGTGGTTAAACTGTTGGTCGTTTTGCAAACATGCATTTGGTTTGTAAACCCATCAGGAGATAGTGGATGGTGGAGACCAAAAATGGAGCCAAAATAAAAGTCAAAATCTAACTTGCATTCATCAATAGGAATGAAAGATGATGTTAAATAGCCTGCATGTTCTTTCTTAGTTCAAAAAAGTTTCTGCTGTTTCCAAGTGGCTCAGAAGTTTATTATTTCAGCTTTTAGTGCAGGAGAATGTTGCTGACATTGCTGTGAATCATACAGTCACCAGGCTCACATTATGGAGACTCTAATCCTAATTGTCTCATTTGTCCCATCGGTCATTTAGCAAAGGGCGTCCCGAATCCTGGAGCCAAACAAATTCAGACATCTGCATTTCTCTGCTCGCTCCTAACACCATTTACCGCTGCAGAACTCTAAAAATCAGCAGCGCTGCATTAAAGCTGCCCTGGCGGCACCAGTATGTGTGTTTAAAGCTGCTGATCTGCTCAGTAAAGCTTTAAATAACTAGGTAGCTGCAGAGCTCTGCCTGCTCCCTAAACACGGGCCTGCCAAAATGTCCTCACCTTACATCACTGAACTCACCTTAGAGTCAAACTGCTGCACACGAGGATGGAAGAAGAATAAGAGGAAACACACACACACCTATTTCCACCTGTGACACCCAGCCGGGCTCAAAGCGCCGGAGCAAGAGGATGAAAAAGGAGGCGAGGCTGCAGAGAGCGGCAGAGACGCCGTGTGGAAACCAGAGATGGTTTCCTTTTGATGTGGCAGATGCACACATCCATAACTGGCCCTCTGGGACAGAAGGTGACTATACCTGCCATCTCTTTACGCCGCGCTGGATGAGGAGGAGCAGAGAGATGAAATTTAATGAGAGGAAAGGCCACATGACAGACACACAGAGCGGCCGGGTCAACCTGCAGCTCAGCAGGCACAATTTATTTCTTTTAACCACTTTAATGGGGAATAAAACACCTTGTTGACCTGCTGCAACAGCTGGAACATGCAAGACAGAGTCCAGAGCAAATAAACAATAATTCCTATTATTTCCTGGATTTAGCAGCTCACTGGAGTCTAACCAGCCCCTCTAACCTAACATTTTTATCTATTTTTACATTATTTATGATATAAAACATACTGTGTTGTGTTGCCATTGGCTTAACAGAGTCATCAAAACACCTCAAGTCACCAAATTTAGGTTACCAAAAATGTGCAGTATTTTTTCTGCTTTAGCTCACAAAACGACTTGATTGAGCTCGTTTTCTTAGCTGAGGGTGAAAACTTCCTTAGCCGTGATTAAAAGTGATTTAAAAATAAAATAAATGTAGGAAAAAAATCCTTTAAAAGTTATGTTTGTCAAATAGCATTACTTTAAACAACATCACAGCATTGTTTTCAACTTATTGTTCTTTTTGGACTGTTTCCTCATCTTTCACAACCCCTCATCTGAATTTAGCCACTAGAGGGCGCTGATAAACAGCACACGTTTCTGCAGCAGCCCGTTTAATGGGCTAATAACAACCTACTGCACCTACCAGCAGGCCCCTTCTGATCCCTTATGGATTGATTACCACCAAGTTAAAGCTTATAACACTGAGACTGTGTGTGTGTGTGTGTGTGTGTGTGTGTGTGTGTGTGTGTGTGTGTGTGTGCTCTGTAATACACCCTCACACTCTGCACTGCAGCCATTAGCACCACCTGACTCCTGATATCTGCGGATAGGTAATTTAGGTGAGCATGTGGGTACAGAGATAAGTCTTCTCGCACTAATAAATCCCTTTTGCAATGAAGCGAACTGAAGTGAATTCAATTTGGGGAAAGTTAAGTCCGCAGGAAGGAGGGGGGTCAATTGAGCACCAATCAGAACAATCTGATAGCAGCTGCTGTAAAGCTCCAATTTGACTGGCCAGTAAAAACGCCTGTAAATAAATGAACATGATGTGACTCTAAGTAGTTTGATTTACGGCGCCGCTGCTGTAATTAAAACCTTTTTTATGACGCACTTTAAGGAGAGGAGGGGGAAATGATCACCCTAAAGTTTATGCGATTCGTCCAGAAATAACCGGGCCGCTGTGAGCGTTTGTGCCGAGATGTTTGTGAAGGCGGTGGTGCTGTTTTACAGCCACAGGCCGCGGCGATAATTAAACACACCCATCCAGACTAATGGAAGGAGAAACTCGGTATGTCAGAAAACTAATTGCTACACTCAGTCTCTCTCTTTTCACACACACACACACACTTTCTGCTTTTGTCTTTGCTAATCTAATCTGGCTCAGCAACTCTCTTCACTTTTTAGGCCGTTACCTCCTCCTCCTCCTCCTCCTCCTCCTCCTCCTCCTCGTTTTCCTCCAGTAAAGGATGTTCTGGCTTTAATGAGAAGCTCCTCATTATTGCTCCTCTTTGCTCTCAGCGCTCAGTCGTCTCTCCTTGAGTTTGTGCTGCCGTTGGTTGCTGAGCCCTGCAGTCGCTGGAGAGATCCTCGCTTTGTTTAGAGGATGAGAGCGAACCGTCTCTGCCTCTGAAATCCAGTTCGGTGGGCGGCTGCACTGTCACAAACACAAAGCAGTGAAAGGCTCAGGATGCCTGATTAATAGCTGTCTAAAATGAAGAAAAAAGCACTAATTTACATCTTTGACTCCAGTGTGATGTAATCAGAAGGCCTGTTTTGTCCGTCCAACAGTCCAGAACCAAAAGATATTTCACATGCATGAAAAAGCAACATTGCTCTGCTCAGTTAATGACCGAAAGTTTAAATCGTCTTCATCTTTTAGCATCTTTTAAGTGGGAGCTTCGCCTCACAGTAGCCGGACATAAATGTTGATTGATTCGTTTGGGTTCCACTCAAACAAACTGGTCACAAATTTAAACCATCGACTGAAGTGAGAACAGATTAAGTCTGTTTCTCTTCCAGCGTTTAATGACTGATGTAGATGAAGAGGCCTGAGCTCACTCTGTTGGATTACTTTTGGTTTTTGAAGAGCCAACGAGACAAAAAAAAGGATTTGAAGATGTTTGTGTTTGGCTCTAATAGTGACAAGAAATATTATATCTTTCTGAAATGAAATTATTTGGTAAATCAATTTGGATTAATAGTGATAAATGAGATTGAAATGTTTTTAATTGTTTTTTTTTTCAGCAGTAACGGCTTAAAATATGTCAAAACAGACAATAGACAAATTAAAAAGGTGAATAAGTTATAATTACAACAATATTACTTTTAAAAATATGTGCATCGGTTGTTACTAGGAGTGGTTATGTATGGTATGTATTTATATATTTCATTTATTGAGACAAAAGAGTGAAGCAAGAATAGCGCAAATATTATACTTCAATAATAATAATTAATAATAATGAGAATTATAAAAAAAAGAGAAATATAAAAGAAAAAAGATAATAGTTGGAGCCCTACTTGTGCTCTTCACAAAATAAATAAATATATACACTCCTAACAGAATAAAAAAGACGTGTAATAAAAAATTTAAATGACAATTATTTGCAGCCTTTCTTTCGCTCCTGATTAAATAACTGAATAAATAATAAATAATAAATATTTTAACAGAACTATGAAGGGATGATGAGAAAGAAAATATGTATAAAAGATAATAATTATTTGAAGGCCCTGTTGTGCTTTTCCAAAAAACAAACAAACAAATGAATAAATACAGAATAATAAAGAAGAATGAGTAATAAAAAAAATTAAAAGATAATTATTATTTGCAGCCTTTCTTGTGCTCCTCACAAAATAAGTAAATATATGAATATTGTATAAATTATACTTATTTAAGAATAATAAGAGTAATTAAAATTTTAAAACCTTAACACTATAATTTGCAGCATTTCTTGAGCTCTACACAAAATAAAAAGATAAATACATATTTAAATAAATATTTTTTTATTATAATAATTAAATAAAAATGTGTTATTTAAAAAATTAAATATATATGAATTAGGTGCAGTCTTTCTTTTGCTCCTGACAAAGTAGGTTAATACATATATGAATAAATAAAAACAATGTTATTTTTAAATGTTTAAAAGTAAAATAAAATAACAAAAATGTATAGTAAAATTTAGCAGCCTTTCTTGTGCTCTCCCAAAATAAGTAAATACATAAAAAAAATTTAAAAAAGATTTCCCAAAAAAATTATACTACTTAATAATAAAAAGAAAAATAAAGTTATATCAAAAATGTGCAGCCCATCTTGTGACCCTAAAAATTAAATAAAATAAATGTATAATACTTTCTTTGTTCTGTTTTTCCTCCAGACATGATGGAGCGGCGGTGGGCGTGGCAGCTCAGCCTGGTTGCCCTGGCGACCGTGTTCCTCCTCCCCTCCTCCGGTAAGAACGCGCACTTCCCGTCCGACACGCTGATCAACAACGTGGTGAGCGACCCGCGGACGGGCCGGCTGTACGTCGGCGCCGTCAACTACCTCTACCAGCTGAACCAGGACCTGGAGGTGGAGTTCCACACGGAGACGGGCCCCAAGCGGGACAACCGGCAGTGCACGCCGCCCGTCACCGACGCCTGCGAGGAGGCCGAGGACACGGACAACCACAACAAGCTGCTGCTGGTGCACGAAGCCAGGGAGGTGCTGGTGGTGTGCGGCAGCGTGTTCAGGGGCATCTGCTCGCTCAGGAACCTGAGCAACGTGGAGCAGCTGCTCTACTTCAGCGACACCAAGGGAGAGAAGTCGTACGTGGCGAGCGCCGAGGAGGGCGTCTCCGTGGTGGGAGTGATGTCATACTTCACCAAGGACAGGGACAACTTCACCGTGTTCCTGGTGAGGAGCCACAGCACCCATCACATGTTTGATAAATGAGTAAATAAATAAATAAATCACTAGATCCCAGCAGCGCGGAGGTAAATAGAAAGTGAATTTAAATGATCTCCTCCATCTGTGATACTGTGCAAACAAACACAATTAAACTGTAATTTGTAGGAACGGAGGAATTAAACTGGCAGCCATATGGGAGATGAGGCGTCTTGACAGTGATCTCGGAGGGTTTATTTATTTTTCCTCTGCTCACAGTGTCAGTGAAGGCGTCATGAGATGTTTCCTGGTGTTTCCTTCAGAGCAGTGAACAGAAACTCTCACAGCTTCTAACAAACAGAAGTGAACATAGCAAAGTGAATGTTTGTTTCCGCAGTGACGGCATCACACCAAGGCCTATAGACAAATCAGTCATTTTTACATCTCTACGAAATTCAGCTGAAATAAACGTACTTAAAGCACCGTAGACGATTTCCTAAACTTCTGCTAATTGTTCTGTTTAATTCGGCTTCAGTCTGATCCACAAAAAAGCTCTGAGGTTATGTTAAATTTGTTTTTATTGAGCTTTAGTCACTTTTTTATAGGCTGATTTGCTTTGGAGTTTGATGTCCTGTCTTAATATGTCATAAGGTTGTTAAGTTGACATTTAACTGCATCAGAACTTACAATTATTACTTAAAATATACGATAATTATTTTTTATTTTACACAAAATAATCTTTCCTATCAGCATCTTTTTTTGTCCTTCTGTGACATTTTGCTTCCCGTCAGGCTCTTTCAGTGGTTCAACCTAATGAGAGCCAGACAGAAAAACAAAAGATGAGCTTCCAGGACCTTTTTAAGATGTTTTCTTCTCTTTGTTGTATTAAATCTTCCTGATTGAAATGACTAACTGATGGTAATCATGGCGTCTCTCAGGTCGGTAAAGGCTACGGCAGCCACGACAGCACCAAGCTCATCTCCACCCGCATCCTGCAGGACTACGGCGACTGGGTGGTGTTCGACAGCATCATCGAGGCGTCGGCGGTGCAGGCCAACCCCTTCGTGCTGCGCTACCTCCACGACTTCCGCTTCGCCTTCAAGGACGGCGGCTTCGTGTACTTCCTGTTCTCGCGGACGCTCGGCGTCCAGGACACCAAGAACTACACCTTCATCTCCAGGATGTGCGAGGACGACCAGGGCTACTACTCCTACACCGAGCTGCAGCTCAACTGCAGCCACGACAACAAGTACAACAAGGCCCAGGTACGGCCCCGCCCCCCCGCACGGCGCCCTGCGGTTTCATTAAAAGGGCGCCGCTGACTCGGAAAAACACATCTTGACATTTTACGTCTGGATGAGTTTGTCTGGAATTGGAGCCTTTTGGCGAGCGCGGCGGCCCTGACCCCTGAAAACCATAAATTGGATTTAAAACGCTCCTGAACCTGAAATGTCTTTGGTCTCCACTGTCACTGTGCCTCTGTAAAATCAGCTAAATATGTATTTTACTGTGACGATCTAACTTCCTGTCATCCTCCTCCCCCCAGGCTGCCTACGTGGCCACCCCGGGCGAGGTCCTGGCTCAGACCATGACCCAGTCGGGGACCTACGGACCAGTTTCAGCCTCGGACAAAGTGCTGTTTGTCACCTTCACCTCTGATGAGGACCCGTCCTCCTCAGCCATGTGTAGGTCCTCCAGCCAAAATGATGGAAAATGAGACTTTCTGTTGGCTTCTGTGTCTCTCAGCTGGCAGGTCGTCCAAAACACGTCAAAACATTTCAGTGAAACCTGGCACAAAGTTTAGCTGTGGGATAAAAGAGGAACCAATGAGTTTTTACAGCAGATTTCTAGGTTATTTAAATACTCAAACATTTGGCTCTAAAATGTTTTTTTTTTATTTTTTTTATAAGGTTTATGAGAATGTGTAATTCTAAGTTGCTCTGCGGGAATTTAAAAATATTTCACCTGTAGTTTAGTTAGTTTAGTTTGCCCTACAGCAGTTAGTTCAAATAAAGAAAAACATGTAATATATTTATTAAGAATTTAGCCTTAAACAAACTTTAATATCCAAAGTTTGCTAGAAATTAGCATCATTTAATTTATTTTTTTCAAAATAAAACTTTAAATAAAGAGGATTTTGCCGAATTGTTGCATTTGTTCTTTATTTATTTTCATTTTATCTTCTGTTTTGCCTCAGATGTGATTTTTATTATATTCAGAGGAAACAAACGGTGTGTGCTCGTGTCTGCAGGCATGTACCCGCTTCAGTCTGTCAATAAGCGGCTGGTGGAGATCATCGGAGCCTGTTACAGCTACAACGGCATCATCAGCGAGAAGGCCGCCGTCTACTCGCCGTACTCCTCCAAGTCTGAGGAGCTGTGCAGCAGCAACAACCAGGTGAGAGGAAACACGCAAACACTTAAATCACAATAAATCAGGTGAAGGTTTCGCTCACCGCTGCCTCTCTGCACCAGAACAACATGGCTCTGAGGTACAAGTGTGGAGCCGAGTTCCTGCCGTCCCCGCTGGCCAGCAAGGCCGACTTCGCCCTCATGTCTCCGCCCTCGTTGGCCCGGAAAGGTCACATGACCGCCGTGGCTGTGGCGGTGGAGATGGGGCACGCCGTGGCGTTCCTGGGCACCGCCACCGGAGAGGTGAGCGCAATCAGGAAGCTTCTTATCGTGTTTTTATCTTCTGTGATCTTCTTTATTTATGTTCATTTGGTTAAGAGTCAGTTACATTATATAGATTATTTTCTTCGTCCACAAACTATTAAATCCAAATTATTAAGATGCTGAAGTTGTTCAAAGTGCTTAATTAGGTTATAGCAACCAATTAATTAGTTTCTGGTAATTGCACTTTATTGTAATAAGTCAGCACAAACATGTCATTTATCTACTTTAACTACCATTTATATACATATATATAAATATATATATAATTATATACAATATATTTATTGATATTTTTCTTATGTACACATATACACTTGTAAATAAATACACAATTATAGTAAATATTTAGACCAGTGTCTGTCAGTGTATAATTAACAGTAATTAATAATCGAAAAATTGTGTAATAAATAAAATTTCAAAGTATTCTCACGCCATCAGACTCTCAGCTTTTTTATGTGATCTGAAGCTTTTTTATTCATCTACAATCACTAAAGGGTGGAAGAGGATCATGGTCATAAAAATATAGAGAGGAGGAAAAAATGCTCTTTGAGAAAAGAAAATCTAAATGTGGAGAATAAAGTAAATTTTTGAGATTTTATTCTCACTACACCCTTAAATATTGTGGTTATTAGTCCTTTAATGACTCAGTTGTAACTTGCAGTAACAATTCAGACAGAAAACAAAGTTCCTCTGATGATTTATTAGCACAGGACAAACTAATCTGTGAAGATTCTCTTTTTGTTTTTTTTTCTTTCTTCTTCTTCTCCTGTTTACTGACTGATCAGCCTCCAGCAACACATCACACTGCCACCTGCTGGCCAAAGGATGTTACTGCAGCTTTGTTTATTCGCTCTGAACCTACTGAGGGAACTCAATAATTAGCATTTTCTTTCATTTTAAATTGTCTTTTCAAATATAATTCATCTTTAATAGAAATTTGACCCTTGAGGCATCACTACATCATATTATTACACATTTTTTGCACATTTCTGATGTCTTTCCTTTCTAAAAGCAGGAAGCTGTGGCTGCAGGCTGATCTCCGACTCCCAAAGCTTCCTAAAAGTTTTTTTTTTCTGTCTCCTGCAGGTGCTGAAGGTGCATCTGTCGGCCGCCCCCGAGGTTTACGGCCGAGTGGCGGGCGAAGTCAACGGAGACAAGGTCAACAAGAACCTGCTGTTCGATTCCCGGCAGCAGCACCTGTACATCACCACGGAGAAAAAGGTCAGCCGGCTCACTCTCTGGACGGATTGATTATTCTTTTCACTGAATCCATTTCTCTGCGCTCTCATCCATCTCGCCACGTGAAGAAGGTCGGCCGCGCCGTCCTGTGCTTACTTCTGCTTTTTCATTTCATCCATCAGGCCGGCGACTTTAATGAGTCTTTCACTCGTCTTATTTGATCATTTATTCATCCGCCGGTCGGACTTCACACCAATACATCCGTCTACATTACCGCACAGGAGTCAGCCATCGATTTATGCGCTCGTTCCCTCTCCGCCTTTCGTCTTCATCCGTCTTTCTCTCCTTTTGTCCTCTTTCATCTGCGGCCGCCGTCGTGCTCTGAAGCCACACAGAAAGTGGAATTGATGCTATTGATTTAGAAATGAATTAATTAGAATGCACTTCAAGAGGGCAATTCACTTTCATCAAGTCAAGTGACGACGCGCCGGCTCGTCCCATCTGCTCATTTACATCCACGGCTGCGGCCGCTGGGCGTCGGTGGGAGGTGAATTATTTCCACAGCTGGCTGGAAGAAATCCTCCAAAACACCGTCCGTCCATCCAAGATCCTCCACTGACGAGAAAAAACAAGATAGTGACCAAACTGTGGCTGCAACAGAGACTTTAAGTAGCCAAGCGGCCTAAAAGATGCAGAGTACGCATTATCAGTATTTGAAATGCAGAAATGCAAAGTTTGTCCTGAAACACAACACATTTCTAACAGGAAAAAATTAAAATAATTACCATTTCTGATGGGTGGCTTTTTGTGCGTTGGAAAAATCTGTGTTTTTCCAGCAGCTGCTCCATTTTTTTTGTGATAATTTAAAATTCAGGCATTGAAGCATTAAAATCCTTCATCCTGTTGAAATATTAAGTTAAAAACTACCAAAAGTTTTATCACAAAAAACGTGTAAATTCATGAACACTTCTGTCAGAAAAACCACAACTCTGACACATGCTCAAAGGATGATTAAAATGACACTTGTCTCTGGTTTAATAACTGTTTGAAACATTTGTATATTTAACATTTGAATATTAGATTTAACATAAGACTTCATAAAAGAACATCTCACAGCATCCTGCAGTAAATAATAATCCCGTCTCGGGCTTTGTAAAACCTTCCAGCCCGTTTACAAATAACACTTGTGTGTCTCAGATATCAGGGTGTAACTCGTGATTCATGGCTGAGGCAGCGACGCTGACAGCTGTGCTCCCAAACACACGTCCCAAAACGATCCCAGATGTTTGTTTTCAGAGGAAAACAGGACTGATCACATGAAATCATACGTTTCCTCTGTAAAGGACAGACCTCAGCCCTGTTCTGTTCACACAAAACACTACAAATATGATAGTTCATGAATAAATGATATTTTTTTTGGCAAATTTTGCTTTAATGAATTCTGTTTTTATGCAGCGTCCAAACTGTTTTACATCAGGGTTTTTTTGTTTTGTCTTTTTGACATTCAAAGCCCTTTATTGAGTTTTCAGATTAACCTTTTTATTATTATTTATTGTCATGTTTTAATCTCTTTTAATCGCTGCTTTTGCTCTCATGGTTTCAAACTTTTTTTTTTATAAATAGTTCTGGTAGCTGTCTTAACATAATATAATATATATATATAATATTATATTATATAATACAATAAAATTTAAAAAATACTTTATATTCTTGCTTGATTATTCTTGTTTATATCTGTCAAGTTATCATTATTACTATTAGTTTTATTTTTTATTTACACAAAATAATCTTAGATTTTTTTTTATCTTATATTTTGTCCCTCTGTGACCTTTTATTTGCTCCCGTGTGTCATTTAATCTGGCCTCTCCTTCACAATAAAAGCCTCTGGTCTCGTGTGTCATTTAAACTGGCCGCTCCTTCACAATAAAAGCCTCCCGTGTGTCATTTAAACTGGCCTCTCCTTCACAATAAAAGCCTCTGGTCTCGTGTGTCATTTAAACTGGCCGCTCCTTCACAATAAAAGCCTC
>JAOWBC010000501.1:0-11614 GCA_028566105.1 Hypoplectrus providencianus
TATATATATATATATATATATATATATATATATTTCTAAAAACCTACAGTGGAAAAACAGTAAGTGAACCTTTTGAAATGACCTAGTTACGCAATAATTTGTTATAAAATGTGATCTTATCCTCATAAGTATAGACAAACAGAATGTATTATTTCTTAATACCACAGACACTATTGTAATTTTACATGTCTTTACTGAAGTCAGCAAGTTTGTGAACCCTTGAAGTTATTCACCGGTTGAACACCCTTTGGTAACCTCAATAACCTCAACGGCTTGAATATTATTTCAAAGTAATTCAACACAACAATGGTGGAAGAAATGCCTGCCGTGCTTTTCCTTGTTGCACAGATTTTAAATATTCAGGCAAAGTTGTTTGCCATTTTGCTGAAAATAATGTGATCACTGTTGGTCTCAAGTGATAGGTGTGTTTCTGAGAATACATGACATATTTTATTCCTTGGGTTTACATTGATCCCAACACAAACAAGTGAATCCAGCTCTTTTACTCCTCTGTTCCTACCTCCAGAGGCATAACAGAGCAGGATTCACTTGATCCCCCCCATCATGCTTTTGGCCTATTCAGATCGCAGACAAAATGTCTCAGAGGCGTAAATGTCGCAGCTTGAAATGACAATCTGATAGGGGCTTTCGTCTGCATCTGGTCTTGCAGCTTTAAAAAAAATTGTACTTATAGCTTTGTGTGTATGTGTTTGAGGTTGGCGAAGTTGACAGCTGCTGTGATGCTCAGCAGAGACGTTCCTGTCCATCTTTTCTCCACGTTTGTCCCGACGCCTTATGTGGTGAGGAAGCTGTAACACATTACTTCTTGTCACCTGTCTTGTTTAGTTGTTTATTAATAAATGTATTTGCTTCCAGCCGTACGCTGTGAAGAAGCTCGGGGCTGCAGCTGGTGTGATGATCACTGCCTCACACAATCCTAAAGAAGACAACGGGTACAAGGTGAGAATGCTGGACAAAAACTACATCTGCTACTGAAATATAACAGCCCTGCCTCAGGTATGTATCTTTGTTGCCCCCTGCAGGTGTATTGGTGTAACGGCGCCCAGATCTCCTCACCTCATGATAAGGAGATCCTGCGGAGTATCGAGGAGCAGCTTGAGCCCTGGAGTGACTCCTGCTGGGAGGAGGAGCTTGTGGAGAGCTGCTCCCTGAGTACTGACCCCTTGACCCAGATCAACAGCTGCTACATGGAGGATCTCACCTCCCTTTGTTACCACAGGTAAGATGAGGACTTCGCAGACCTCGACAGCTAGTCCCTCAGTCTTTATATGTAATCCTCTGACCTTTGGAGTCTGATTCTATATACTTGCAGGCATGGACCTTTCGGTTAGCTTTGCAAAATTTGGCAAGCAAATTGATGCTCTGCAACCTGATCTATTTTTAGAATATAAGTTGTGGGTTTTATAATTGACTGAAGACAGTGGTTAAGTTTCTTAATTATATAAAGAAACTGAATTAATAAGTTGTGGGCTCCCCCTTTATAGACACTGTTACCTGCCACTTTTCAAATGTAAACTGAGGAAGGGGGAGGACCCATCAACTCCAGCTCAGACTGCATGGACAAACAAGACCATCCATACATTTATCTCTGGATCAGAAGTGGGGGGTTTGGCCAGGGCCAAACTCTGGAGGAGTTTGGCCCTGGCTGTTCAAAGATTGTCCTGCTGGACAGTGTATACGCAGCAGATTTGAGCAGGGGCGACCTCTGTGCTGCATCTGTTTCCTGCAGGGTGTTTGTTTGGTTGGGACTTAGCTGGACCCTGAAGCGTTTAACCAGCTATCCTATCTGTGTGCTAATGTAGCAGAACAGAGACTCTGTGTAATGGAGGTGGAAATGTCCTATGAGATCCTGTCCTATGATGATGATTCCATTAAATTAGAGCTGGACCTTGATCAGTGTCCAGACCCAAGACCTCCTGAGCTAGTCCTATTCAATAGACTCAAAGGTGGTGGACCACTGCCTTCGCTGTCTGCTCCACTATGTAACAGCAAATCAATGTTTTTGTATCTGTTTTAAAAATATTAGTTGTAGGTTCTGTGATGAACCTTTTCCGCTAGCTAAAACATAAGCATAAACACAGAGGGAGAGAACTGGCACCAAGCAAGACCATCTCTGTGTCCAACTCTACCCCAGAGGAGGAACCAAGCCAGTGAGGATTTAAACCCTGTGGTGATTCAAGGATAATCCTGCTGGACCTTGCCCAGACCCTTGTGAAAGGGAAGAAGGCCTTTTGCGATTAAATGTGACACATCTCTAGACTGAAGACCGCTGTTTGTTTGCTTCTTCATAGTTGAACCACTCATTGTGAGTTGCTTTGGACCCAACATTCCAGAAGGAATGTGATGTGATGAGGCACTCACTTGCCTTTACAGTTTGGCTGATGTGTCTCTTATATCTCTTAGGGATCTGAACAGAAACTGTCCGTTGAAGTTTGTCCACTCGTCGTTCCACGGTGTTGGACACGTCTTCGTCCAGCAGGCCTTTGAAGCCTTTGGATTTGCTCCACCAATTCCGGTCCCCGAGCAGAAAGACCCAGATCCCAACTTCTCTTCCGTCCGCTGCCCCAACCCTGAGGAGGGCGAGTCAGTCTTGGTAGGACACTGGTTCCCCTTCTTAAGTCAGGATTTAATTGTTTCTGTTTTAACAGAAAGTTATTGTCTCTTTCAGGAGCTTTCTATCCTTCTGGCAGAGCGGGAAAACGCGCGCATCATCCTGGCAACAGATCCTGACGCTGACCGATTGGCTGTTGCAGAGAAGTCTACTGGGTACCTGACTTTTGATCAAAGCGCTTCAGTGCCAAGGCACTTGTTCGCATAACACCTTACTTTTTCAAACAGCTTTTTGTCATGAGTACAAGACCCATTTTCTTTTTTAGCTTTCACACTGCAAATAAAGACAACAACCAATCAGTTGTTTTTGTGCTGAAGAATATAAAACATGACTGTAAACGTCTGTTCTTTCAATCCTGCCAAAGGCACTCCGATCTAGATGTACCCTTTCTATTTCTGCTTTTGGAAATATAAGCTCTTAACAGATATGCTGTCATATTAATCAGGAGGAACTCTAATTCACTAAAAAAAGGAAACTCGCCAGTTAATTCTGTTCAGCAGCTGATCAGACTGCAGGTGATCATATGTAGCACTAATGTGAAAGTTTGAGTATTAGCATTTTCATGCAGTTTATTAATCATGCCTTACTTTAGCGTGTTGGACCAAGGAAGACTGAAGGGATCATACAGACCAACATTAATGTATTAAGATAAAATTAGGTTCAGGGAACATAACAAAATAAAAAATAAACTTGTCTTTTAAACAAACAAGCTAAATGTGTATAGGATAGGATCTTCTGTTCTCTATCCTGTACACAGTTTGATGTGTCTGCTGGCTCTTGCAGGTGCAGTTGGAAGGTGTTCACAGGTAATGAGCTGGCGGCTCTGTTGGGTTGGTGGATGTTCTTTAATTGGAAGGAGGCTCATCCGGATCCTGCAGACACTCAGAGAGTTTACATGTTGGCCACCACAGTTTCGTCAAAGATCCTACGGGCCTTCGCTCGCATCGAGGGCTTCCACTTTGAGGTCAGACGGTTCAAATGAGCAAATCTAATAATGTGACTGTAATGTTGACATTGAAGGCGTGTCTGTACTCAACAGGAAACTCTTCCTGGGTTTAAGTGGATTGGGAACAGAATACATGAACTCACCAAAACAGGAAACAGCGTCTTATTTGCTTTTGAGGAGTCGATTGGTAACCACATTCATTTGTTTCTTTCACTCGTGAGATGATCCCAGTGAGTTTTTTTTTCTACTAACAAATCGATCATTTGGTGTCCTCAGGTTTCCTGTGCGGCAGTATGGTTCCTGAGAAAGACGGCGTGAGTTCGGCAGCGGTTGTGGCTGAAATGGCCGCTTATCTCCACAACAAGAACCTGAGTCTGAACCAACAGCTGCTCAACATCTACCAGATGTAAGTTAGCTTCCTGTTGTCGCCTGTTGCTTTAACCGCTGCAGGAAGGAGAACTCAAACTGTTTGTGATGCCTTTCAAGCATGTATACAGGAATTTATGTTAATATTAATTTTACTATTGACATCATGGATACATGTTAAATTATAATGTTTTATTCCACACAAATAAAATATTATTAACAGGATTGTTTTTCTGAAAATTCCTGTAAAAACACTTGTTGGAACATTTGCAAATAGTTATCCAACCTCAAAAACTGGATCATGCTGTATATAGGATAATATGTTAGATTTTGATTTAGATCATAATAATAATGTTCAGTTAAAAAAAATAATAATGTTAAAAAAATAATTTAAGAAAATCTATAAACAACCTTATTATAAATTGCATTTAAGTTTACAATCTGTTAACATGTTCAGGTGAAATCGTCTAAATATAGCCATTGCTCTTAAAGTTTATTTAAATCAATGATTTTTGTTTTAATGAATCTGGATGATATTTAAAATTAAAAAGAAACAATCACATCTTTAATGTCAATTTCAGTGATTCTAGTTTAAAAACTAGGATAGAGTTACTAAAGATTTGGACACATTAAGAGTTTGTCAAACTGATAAGTATAAAACGGTAATCACATTATTAAAATATATAACACAACATAATACCATATTTAAAATAATTAAAGTAAGTGACAAAACTCATTATTTGTGTGCCTGCATTTAAATTTAACCAACATAAACAAAGCGCTCATAAAAATGCAGTCTAATCCACTTGATGTATCATTTTTTAAAATCATTAAAGACGTTCCACCACTAGAGAGCAGCAAACACTGGACATTCACATAGAAAATCAACTCACTTTTTATAGTACCGTAATAAGGTCTTTTACAGAGGATGAAAGCTGCCACAGTCGTATGCCAATAAAAATAAAATAATGAAATAAACATAATACATTTAAACAAAAAAAAAACAAAAAAAATTAAATGTCTCAAAATATTCAATACATTTGTAGGGAAATGAAAGATATGGCAGCTTCTGAAGGCTTTTTTTCTCTCCTGAATAAAACTGAGGAAAACAACTCAGAGATCGAAATAGAGAAATAAATACATACAAAACTTAAATCATAGAATATAAAAGGGGGTATGAATATATAGATAAATAAAGACACAAAGAAAATAATAAATATCATAGTTTATTAATATAGTAATTTTTAAATTTTCATTATGACAGGTTCAGTCCGCTGTCGTTTTGGAAGTCTTTTCTTTTTTCCTTGAAAATGTGAATGAAGTAGTTTGCTTGCAAAGTTTTGCCTCCTATAACTGTACTACTGTTGTGCATTTCTTTCTGCAGGTACGGTCATCACCTGTCTATAACCTCGTATGTCATCTGTAATGACCCCCCGACCATCCAGAAGATCTTCACCCGGATTAGAAACTTCGACGGCGAAGCTTTGTACCCTAAGAAGTGTGGTGGCGTCCAGATCGTACACATCAGAGACGTAACCACAGGATACGACAGCAGCCAGCCCGACCTCAGATCAGTAAGAAATGTCTGATTGATCAGTAGTTGATTATACAGTGGGTCCTTTAAATACTTTGTTTAAGGAAAACGCCATATTTCAGCAACTGATCACATTTCACTCCGAAAAGTCACTACAATCACTAAGTGTTTACAGTAAGTATATTTAAATGTTTGTGTTTCTTGTGGAGGTACTTCCCTTGTCTAGGAGCAGTCAAATGATCACCTTCACTCTCCAGAATGGCGTTGTGGCAACGCTGAGAACCAGCGGCACTGAACCCAAAATCAAATACTACACAGAGTACTGCGCCGCACCGGGGAACAGGTCAGCTCACTGTAGCACACTTACACCAGTACTGAATACGGTGGACTTAAAGAGCAGCTCTAAACTGGACATGACAGCAAGTCCAGAGTGGTTCTGAATGTAAACATAATACATAATTGTTTCATTTAAAGAGATTTTAGTCTTCAGGAGAATGAAACTCTAATAAATGTAAATCATCAGTACTTATGGAGCTCATTTCCTCCACCATATGCTGCTGAACCTAAGGCCTTTTAGAAAACATTATTTTAAAAGTAGTTTGCTTGTGGTCTTGCAGACTAACCTGACAAAGCTTGAATTCCAAATTTTAACTCATCAGCATCATGTTGAAGTTATTGCAGTTCTTTCAGTCCATTTATAAACAATTTTACACAGCTTAATCACTTTCTTTTGAGTTCATTCTGATGGTTTTCTGCTGTACCAGCAGTCCAAACACAGTTCCTGGAGGAGATTATGGAATTCATTATTGTCATTATTATTAATGTCATTATTCATTATTATACATTCATTATTGATCATAATAACACGAATCCTTGTCCAAGTGCATCTGTGGTGGTCTGACATCATGGCGACGTGGGTGTGATCTCAGATCACCACTGCTCATCACACCATCAATGTGTTGCAGTGAGGCATCCAGTCTAGAGGAGGAGCTCAGGAAGATTACGGAAGCCCTGCTGGACGACTTCCTGGAGCCCGAAAGGAACAACCTGATTCGCCGCTGCTTCTAGCTCCATCCCCTTACCCTAACCCAGTATATTTTCTTAGAATTAAAATTACTCGTCAACCAAATATATGCTGTCAAAGAACTGTAAAGACTTGAAATAAATTAGTTTATATGGAAGTTGGTTAATGACAAAAAAAGTTTCTGTATGGAATCTTGATGCTGCCACCACGCCAAAACAGGTTTTCTCATATTTTTTTTGATAACAAACTGAATGATTAAGTTTTAACAAACGGTTATTTAAACAGCACTTTATCTTGTCACTGGGCTGTAACCAGATAAAGTGTGGAATATTGCAAACTAAAAAGGGTTTCATTTAGTTTCTAATAACAACAAAAAAAGACAATCAGGTGTTTTATTGCAGTTATATTAGTGTCAAAAAGTTTTTTTTTTTTGCAGTCATCAAAAACTGTCTGCAAGTTAAATAAAGTTGGGATAAAAATGTATCATTGCAGTTTTTTTTGCAATTTCTGAGTATAATTTTATAGACACAAATGTTTTGATCCATGATTGATTGATAATTCACCTACATTAGATACATTATCAAACACATTTATCTCATCACAATGTAGAGAAGAGAAGATGACGTAAATATATGTACACCTAAACTGATTTAGTGTAATGCTTTCTTTCAAAACCAAAAATGTAACATAAACACATTTTTATGCAGCAATGCCATCTTAAGAAACCTGCATTATGTCGGATGGAGGATTAGGGGTTGAAGATAATATTTAGAGGCTGAAACATATACCATAATGTGGATTTTTAGATTTATTTAGATAGAAAGATGGTAAAAAATAAAAAGAGAAAACGGGCCTATCAAAAAAAAAAAAATGTATGAGGAAAAGTAGCACCTTTGCTATTATTCAGATTTGGACTTTTATTTTCTAATCAGATATTTTGTCCTTAATAATCTTCCATATAGAGGAAAGGGGGACTACTCTATTTTTTGTATTAGTAGTTTTCTTATGTTTTTTACTCTGTCATGCAGGGATTCAGGATGCACAGTTTCATTGTTGTAGTGTGTTTTTCGCCCTGTTAAGCACCCAGGATGTTTCATTAAATAGTATTCACTGTTATCCGCGGTTGATGTTCATCTGCTGTGCCACATACATTTTGGGACGGCTAAATGTTTTGTATTTGTCGACAGCAGCAACAACCTTAATACCCCAAAGGTTGTTACACCTTATAAAAACATAATGCATCAAGTTCAGAGTTTATATTTAAAGGCTTTTTCTGTTTGAATATTAAATATATTGTCTAGTTTTCCACAAAAAAAAAAAAAAATGTTAAAGACTCACATTTGTTTTATTCATGTCAACTTCCTGTCTTTTTTTGGGATCAGGGCAAGAACTTAAAAGTGCATTCAGAGAAGCTGTTGGTTGGACATGACTATAATTGTCAAAAGGTGGTTTGTTTACAGCTAAAATGTGTATATTATATGGACAAAAGCGTGAAGACAGACATATTATTTTAGGTTGTTATGAGAGAAAGTTAAATGGAATGTGAAAGCACTCTAAAAATGTATATCCTTTTTTTTTTCGCTCTCAGAAAAAAAAATCATCAGGTATCCCTGATAAAATCTATTTATGTGTCAGTTGATGCTGTTGTGTTGTAAAGAGGACAGAGTGTGTTTCAGTACTTCTCTGACAAACCGCCAATAAAACATAAGTAAACTAAATTCTTTATTAGTATTGATTGTATACATTTCTGCTGCTTCTACTTCTTTTAAAAAATTGTTTTCAAACAGTTATAAAAAAGATGATACGTGCAGGCAAATGAAATTAATCACACTAAGTGTTTTTTATTGTATAATTATGAAAACATTTTTAAATTTTTCTTTTTTATGTAAATTCCAACTTTGTTTTTGAAACAGTTTTAGAATTTTTTTCAGAAAACCTAGTGTTTTTTTTATTGCATGTTTCAGTTTTATAAAATTTTTACTGAATTGCTGTAACTTACTTCTTTTAATCAAAACTTTACATTTTTTTAACATTAGCATGAATTGATTTCTCATGAACGTGGTATGTTGATCTCTGGTTTGTGGGTGAAGTTGTAGAGGATCCTGGACCTGATCTGATGCAGGTTGATGCCATAGATGATGGGGTTGATGAGGGGTGGGACCACCAGGAATTCTGCAGCCAGCAGGTTCTTGAGTGCCTGCAGCGTACCCCTCCCACCATACCGGGAGTACATGACGTCAAACAACAGTGAGCCAAGGAAGATGAGCAGCGTGGTGAGGTGTGGCATGCATGTCTGCATAAACTTCCTGCGGTCGAAGTGCAGCGTGAGCGAGGCTCGTACCAGGTGGGTGTAGGACACCAGGATAAGTCCGGTCTGTGAAACCTGTGAGGCAGTGAGCACAAAGCCATAGATGTTGTTGACAATCGTGTCAGTGCAAGAGAGCTTCACTACTTCCCAGTTGGTGCAAAATATTTTCTTTATGTGACGCCCACAGAGCGGCAGGCTGGCGGTCAGCATGGTGCCTATCGCTGACTCCAGCAGCGAAAAGCACCAGGTAAGCAGCAGCAGCAGCACCACCCTCTGCACCGTCATCAACGTCCGGTACTGTAGCGGCCTGCAGATGGCCAGGTAACGGTCATACGCCATGACTGTCAGACTGGTGAATTCACAGAAAACATAACTGTAAAGCACAAAAATCTGAGACAAGCAGCCGGTGTATGTGATCACATGAGCATCGGCCAGAAGGTCATAAAGCAGTTTCGGGTAAAAAGTGGACGCTCCGCAAAGGCCGTTAAAACACAGGTTGCACAGGAAGATGTAGATTGGCTCGTGGAGCGTCTTGTCCAGACAAACTGTGACAACAAGAGTCAGATTCACAAAGATGGTGAAGAGGTACGAGATCAGAGCGAAGGCAAAGAACATGTGACGGTTTGTCAGTGAGTCATTTAGACCATGAAGCACAAACACCAGCTCAGAGGTATTATTATCCATTGTGTGTGCTATTGGCTCATCGCTCAGGGTCAAAAAGAGTCTGATTAAGGTCTTTACAGTGAGTCAAAGCTGCAAACAGGTTCAGTTTAAAAAGACACAAAAACATTCTTTGTCACTTACACACACTAAGCATCCCGTTAATGTTACCTGAGGCTGCTGCTTTGAACATTATTCATTAAAATTCAGCTGACATACCAACATGGCGTGCCTGTATTACCATCATGTAAACTCAATTAAAGTTAAAGCGAGTCATTCTAAAAACACCTTTAACTTTTGTCAAGTAACAGAAAGCAGCAAATCAAAGCTTTTGCAGCAAGGATCGTTTCAACAGACCAGACACAGGATTGTTTGTGCTCCTGCTCATTGACACAAAATACCAAACATAAAAATATGTGTTCACTGAGTGATCAGATCTCAGTCAAACGACAGAAGACATCAGATTAAAACATCAGTGCTGCTCAACGATAGAAACTGATCAGGAAGTCAAACATGAAAACTTTGTGAAAACTTCCAGGGCGAAACCTGAAAACATCAAATCTGCTTTGACTCTGCGAGAGGCACCAAAACTGATACAAAAAGATTAAAGGTGTTAAAGCACAAACATTCAGCGGCTCTAATCTGATCTGTGCATCAAGGAATTCACATCATCAACAAAACACACAAACAGAAATAAATCATTAAGGTGCCGACGAGCAGCTGAGCAACCTGCAGAGCTGCTGCGGGGCACGGTCAGTCAGTCGTTCTTATGCATCTCAAAACTATATACACACACACACACACACACACATGCACCATGAATGGCTCAGGTCACGCCCCCTGCTGATGGACACATCAGTGGTAATAATTTGTAATTTTTTGAAAAATATTCAAAGGAAGCACTGATGCTGTCAGACACTGCAAATTATACGAGATATATTCAATCGTTCCAGCAAATGTTTGTATATATTTTTTTTGCAGTGATTTATATTTCAATCCCTACTATATCATGCTATCAAGTTATATTTTATATATTTGTTTTTGTTGTGATGCAGTCGATCACGTCCCGTCTAGACTCATGAATAAAAGCCAAACCAATCTTTCTAAAGGAATCCAAGTCATATTCTTGTTTGACACCAACCTTTCAGAGCAGAATGTTATCATTTACATACAGTGAAGCACATTTTTTATTCATAGTTAGAGTCTGCAGGATACAGGCATTACATACAGTAATGGACACACGTTCTCGTTCAATGGTTTTTCTTTATTTTCATTAGGTTCTCTAAATTGTGGGTTAATATTTTTAAAAAGACATAATATGTTTGATATTTGATATTACTTCAAATTGCCCCATTTTACCTTGATGGTCTCAAACACATTAAGAAGGCAAGTGATTTCACTGCTACTTTCTAAGAACTCCCTGGATACTTTCTAAAAATCTAAAATCTAAAATATGGTACATATAATTCTGCTTTGTTTAACACTTTTTTATTTGATTGCACAATACCATATGTGTTCCTATATAATAACGTGTGTGTGTTGTATGTACATGTATGTTAGTGTGTTCCATGCTAGTACAGGGAGGACATGACTCCACACAGAGAGCCAAACACCAGAGTTAATCGGTGACTCTCTTGTAGCCCACTTTATTTTACGTGTCTCACTGAAAACGTCTTTCAAAAAAAAAGCTGATCCTGTTGAAAACATTATTTTCTGTGCTACTCAGCAACACTGTGAGGCCATTATTAATTCTGCTGAGACAAACAGTCACATGACAAATATTCACTGAAAATCAGACAGAACAGGCTTTATACACAGACCAGAGAGGAGAGGACCAGAGAGATTTGAAAAAATGGAAATAGTTCAATAATATAGAATGTGTTGGACATTTTTTTTCTCTCCGTTATTCATGAACTTGTGGGCACTTGAAGAGGTATTTTTCCACACAGATTTTAGCAGGGCTGGACTTACCATCTGGCATACCAGTGGGCCACGTATTTTGGCATTTTATAAGTAAAATGTAAAAACATGTAGAGGAAGGGATGATGAGACCCTCTCCTCCTTGGCCCTTCTGCTGCTGTGAATCGTTTATCATTTTTCAATAATTTATCAGAGAATTTTAACTTGCAAACTTAAAGTTAAAT
>JAOWBC010000514.1:9785-19996 GCA_028566105.1 Hypoplectrus providencianus
TGATGATGCAGTTTGGATTTCCAAAGTTTGCTGCTTTAACTTCACATTATTATTATAACTTGGACTTTAAAGGAAAAGAACATTCCTGGACCTGTACAACATTTTGAAAAGTACCCACCAGTACTAAAATCTACCAATTAACATGTTAGATCCCAGTCTGGCCAAGCTTGTTTTTATTTGCTCTGGCAGATGAGTCTGATCACTCTCCCAATTAGACTGATTTCCAGCTGCTGTGGCCCCTGCAGGGCCAATCAGAGGGTCGGACAGGATGTCCAGTGCAACTCGCAAAACTCATATCAAACTATCAGACCAGGCAGTGCTGATCAAAAATGAATGAAGATTTTGTTACCATGAATATTGCTTGATCCAGACACGTATTTAACTGACTGTTTACCTGTTATTTCAGTAAGTTCGTGACCCAGCCGTCATGTTTGTCCTGTCTGAAAACAGACCAAACACTGCCCTTTGTGACGTTGATTAGTTAAAGGTCATGTTTCCTTGCTCTCATTTGTTGTAGGTCTATTCAGAGACATTTTTGTCTCACCCGAAAACACGACCTAGGCTAATTCACCTCAATTATTGCAGTGGCGGATTTCAAAGGAATAAATTACTAGTGTCAGTACTTGCAAAGACGTTTGGGTAGTGGAATATTTAAAAGTTCTCTCTGTCAGATCATGATACTATTTTTACATCTTTTCAATGATTGGCAGTCATGTTGTGTAGAGACATCACGTTATTGGGAAGTGAAATACAGATTAGCTTCAATTTTTCGCTTGCAAAATGCTTCACGGTTCCAGTGATGGACGCTTTTTCCGACTACAGATGGGCAAAGCGTTGGGGGAGTACAGCGTGCTTTTGATGATGTTTCATTTGAAGTCTTGTGATGTGAAGGTAATAGCTGTAGCAGATCTCCAGAGTGAGGACAGTGGACGTCCAGACGAGGCTGTTAGCTGTTTGCTGAAGGCAGCGGTGCATGGCTGCTGCTGCGGCTGCCGGCTGGTCAGTCATTTCACGCCTGTCTGGCCTTCGTGGAGCGCGCTGTGAAAAGCAAAGTGGATGAAAAACTCTGTCAGGGGAGAACAGGCTCAGTGTGATGTGTTTTCAGTGTCCAAACGGCGAACCTGTGCCGGAAATTGACAGGGGGAGGACTCCTTTTTGTCACGCTTCAGTTCCTGCATGTTGTAGTCAATCAGGCTCATGTTCTGATTAAGCGCCAACATTACATGTGTTTGACTGATTTATGGAGCAAAACTAGCCTCTTATTGGAGAGGGATGTTATCCAGTCAGGTATGATTGGTGATGGGCCTCTCAGTTGTAGAAATTATAATCACCACACATAGACTGTATAAAAGAAGAGGATGCAACCTCAAAGTCCAAAATTTAGCTTTAACCTTCATGTTTTTTTCAAAAAAGAGGTCAGTGTATAGAAGCGAGAAAATGAGAAAATGACCCTTCTTTTTATTTGATTTGTGACCTTAACAAATATTTCTCTAATCAGTGATGATCCCAGTTGCTGGTGTCAAGTCTTCTTTAGTCTATATTGATGTTCAATTTGTAAATTGTTGTGTTGTTGTTGTGTGTAAAGTAGTATAAGAGGCCACGTAGTATTCATCATGTTTCCATCACTGCAATGAGCCAATCAGAATAGAGGTGTTGTAATTTGTATCCATGTCACTCTGTACGTTTAAATAGCCGTGAACCTGTTCTGGGGTTGTTATGTGTTTTCGTCCAAAAAGAAAAATGTACCTTGTATTTCCAGTTTGTGAAAGTTGTTTTTGTGCATATTTTTCAAGTTTTAATTGGACTTTTGATTTGAAGCTCATGATTTGATTAAAATTTCAGCAGCACCTGCTTTGCCATTTTTAGACCAGCAAGTGCTGATTCTTAAGTATGGCCAGCTTGGTGGTTTATACCCTGACAGCAGTCATTATTATTTTCAAATGCTTCTTTAGCAGGATATGCTACAAGTGTGACAGATTTTTTATGTAGGTGATCCTGCTTTTGGTTGTAGTCATTGAATTTAAAAGCTCATTTTGATTAAAAATTGAAAATTTGACACTCCAAGGCCTTGAGTACCCTTCTCATCCATATATAGTTACCTCTGGCACCAAAAAGAAAGAAAGAAAGAAAAAAGCACGATGGCAGATGGCCAAACTGAAGGCTTTAAAACTTCTATTTTTAATAACATATTCTTCAAGATCAAGAATGATTACTAAGGCTCAATCTGTCAGATGTTAACACGCCATCTGGTTAAATAATCTTGATCATGATAATTGATCCACATTATGTTGATAATGATCAGTTGTCAGATTAATTAGGCTAAAGGGGCTTGTCAACAAACAATGCTCATTCCAGGAAATCTTTGGATGAAAAAATTGGATCATGAAGCACAAAAGGTAAAAAATAATATCTCTTTTTACATTAATAAGGTTAGTATCAATTTGAAAAGTCTTGGCCATGAACAAGTCCAGAAGTACCCAAAACGCTGGTACTTTCAGCCACAGGTGTTGGTTGAATCCTGGTGCCTTGTAATAATAATTTATTTTCATTAAAAACACAGATTGTGTTGTTCTGCTTTGTTTTTAACTCTACATCATTCAAGTATAATTTTCTTGTGTCATACATTCGTTTCCACTGAAGATGTCGTGTTACAGCTCATGCTGTAATTGTTCTCCTTCCCCATGTTTGCTCTGATCTGTTTCCTTTTGTATTTTTCAATTACTCTCCTGCTGCTGAATCGACCAGCTCTTCACAAAGAAATCAATGAAGTTTAATCTAGCGTGGTCTAATCCAACCTGAGTGCTGTTTACTTTCCTGTATGTCGTCATTATTTTGATCATGTTGTTTTCCTGTCCAGGTGATGGCTCAGCAGGCGACAGCGGGGCGGCGATACCTGCGGGCGTTCGTTAGCGGCTTCTTCGTCGCCGTACCCGTCACGGTCACCGTCCTCGACCGGTTTGCCTACGTGGCGCGAGTGGAGGGAGCGTCGATGCAGGTGAGGAATTTTTAACTTCCAGAGAGCGATCTTCCTCGAGGTCAACAGCAGAGCAGGCTGCATTTTCTAGATCTCTTACTTTACAAACTGCTGACAACAAGCAGGTCAGAGGTTACTGCATCCTGGCAAAGTGTTGAGTTGTGGGAAATACAAGGCAGAGAGAAGAAGCTGAAGAGTTGTTTTGTATCTTAAAGCTTAACTTTGGCAAAAATCGAACCTGTGCCTCATCTTTTCCATCACAGGGCCTAAAGCTACTAACTTTTAACTTTTCTGGGAGTTAAACTGACGATCTGGGGGCTACATTTGCAGCCAATAATAAAGAAGGCTTCTGCCTGGAAGTTTCTCACCCTGAGCCTTGGTCAGAGTTGTTAGTAGCAAAAATGTACTAAAACTGTAGCTTTCAACGACAACCCCGAGCTGTAAGTGACGTGTTAGCCATCTATAGAACGTGAGCCCCAAAATGCTCTTATGTCTTGTTATGGTTGGTAATGACAAATAACCTGTTCTGATGTTCAGGTTGAGGATCTTGTCTTTCAATGTAAATGAAAGTCCACCATTTATATTAGGCTAGCTCTACATCCTTCCACCAGTTCACAAAATCATGACAGCGGTTTTCATGTAATCCTGTTGAGAAATAAACAAACCAAACTCAAATGAAATCATTGGTGGTAAAAGCATTGGACTTTTACTGGATGTGATGAATGAGTCATGTCCTACCTATTTTTTCGCACACCTGCACACAGAGACAACATTTTTCTTGTAAAAGTGGTAACCAGTAGTTACAGGTGGCCATGTTGGAGAAGAATCAACTCCTCAAACACTCCATGCATGGCCTCGTTTTCTTCTCATCCAGACAGTAAACAACCTGCACTCTTCTCATTGAGAGGCAGAGATGTAAAAAGAAAAAAAAAAAAAACAACAACAACAAAACAAGCGCCTGTTGGGTTTTGACCGAGTTGGTTTCCTGTCGTGCTGCTTATTATCGCCGACGTGTGCTGCATAATGCATAAAACAATCTGCTCTCTATTTTTAATGAGCATGAATATTAAAACTGCATGTTGCTCTTTGGTTTGTGTTGTATATTCATGTCGCTGCGTATGTTGGGTCATGAAGTCGACCTCTGCGAGAGCTTCTGAGGAGTTTGAGACTCTGATCAAATCTTTCAAAATCACTAATGAAATGATTAAACAGTGTCATTAAAGTTGGAGAACTGCTTGACTAAATGAGATGTTTACACTCTGGTTCCTTTACATGTGAGAAACACTGACTGTGGTTCCGTGACACAGCTCTTGGGTTCCCTCTGGTTTAGGTTTTATCCTGGTTAATCTGTTTATGTGAGGCTGTTATCCCCTGTGATTTAGTCTGTGTGAGGCAGTAACAAACCGGTTAACACAACATTCACGTCCACAGCAAGAAACTTTGCAAGACACGGTATAGAAGCTGCACATGAACTCCATATTCTCTATCTGGCCGAATGACGTGTTGCTGTCATTGAAAGCTAAAGACACAATGACCCCAACAATAGCAGTGAGCCGTCTGCTGCTGGCCATTATCTTGTTTGCATCGAAATATTCTCACAGTGCTGTCTGACAGTACATTGGGTGAAAGATGTTGTGATCCTGATTACCGCTGTTCACCATGTATCTGTCTGCATCATCAGGGTGCTTTGGCCGAGGCGCCTTCATTGTGATGTAAAGTCCCAGATGCAGCAACATGATAAAGTGATGATTTCCTAAAAGAAACAGATTTTTTTTTTAAAGCTGTTGTTTGTTGGTCCACCTCTTAGGGTGAGGAAGTATTTGGAAAATTACTTTATGGATAGTTGTGAAATCTTGCCACAGATAATTAGTATCCCCAGTGCATGGATCCTGATCACCTCAGGGACTCTCTGATGTTAAATATATCAATGTACACTGGATGGTTTTCCACAAAATTTGGTACAAACATCCATTTTGCTAAGATGTTGAATCTTAATTACATTGGTGATCCTGTGACTTTTTCTCTAGTACCACAATAAGGTTTATATTTTTTTTTTCCAGTAAAACATCATGACCGCTGCAGCACAATGACTGGAGCACATGAGGGTTCCAGTGTTGTATTTCAGTGTCAAATCTACATTCACTGACCAACTGTTTGTTTATATATATATATATATATATATATATATATATATAAAATAACGTGAAGACAAGTTGCTGGAGTTCAAACTGAGCATCAGAATATAGAAGAAAAGGGATTTAAGTGACTTTGCACATTGGTCTGAGTGTTTCACAAACTGCTGATCCAACAACCATCTCTAGGGTTTTCAGACAATGGTTAAAAAAAAAACGAGTGAGCCTATATGCCATCATATAACTCAACAGTAAGTCACATAACCACTCATTACAACCAATCCCCAAGTGCACATGTTGAACCTTGAAGTGGATGGGCTACAGCAGCAGACCACCACTTTATTAAGTACACATTTCTAGCTAATAAAGTGTCGAGATAGTTTTTACATGCCAATGTTCCAAATTAGCACCACTGACGGAAAAGCTGTTTCAATGCAAAATATTTCCAAGCCAATATTAAATATTTTTGTGTCATTTATTCATCAGGGACAAGGTGCCTGAGGTGCTTCAGCATGAATAGCCCAGATTTCCTCAGAGAGGTACACATGTGGCCAGGAGGGGTAGTGAGGACTTCACTGCTGATAGCAGGTGTGATACTGGGCTCTGGTGCTGATGGGAGAACTGAATATGTATACTGGAATCTGGAATCTGGACCAGTTCGCCAAGAAACGGCTTTGTACTGTAACCTTTGGGTAATTGTGGTTTTAACATTTTGGGCTTTTGTACTAATTTAAAAAAACAAGGTGTGACTTGGTAATTAGTGAACTTTAGAAGCAATGGTGGGTGGCTGTTTTACCTTTAAGACGGAGCTGGACTTCATCTTTCGTGACTGAAACACAACACAGGCACCTTTGTTCTTTAGCTGAAGTCGGACCAGTTCATTGTTAAGAGACATTTTGGAAGCAGGTTTATCTCCGAGCAGCAAGAGACTGAAAACAGAAGCATACACAGGAAGACAGAGTGTGTGTGTGCGTGTGATCGCTCATCCTTTTTGCAGTGCTTGGGTTGTTGTCATGGAAACAGTGTTTCTTGAGCTCAGGAGTACCGGATGGTTATGAATATGTACTGTTTGAGTTCCTAATTTATGTCAGAAAAAAACAAAAAAACAAGCATACATGATCAAGCATGTGTTTATCTCAGCTGTGTTTCATAAATGTAAATTCACCCAAAAAGCCTTTTTTCAACTATGATCCAACAGAGCAGTAAAAAAACAATAAAATACTACGTTTGTGTTTGCACCATAACATCAGATGCAGTTTAATTAGTTGTGAGCCATTTTTCAAAGTTATTACTTGCAATATTTGGTATGATTTAATATCCAGTCCTGGGGGTTTGAGCAATGCTTGGCTCTGCAGCATGCATTTTTAATGATGAATCTACAGGTGGATCACGCAGGGTCCCCGAGGTTAATATCCTCTATTACAGAGGTCAGAACACTGGAATAAGTGGTTTATATTGCTGTTGTGTGAAAACTTCCTGCAGTAACTTTCCTTTCAAACATCCAAACAAACAAAAAAAAAACCCCACAAATAATGATCATTTATTCCCCTCCATTTTCCTTTAAATTCAGAATCAGACAGAATAAGAGATGACACTTATAAGTTTAATTGGTTATGCCCCAAAGTTAACAATGATTAAATTAGACTAAATTCAACCCCATCTATCTCTAGTTTATCAAGCATTTAATATGGACACTTTTCTCATAGACTTTCATACAAAAGGACTTCTTTTCAATTAGTTGAGTCGCCACCTGCTGGCCGTTGCAAATAATGCCGGTATTAGGCTATTACCTTTTATGTTTTTTATTTTTGATCCTGTTTTTTGAAAGGGAATAAGAGATAAAAAGTCATTTGTTTAATTTGTTATACCCCCAGAATTCCTTGGATTAAATAAGAGATGAAATACAATACTTGTGTTTTTATTTTACTTTCATGTGCAGGTGTTGATTTGAACGTAACAGTACTGTTATCTGTTTTACTACTTCACAAGGTTGAATGGAGTTTAATTAAAAATCTATACTCTAACATTTTCCCATAAATTGAGGCTCACCTTGGCAGGAGTTTCCGAAACAATCCAGGATTTAATGTAGAGAGGTATGACTGCACGGGCCGCTGATGAAGTATCCGACTCTAACTGATGAACTCACGGGCTGATGGCACTCATATGGGTATTTATTTTGCGTCCCACAGATAAGAGATATTCTGTCATTTACCCCGGCAGGCGTGAAATGGCCTGCACACATCCTGTTTAATGAAACAGCCATTGTGTAAGTGGGCTTCTTCACGCGTGGATCCTCCAACGTGGAGTGACACAAACCAAGTTGTAAGAATAATGATTTTGTCATTGTTGAGGAGGGAGGAAGGTGGGGCAGCATAGACAAGCGTGTGATTGAGCTGTCACGGAGGACATGGTTGTTTGGAGTTCTGTTTAACACAGTCACTGTGAACATTCATATTAAGGTGCATCCATAATTTAATATTAAAAACCAACTACAAGTCTTTTTGTACAAGAAATGCTGAACAAGACTTTTTTTTAGGAGAAAAAAACATTGCAATGAATTTTGATAACGTAAAGACACACTGTAAAAGGATCAAAGTAGCAACCTGTCAATCACAGGTCAAAAAGCTTCCCATGCATTATCTTCTTTTTTTACTTTTAAAGGGACCATACTTTAAAGTGGAAAAACAAACAAACAAAAAAAAAATCTTACTGTATTTGAGACTTGAAACTACAGATTGAGACCATAAATTGATTAAATGTTTTGTAAGTGTTAAATCAATTCCAAAGACAGGTCAACTTTCGATAGACATCAATACAATAGGACTTCTTTTGCAGCCAGTGAAGTCGCCCCCTGCTGGCCATGAGAAAAAATGCGGCTTTAAGGCACTCTTGCATTTAGAAATGAGCATGTTTTGAGAGGTTTTTTTTTTTTTTTTTTTTTTTTTTTATGTCCAAAACATACCTATGATTACAATTTGCTTGCCCTTTATTTTCACCTTTTTTCACCATATTTCGCCTTTCCATCATATTGTGGTGATGACTTAAACCTGTTTTTACTTTGTGTTGTGTTACTTCATCAGCATGGAGTTTAATTTAAAAACTCAGTCTGTTTTGGGGAGAAAATCTTGCGAAGGTTGCCATGCATTTTAAGCATTTTGCTACTCATAAAACATCACATAAATCAGCCACAATAACCATAAAGGACCTCGTTAAGGAGGAGTGATAATTTAGTGTAAAAATGAGTCACCAGGTTGAAGGAGAGGCGTCACGAATGTCAGAAGAGCCTCACAGTAACTGATGTTCAGAGGCTGATGATGAGCTGAGGAGCAGGAAAAATTCTGTTTTTAAAATGGTTGGAAATGCATTCTGCATTATTATTATATTACAGCGATAAAACATTTTATTATATTAAGAGACTGTCATTATTACTGTAATCCATCGTGCAAAGATTTAGCCAGTTAAGTACCATTATTCAGCTCAACTCAAACTTTTAGTTGTAGCTCCATTAAAAATATTTGAAATTTGTGTGTTTTTAGTTGTTTTTAAACTTATTATGTTTCACATTTGAATGGAATTAAAAGTTGATTAAATGAAACTAAATAAATGTGGAGACAAGGACGCTAACTTTATTCATTAAGGTCCAAATGACCCATACACACACATTCAAGGGCAGGAAAAGCAGTAAGTATTGAAAATGTGTGATTAAAGTCTGTACAAAATGTCAAGGCTTCCATCCAATAACTGTTTACATAAATCAGTTTAAATTAAAATTCTATTAAATTCAGCTGTCGCCCCGTTTGTTATCGTCTGTGGAGGATCCAGTCTGCAGTGAAGTTCAAATCTGAGAATATACAGCCGGGCTTTTATTATGATGCTTTGAAGGAAAGGTCTAAAGCTGCAATGGAAGCTCTGTTTTGCAGTATTTTATTAAAAAGCTTTAATGCATTTAAACTGTTTATTGAGGCTTGTGTTACCCTAATATTTTACAGTGAGATTTAACTTTCTTGTGTAGTTGTAACTTAAAATAATGACCAAAACAGATGTTGATCCAACTGTTTTTTTTACTCTCCAGTATGCTGCAGTTTGAATAGACAAAGCAGAACCTTGCATGTGAAGTCTCACATTCATAACGTCCTTATTTAAGTCCTGATAAAAGCGGGTATATTTCCACACATATTTCCTGCAAGCTGTTTTAAACTTAACAACATAAATTATTTTTTAGCTATTTTAAACTTGATTTCAAACTAAACTATTTAACATTAATGCAAATAGGTTGAAAATATAAATGATCTGTCTCCTGGATTAATAAAATTAAGGCTGATATCTATTATAGAGCTGAGCCTGAAAAGATATCTGGCCATAGCAGTTGGCAGTAGAGCAATATTGTCTCTTATCTGTTATTTATCATTACTATCTGTTATATCTTTTTGTTTCTTTTGTTTATTTCGTTTTACAGCCTCACAGGCAAGCTAAGATAAGATATGACAAGTCGTTCCTTTATTAGTCCCAAAACGGGGACATATCAGGGTCACTGCAGCAAAGTGGATAAGAAAGATAAGAGCATGAATAAAATAACAATATCGTAAAAAAGCAACAGAAATTAGAAGAAATATAAAAAGTATAAACAATTTAAACAAGAAGAGATTAAAGTATTCATTTAAAACTAGAAGAAATTTGTTAAAAAAGTTAAAAAAGAAGAATACAAAAACACAATAAATAACGAGAAATATTGCACATTTAAGTCAAAAATAAAAATTCACATGGCACTACAAATTATAACCACAGACTCTCTTTTCACATTGGGGTTTTATTTTATCTGTTTTATGTGTGTGTCTGGAGAAATGGACCTGTGTGCGTGCGTGCGTGCGTGCGTGCGTGCGTGCATGTATGTGTGTGTGTGTGTGTGTGTGTGTGTAGCTGACCTTTTGACCACACTATATTTAGACTGTTTAGTTCTGCTCTATTACACGTTCCTGACTCACTGCTGCTCACCGCCTCGTGTCCTTGTTCTTACTGTATGTGTTTATATAGTGTGATGTCTCCTGTCCACTGTTGTTCTATATTAACTGTATTTATGTGTGTGTGTGTGTGTGTGTGTGTGTGTG
>JAOWBC010000539.1:0-11654 GCA_028566105.1 Hypoplectrus providencianus
TGGATGGATGGATGGTTGGATGGATGGATGGATGGATGGATGGATGGATGGATGGATGGATGGATGGATGGATGGATTTATGGATGGATGATGAATGATGGATGGATGGATGATGGATGGATGGATAGGTGGATGGATGGATGGATGGATAGGTGGATGGATGGATGGATGGATGGATTTATGGATGGATGATGGATGGATGAATGGTTGGATGGATGGATGGATGGATGGATGGATGGATGGATGGATGGATGGATGCTGTATCCTTCCTTTTGACTAATCTGACCTTCCCTTTGCCTTTGAGAAATATGGTTTCCCAGAAATGAGACTTGATTATCTCAGTGGAAACAACCAGCAACTGGTTTCAATCAGCGTCACCAACAAACGTGAATGTTTTGGGCATGAGGTATCAGATCCGTCACTCCCATAACGCCTAAAACATCTTTTTTCTTTTACTGAATCGATGTGGTAAAGGTGGAGAAAAATGTAAGTCACTGAAACGCTTGTGGAGTATGTGAGAGTGCAGAGTGTGTGAGTGTGTGTGTGTGTCAGCACCTTCATTTCGACATTTCTGCAAGTCCAGTCCGAGACCAAGTCCAAGACCGAGGATCAGTGTCACAATGGAAACAGCCAGGACGCCTATCTGTGCCATAACAAACACACATGCATCTCCGTTGAATGCCAGCCGCTCAAAAAGACAGTTTTCCCTCTGATGCAGAACAACATTTGACATGCAGCGGTCAGGCTCCATGTGTGGCTGATGGAGTGTCGCCTTTATGCAATTTATTGAATGGCAGCAGAAGGAAAATACAGGGTTCAGCTTGATTCTTACTGGATTACAGATTCAAACATTCCCCTGCTGTTACTGCAGTTTATCTGTGCTGTCAGACATTTCTTTGGAATCTGACACCAATCATTTTCTAATCATTAAGACTCTCGCAACGTGATATAAAGATAAACAATCAATTCATTTGAAGTTTTGAACAATTACCAACCAGATTTTCCGGGACTTGGGATGTTTTTATTTCTTCTAAGAACTTTGAAAAATGATTAGGAAAATAAAAAGATCTTTTATTTATTATTTTTCCACAGCAGAAATGAGGGCAGATTGTTTTCACTTGTCTATGTTTATTGCCAAGAGTTATTTCATATAAATATTTCAAGCAGATTAAGTTGGCATGAATCTGGTGAACAGATGTTCCAAGTCTGTTCTGAAGACTGCAGTTGTTTGGAGTAGTTTGACAGTAATTACAGTCAAATAAATTAGTGTTAAGGTTCACAGTGATCAATAACAAACGGTCAATAAACAAAAAATTAAACCACTTACAGCCACAGGAATAAGTTATGTGATGGCTGGGATCAAACAAGATGGATCTCAGCCAGGATATTTCGTCCATTGGCAGTTTTTCGATTATTTTTTAATTTTACTATAGTAAAATTCATTATGTACATTGTAATATTTAAAAGGGCCTATTCACATGGGACTTCAATGACCTGGGGAGCTCGAAAAAAAATAATATTACAGTTTTAATCTGCCATGCAAGGAACTTATCAATTACATACCTTTTATCACAAATACTAATGAAAGTTTTTGTTTCAGGTCTTCCCAAACGTGCCCATGGCAGCACCTGTCACATTTTATAATGCTATCCGATAAAAAGTAAAGCATTGCTGTCACCCAAACCCAATGGAAAGAAAAGTTAAAAAAAAAAAAAAAACAAAATAAAAAACATCTTGAATTATAATAAGCCCCTAAACCTGCACAAAATAAATGTGTGTAAATGGCCTCTGAGTTTTCATCCCCATTACCATAAATTAGAATCAAACCCAATACTTACAATAATCTTCTTCTTTTTCTGCGAATCCTTAAAGTAACCCATAGCTCCGATAAACGTGGCAGCGACACAGTGTGAGAGAACGATAGAGAACGATAGACGGCAGACAGATACCGGCTAACACGTCTCTACTTATAGAAGAAGAGATAAAGTATAACAGCAGTGACCTCTGGACCAGGTGCAAGCATAAGATAAGTAAATGATTGCCAAGACAAGGAGATAACCTCACGTTTCTGTGTTTTCATAACGCCAGACCACAGACAGCGATGCTTTTGACACCTTTTGACTCCAGAAACTCACCTGATACATGCAGGATGGAAGTTTGGTTAATATTTAGCGGAGGAAAACTCTTGGCCACCATATAAAGATACAAACTGCCAATGTAAGACAGAATATCAATACCAGCTGATAACATGGAAAATGTATTGGTTTGCTTGAGAGGTATTAAGATTAATTAGCCGATAATGGGCTTTTAATGATGCTGAGATCATTTGACTGGCAGTAGTTGTGCATTCGCTGCATTAGAGGGGACTGGATGGTACAACACATGGCACCAGGAGCCTTGAGCTTGGAACTATGACAAATAGCTTCACTTGATAAACTCTGATTATATTGTGGATTACGAAAAATTCAGGACCTTTGCACTGAAATAATTTCTCTTCTTGGTACTGACTGCAATAAAGTGGAGCCATATGGAGCAAAAAGTGTTTTGCAAAGACAGAGAACTTGTCATATCCATTTTACATATTTGCCACATCTGTTTTCAGTTTCATGAATAGCAATGTCGGTTTTTGACCAACTCTCCAGAGATGTTCGGCTGGGCCACACAAGGACATTCACAGAGTTGTCCCTGAGCCACTGCATTCTTTCAGTAGTGTACTTAACCTCCTTTTTGGTCACCGCTCTTACTGCAGCCCTTCATTTCCAAATGCTCAGTTTAGCCAGCTAAATAAAGTCTAAATCTGTATGAGAATATCTACCATGTAAGGATGCTGGGGGATAATTAGTTTCTGTGAATCTTCAGTGCAGCAGAAAAGGCGTTTACAGTTGGTTATTGTAGGACAAGCACAAATGAGTTTGAGGTCTGAAAAAAAAACAACCACATTGCACAAATGTGAGTTAATTATAGGGTGGTGCATACATTTACTGCCATGGCTTATTTGGAATGGTGGCGCCATTTAGATCCAGCTGTTTTACCTGCAATGAAAAAGACTGTTTATTGTAGCCCTCCCTGTTTGGTGTTTGCTCTCTCTGCTTTTAGGCCTTAAAAAAGACATTGCATCCCTCTGCAAATCATGCCCAAACAATGGAAATAACCACAGATGGGCTTCTCCAATAAATCTGCAAAAAAAAATCAGTATAAATCACTGTTATGTTACCTACATGTAAACATTATGAAAACATGTATTTTAAAATGTTTTTCATACAAAATTGATAGTCAGTTGATGTTAGCTAAACACACCACTAAGCTGTAGTGAATGTAAATGTTCAGGGTCTAAAATGCATAAAATCAGATACAATCCAAGAAGTTTCAGAGAAGCTGAAGACAGTTAGACATTTAGTCTGCTAATGTCATCTCTGAATTAAAAGAAACCATAGCATTTAATGACAGTAACCTACGTTAGCTACAAGCTAGTAAACCAGAGTTGTTTTTTTGGCGTTGAACCAGTGTTAAAAATTTAGCTAGTTTTTACAAACTATGACTTACAGTTATTATTATAATGCTCCATAGCTAACGTTAGGTACTAGCTAGTGAACCAAAGTAAACCAGAGTTGTTTTGTCTTGAACACATTTAGCTACCGTGAACTATGAATTCAATGAACTATTAGCATTGTCAGTGATGTTAGCTAAAATTAGCTGCTAAACCAGATTTGTTTTGTCTTTCAAACAGCATTAACATTAAGCTAATATTATCTATGAATTCAACAAACCATTAGCATTATCATACTCAATTGTTTAAGCTAATATTAGCTGTTAAATCAGTGTTGTTTTGTCTTTGAAACCAAAATTAAATAAGATAAAGTAAGTAAATATAGCAGAGTTAAAATGTTATGTTATTCAAACTGCTCACATTAGCTAGGAACTAAACTAAACTTTTTTAAACTTAAGGGTTAAGGCTAATACATGCTTCACAAGAACAGGGCAAACTGTTCTTTGGTTTGGGCAGAATTTGAACTTTTTGCCAGTAATAACTTTGTTTTTCTTCTTGCCATCTTGAGAAAACAAAGAAATCTCTCTGTTCTTACAGATAATTTTGGGCTCTTTAGAAGAAAAAAAAAGAACTTACCAGGCAATGGTTGTTGTCGTTCATTGGGTGCTGTACAAACAGTCCATCAATAATATGTCTCCAAGTCAGGGTTACTGTGAAAGTGTGCTGTCTCGTCTTTATAGTTGAAACATGGCAAGCGTCATCTCTATTACCCTGAATATACCGGTCATGTGCAAACATGCACACTTAGCTAAGATACTAATGCTTTAAATGAATCAACATTGAGCTTTTTCCTGTCAGCCTGAGGCCCTCCACACACTCATCTCAGCCTTCAGATGCCCAATTAGAGGAGGAAATATACATCCATTAGCCGTAAAACATATTTGTCAAAAAGTTTAATGGGCCTTAGGAACGATGGCAGAGAAAACCATGTAAAGCAGAAATACAAGCTAATTAATTTAAGTTTTCACAGAAGAAGTGATAATGTAAAGGCCTGTATTATGCAACATATTAAAAAGAACAAACAATCATGTGAATGTGATTGCTATGATTAATTGCAGTTTTTGCTGAACTTTTTCAGCTTTACCACAGTGGGAAACTCCTGACCTTGACTGTGAAGTATCCAGCGTTATCTGTCCGTTTAATAGTGGCAGCATTGTCTGAGTACACGCAACCTTGAGCCTGTGTTTGGTGTGCATTATGTAATCAGAACAAGCTGAGTCATTCAACAAAAGACTGACTCCTGGCCTGTTTAAAATAATCTTCTTTCCTGCAGGATTCACATTAATTGACAGACCAATCTGACTTTTTTACAGTTCAAGCTGTCTCACTTTGTTAGATATCAACTAAAGAGACGTCTGTGATCTTGCAAAGGTCATGAAAATAGATGGCACATGGCTTATTGTGCTCAAAGAAAACAGGGAAATACTTATCAGCAATGTTACTGAAGATTATCCACATATTTTGTTATTGGCAGTTTCACATAGGAACTATATTTTTTTAGGTTTTTTGAGACAAGAATATTATCTTCCTGTTACATCTTTTAAAAGTAGTTTTGGCACTTTGAGCACAGTCATCTTTACAGCCAATATCTACCATACTCTGCATATCACTGCTAAAAAAAATCTAGACTGATGAATACCACTACAAGTAAGATAGTATGAATTTTTAATTTTGGGGTGAACTATCCCTTTTAAAATGCCCATCCCTTTGCATCTTTAGGGTATAAATATTGGAGTCGGGCCACTCCAGGAAAAACATGTCTATGAGGTGAAACAAACGCCATCATACCAACCATAAAACCTACAACAAATTAAGTTAAATTAAAAGTTAAGTAAAAAATATATATTTAGGAGGAAATGTTTGAGCCAAGCATAATATTCCACTCTAAATGATATCCAGCTGTTCTCTTGGCAAAGCTTTACAGAATTATTGTTTCGTGTTTATGAGAAAATGTGTTCCCAGTAAGCTCCCTAAAATATGATAGCAGACTTCTGTTTGAGAAAAAAAACCCAACCCAAGGAAAGAAACAAGAAAAAGAGAAAAAGTGCCCTGTTTTGTCTGATACCGTTTTACAGTTGACTGGAAGTCCATTGTGCAGAGATGCTGCCTTGAGTGGACTAAAATCCCAGTTTGGACAGAAAATATAAGTTAATTGACACATGACTTGGAAGTTGACAACAGATGTGATAACAGATGCATGAAATTCGGGATCTTGCGCTGGACTCAGCCATAGAGATAATCTGAAAAGTACATCTGTTCACATTTGCAAGTGAAGAGCCCGGATGAGCTGATCCGGGTTTCTGGTAAGATGCCTTCTGGATGCCTCTGGAAACGAGTGTTCCCAGGAAATCTGACAGGGCAGAACATGCTGTAGGGACGGGGCATCTGGAATACCTATTTCACGCTACTTTAACTGTCATTCGAAGACTGATTATCCGATTATTGTGTCTCTGAGGGCAAAACATTTTCCATGTGGTTTGCAAAAATGTCAAATGACAGCAACACAACTTTTTCTGGGGGGACTGGGCTGGTTAGGCAAATTAATTTAAGAGATTCCACATGGATAGGGGTTTCAGGCATTTATAAATGATTGGGAAACATGAGATATATTTCTCAGGGATGTTTGATTTGTTGTTATGAGGAGTGTGCTTGGAAATTGCAGGCAGCTCCTCAAAGTACTTGTGTAATTTAGGCCAGAGACATTGATTGTGGCAATATGAGCGTAAGGTTGCCATTTTATCCCAGAACAGTGCCTCATAATTATGTTTGACATTAGATCAACAAACTGAATCCTCAACTGCTCCTCAACTCCATTTATCTCAATGAACAGACTGTTTTGAATACGTCAATGTTGGCACAAGCAGGCCGTTTCTGAGAAGAAAGTCTTTGATCTCGGTTCAGGAGAATTGTTATAGTCTCTGTTTTTTGTCCTTGATCACTTTGTTTGGTTTCACTGATTTATTAGTGATGAAGAACATACATGTGTTTCAGCTTACGTGTGATCGTAAATAGATTTGTAAATGAAAATTAGTAAATTACAGAATGGAACATTTTATTTTTCTGCAAAGTACAGTTCTGAAAATGTTTTGCAATTTTTGGTGGCTTTGACCAAGCCGCCGATGACTTTAATAACGGAGACCTACATTTGTGTCTTGTCTTTTAAACTTCTGTCCAGAAGTAAAGTTTTTTTGTGCTTTTGCTTGGCAGTTATATCCACAATTAGAAATGTAGAGATTTGATACCTCTGTGGTTTGAAGAAGAGTTTGAAAAACATGTAACTTTATCCTGGAAACTGGGTTGATAATAAGTCCTGGCTTTCATCCCAAACACTGCACTTATTTAATTATGTGATGTTTATGTTATTATATTCTGGGGCCATGAGGTCTCTCTCTCTCTTGATTTAATTTTCCGTCAGTCTACTGAATAGGCTTTTATCAGTGAGGTAGTATGAGTATCTGCTTCACCTGCTGGTGGCCAGAAAGTCGTCATCTGCTAATAGACTTTTCTTTATTCTGTAAGGATTCATTCATTCATTATCCTTGACCTCAGGCTGGAGACCAGCTGATTTTGGCCGAGAGGTTGGGTTAGTCCTGGACACGTTGCCAGACTACCACATGAAGACAAGCAACCGTTCAAGATCTCATTCACTCCTACGGGCAATTTGAGTCACCAATTAAACTTAAGATGTAATGTGCAAGGAAAGAGTTTTATGGAGAATATTCACTTTGAAATGTGAAAAAGTCCATGTAGTTGTATAAAGGGTTATGGCATTTATAGTGTCCAAAGGGAAAACTGAATTATGTATTCAAACAAGTCTAATCAGCTCTATTTTCAATTCTGGACCTACAGTTTAACGTTGGAAATATCAGATAAAATAAAAGAAACTCCAACTCAGGTACTATCGTGAAGCAGAGATTTCTGTGAATACATAAAGTCCAATCACAAACACATCATTGTCCATCTTAATGTCTCAGAATACACATTGTACGTGTTGTCAGGTCCTACGTCAGGAACTTTGGAGATTATGAAAGACAAACAGATGTTTTTCGTTGTTTTCTCTTTTCTGATTGTGATTTGGTTGCACAAATTGATCAGCTGAATGAATAAGAAGTTCCAGTCAAGTTTTCCAATTATCTACAGCTTTTATTGGAAAGACTGCAGGAATAAACATGGTTTCACCTACCGCCTGGCAAGATCTTAAGTCAGTGTATTGATTATTTCTCTGCTCTATTGATTACCTTGATAGATAGCTATGTTAACTCATCAGTGTAATGTTGCTAAAGTAAATACCAAACATGAAAACAAACAGGTTCGGACTGCTTTTATATGCGTTTAGGTAAACATGTAATAAAGAGATGAGGTGACTGTGGCAGCAAACTGAGAATGAGACTGTGTATTAAGGTTACTGAAACGGATTTAAAAGGAAACTCTCATTTTAAAGCATGGTTCTTATCTTTGTAGATGCAGCTGACTAATAATTTGCGCAAGGACTCTGACAGCCGAATGTTCTGCAGAAAACAGCTGGATGTTTCATCTAACATCCAACACAATGATCATTATTTCATTAACTGAATACTTCTGTTTACTTACTGGTGTTTTGCATGTTGAATCAATTTAAAAGCTTGATTTAAGGCCAGAGAGTTCAAATGTGTGTGAAGATTTTTTCCTTAAGGGTTCAGCATCAGTCTTGTCATCTTCTTGGAAAAAAAGGCATTAAATCAGTGATCCTATTAAAATAAGGACAGATCTTTAACACTGGATTAATACTGTAACACTAGGTGCTGGATTTATTATGATGCTATGTAATAAATATGACAAATTGTATAAAAATATACACCTAGATGATCAGCTGAAACAGAGGGAGAAAAAAGATAAGAGGGAGGAGAATTTGAAACAGAGAAAACTGTTGCAGATGTGTGCGTTTAATATTAATGTATGTACTGAGGTTATCAATTAAATGCAATTTTGTTTTATTTTTCTTTTTGGAATTTACTTCTATCCTATAAATTGTATTACTTTTATATCTTGGCAAGCTAGTCTTCTATTTATACCATTTTTATTGTCTTATTTTTATTAAAAACATTTTTTTTACTTTGATTATAATTGAGGCAGTGGTTTGTTTGCATTGGAAACACAGTCATGAAGCACCTGTGGTAACCCATAAAGGGCAACAGTAGATCTGTGTAATATGTCTGTAAACCATTTCTAGTGATCATTATTTATTAATAACTGAAGGGGGTGACCCACGTGAAGCGCTTGGTGTCCTGTTTTGTTTTTTCTCACGTGTTTAGTACTACGAACTGTAGAAGCGTTCTGAGCCTGGTGTACACATGCTGTTTAAAGGAAAAGTTTGGCACACTGAATGAAACAAATGACATTTAACATGTTAATCTGTGGGCTCCAGATGTGCTGGTAGGCTAATTTTGTTGCAGCGCCAGGCTAGCCATTTCCGTTTCCAGTATTTATACTAAGCTAGGCTAACCAGCTGCTGACACAATTTCCACATGTAACTCTGAGCCAAACAAGAAATTTAATTTCTGTAATGCAAACCAATTCCTTTACAGAGCAATAAAAGCAATAATGCATGTTTAACCCCTTAACTATAAATACTTTACATTACTGCTGTCGATCCTGCAAACCATGCTGTAGACTTTAGATTTTTGAATGTATTTTTTCCATTTCTGAGATAGACAATGGCTTATATCCCAGCCTAGTCTTTAAATAATACTCTGCCGTGCAACAAAACTGCATTTTTAATTAGGTTTTAAGGAAAATGCACTTTCTTTTAAGGTATAATTTGTTCTTGACCAATTACAAAATGTTTAGAATCGAGGTGTGCTGGTGTCTTCGTATAAAGCTGGTAGATAGATGCATCAAACAAACATGACTTTTACCCAAGTAATCACCGTTTGTGTCCTGTGTGAAACCAAAAGTCTATATGTAGTTATTTACAGAGCAATCATAAACATCATGTTTTCTACTAAACCTAACCATGTTGTATTGTTGCCTAAAGCTAACCAAACTTTGACCATTTTCACAACTTTAAGCACATTAAAACTACAAATGTAATTTTGAAGGTAATACATTTTCCCCCACAAAATAACTGAATATGCAGATCCAGTATATAGTGGAATGTAACATTAAGGGAAGTCTATCACACAGGATTAAAGTTTAATCCAAGTTACTGCAGATTGAGGGCAGTTTGCAGCAAGTCGTCACAATGATAACGTTGACAGAAAATAAAATAATAAATTTAAGTCATGCAAGCTTCAAGAGTCTTTTATGAATAAGAAAAGACACATTCAAAAATGTTTGAAATCTATAGCATGCAATGGATGAGCAGTAGGAACATAAAGTATACATTATTTATAGTTAGGGAACCCCCAATGTGGTCGTCTGTGTGCCTGTGGGTGTGCCGTGTTTATGAAATGTGTACTGGCAGTAAGTCTCCCACCCCGCTCCGTTCCTGTGCTAGCTTATTCCTCAACAGATTTTTGGGGATAGTATTGAATATTCCTGCTGTCATCTTATTAACTACTACTTGCCAAACCATTCTTCTAATCTTTTCAATTTTAAAAAGGTGTGTTCCCTTTTCCAAGCTCTTCTCTGACAGTTCCTTAGGAGTGGAACAACGGCGCCGGCTGTCCAGCAAACATGCAGTGAAAAATGCAGGAATTCTACAAACGGCTACATGTTGTGTGTTGTGTTTCTGTCTCTCTGTGCGTCTAGTCGTCACTCTCGAAGGTGTTCAGGTAGGTTTTGAGGCTGAGGGTGCTGGTGTAAGTGAGGTTGGTAGACCGGTAGAGGTCCAGGCCCGTCAAGATCTCTACGTCTCGCACTCGGGCTGTATGGAACTTCAACACGTCTGCGACCCAGTGCGACTCCTCCTCTGCACTCTGCAGGGACACAGACAGGAAGTGGTTATTTGGTATGGTAATGGTATTGTTTGCAGTTCTAATGTACCAATTTAGCATAACAGAAAATAACACGGTCATTTAAGACATTTAAAAAAATAATAATAATTTAATAAAGATATTTAAGTTACATTGATATGTGTGCAGGGAAAAATCTAAATCCTATGATGAGTTTGCTCCCAACAAATCCATTTATTTATTTGGTGTTCAATCAGATTATCTTTTTTGTGTGATTATATGCAAATGATACTGTTTCATTCAACAAGAAATAACTTGACATAATTTCACTGACCAGTCTTTATTGAGTTAAAACAAAAGCATGCTATTTTTCAGATTGACATAACGTGAATTAAAACAGAAAGCGTCAACTGACTGACTGAGCTACATAAGAGAAGTCCTGTGAATTGATTTGGTTAAGATGTTTCCTTTTGTTTTGGACAAGAAGAGGAAGAAGCAAAGGGGCAAAAACCTGCATAAACATCCAGATATTTTAAGCAGGCCTCATAGAGAAAGAGGTACATTTTCTTTTTTAAAAGCTGTGCATTGAAACCTAAATCCTGCCTTCAAATCCAGCAGGAGCGCTGGTGCTAAATACACGAAATTTCCTCTGCACAGGTTTCTACAATACTCTACAGGTACCGAACCCTTCAGTTTCATACACTCACAGTGAGTGTGGCTTCCTGGTATGATAAAAATAAATATTACACACACAGCCCTGGGGCCATAACAGTTAATTTTGACTTTTAAACACAGAACAGGCTGTTCAGCCGCAGACTGCAGGTTTGCACAACTACACACAGCTCACACACAGTTTATATTCATCAGATGTGATGCAATCAGTAACAGGCTGCACACCAAGCGAGAGGGTTTTACCTTGGAAAGATGAATCAAAAGATTTATTAGTGAGTGAACAAACTATCAGTTTATGGAGCAACTCTGTTATGTTGTTTACCTGCAACAGTTTCACTGATAAAATGTTACATTAAACTGACCCAGATTAAACTTACGTTGATCAACAGGCTGTTGATCTATCATTTTAAACTTGACTATTCATCTGTTAAACAAAAAAAGTTGCTGTTTTCCAAAGCTCGCCTGGATCAGCTTATTCAATAGACAGATTTGTTATGAACTCTTGCTTGATGACAAACTGATCATTTGTATCAGCTGTGGTGTGAGCAGACACCTCACCATGC
>JAOWBC010000539.1:18459-32113 GCA_028566105.1 Hypoplectrus providencianus
ATAAAGCTGCCAACTGCTGTACAGCTGACAGTGGAGCACAACGTTCAGGCTGTTCAGCATGCTAATTTAATTCTTTAATTGTTTCTACTCTAAAAAGTGGTGGCAAGACAGCTTATGTAAGGCTATCTTTCAAAGCTGTAAATAAAGATAGATAAATTACCTAACATCTCACCGTGAAATTTAAACTGTTTGCTAACTCTAATGGTTCTAATGTAGGTTCAGTTAGAAGAATAAGGACACAAGTAAGTACAAATTGTGTACAAATTTGCAGCATATGTCTAAACATGCACCGAATATTTAGAGTCACAGACACGAAGCTCACGGAGGATTCTGCAATGACTTTTACTTTCTGTATAAACCTCTAAATCTCTGCATTTTTTCTCTCAGAGTCATAATAAAACAGTGCCAAAAAACAGGGGTGTTCTTATCTTATACCTCTTAATCATTCATTGCAGGGTTCAAGAACGTCACGCATTAATACAAATCTAATGGCAGATCTGATGTTTACTCCAGCACACTGCAGAACTATGTGCTGTCAGGTTTTTTGTTTTGTTTTTTTTGTTGCGTGCAAGTATGAGTCAGAGTTGATAGTTTCTTATAATGACGCATGCCAAATATTTCCTCCACTGGTCGAATCTAGTATCCTATCCACTGTGAGTCACTGTAGCTGTCATTATGAGACATAATTAAGAGTCATATAGGTCTGCAGGAATGTCTGAATGGACCGAAGTTATGGAAATGCTCAGTCACAGTCCCTGGATCAGTTACATGAATTAGTGAATTGAGAAAAGTCCCACGAATAATCTCTTTAACAATATTAAAAGACAGAGAAAGATTAAGAAAGAACTAACATGCTCCATGTCCGTCGCACGTCATTGTCTTTTGAATGGTTTTTTTTTCGCCAATTGTAAAGAGACTTCATGGACACCCTGTATTTTTTAGTTTCCAGGCATCAAGATCTTAAGTTATCAGAGCAAGCTTTCCTTCGGCTCCTGTGCCAATGTGACCAACTGCCAATCACAGATTTTAAACCTCAGACTGTCTATATCTATCTAAATCGCATGATTGAATTGAGAAAGAGACCTCTGCAGATAATTCAATGAAAACTGAAGGAATCCTGATCTGGAGAAACTTGCATCATCACGTCTCAAGTTTACCGAAACTTGTCTTATGGTTCTCAAAAGAAAAATCTATTAACATATTAAAAATTGTATGCAATGCAGGAAAAATACCAGTGTCTGACTTTAGCGCACCACATGTTTGTACAGTAAATACATCATTCAGCAAAATCCCTGAATTGCGCCACTTGTCATCTTACACATCAGCGTTCATTAAAAGTTTAAATGTAACTCATAAAGGACATTGGTAAGGTGTCTCAAATGTCTGGAAATTTACTTATTACCAAAAAAACCACTGAGGTGAATCATTGCCCATTACAGCTTACGGACAAAAAAACAAAATTGCAAACGTATTTACTGTGTTTGCGTCAAAGTGACATTCCACAGATTAACTACGCCTCTGAAAAATTCCCACATTTATCAGACTCAAACTGGTAGAGATCTGTGAGGGCTGACAGATGTAGTCTTTTACTTAAATCAAAGTACTGCATTTGAAAGGTCATAGACATTTTCAGAGGTAACACAACTTAATGCAGAAACATGACCTGTGCGGCAGTAATATTAGCAATTATTACAAGATCATTATTATTCATGCATTCATGCAAACACAAATTTTTTTCTTTGTAGTTGACGCATTTACGTATGCTCAATAAAGCTACGATCTGATTAATTTTCTGATTAACTGATATTAATATATAGGTAGGTAGTTTCATGGAGTAATTTCAATGCAAAAAGTTCTTCAGTAGTTTTCTGTATAAGTTAATTTGCAGAGCAGAAGCTGCAGCATTCAGATAAATGCAGTGAGGTAAAAAGTCGAAGTGCAAGATGTCAGGTCAAAAGTTCCTTTGTGTTGTCGTGTGGTCATTTGTTAACTCAATAGCAGTGTTCACATTCATGTCAACAAGGTCTACTGGCTCTAAATTCCAAATACAAGGAGAAAAGTTTGTGGTTATGAGTTGGACTGAATATGAGACAGAATCGATGGATTAGTCAAGCAGAGAAGCTGAGGCTGCGCTGCCCCCTGCTGAAATTTCAACTCACATTGCAGGCCTCATTGTTGTCCGGTCTGTGAGGAAGCAGGAAGGAAAAGACCCTGAGTGCTCCGTCACACTCCTCCACAGTCTGGTTCAGCTCCTGGCAGCTCGTCACCACTGTGTAGTAGTGAGTGGGGACAGGCGGCGCATCAGCTGAGAACCTAAACGGAGGAGGCAGGGATGGTTACATAAACAGCTGCTGGTAGTTTTATTTGAAGAAAACATAAAAAAGGAATGCAACAATTTGCAAATTCCTTGCGACCTAGATGTCATTTAACAGAGAACTGAAAGAGATTTATCGCTAAACCTGGGAGTCGGAACTTTGGAAGTGCTTGCTCCCTGGTGGAGCCGATGTTTTAGATTAGGATTCATGGAAAAAAAAACATTTGCACTGTAATTGGTTGGACACAAAGGACTAGAGAGGGATCTTCAGCTGTCCACTGCCATGATGAGAAACACAGTACGTTTACATGACACTTAAACAAAACAGAATTATTGACTTAATCCGACTATAAATTGACACATGGAAAACATGTTATTTAGAACAATGTCAGAGTTCTCTAACTCTGATTAGGAAACCCAGAAAATGTGATTCCACTGCCATATGACCCTGGAACAAAAGCCAAGAAAGAGCTGGTCGCAGAAGAAGAAGACGACTCCTGTTGCAGCCCTCCAACAACATCCAGAATTCTTTGTCTTCCCCTCCAAACGCTAATTACCCCAAAGAACAGAGCGGATCTTATCTGCACAAGTAACATACAAAATTACTCTCTTACTCTTTTATCTTCTCTGTGGTGTCTCTGAGTCCGTCGTAGTTTAAGTCAAAGATGGGTCCAGAAATTACATTGACCCCATTATTTTCCTCCGCGTAACGCCTCAGCAGTGTCCCCTGCAAGTAACTCCAAACTCCTGCAGACAGAGAGAAAAAGGAAATGATATCAGGTATCAGGTGAGTGTCATTGGCCTATTAAACACTTGGTGATGATGTTGTGAATTTGAACCACTTCCAATTTGCCATCAATGACGCCTGCCAAGGATCATATTGGAAGCTCTTTGTCGCCACCTTGAGGTCGGAGTGTTAACTACATCTGGTTCATTGAATAAAGCCCTGCTTCAGGAACAGCAACATCAATAAAATAATCAACATGTCAGAGACTGGATAATATGTTTACTTACTATTATAACCAATTAATATTATTGTGAGTAATTGGCATCATAGCTAATTTTATATCTACTGAATCTATATTGATACGAAATTAGCAATCCCCACTTACAGGCTTTTGCTTAAAGGCAAAAACAAAATGACAAAATGACAAAATCATTCTTTTTTTTTTTTTTTTTACATCACTGTACATATATTTAGTTTTCCTTAAACAATGATTTCATTATCTTGAAAAAAAGACAGGGGTAATGAAATACGACCTGAAGAACTGACTAAATCATGTTGCACTGAGAGGTTAAGCATCCTTAAATGGGCTAGAAAATAAAGAGTTTATAATCTTTATTACACATCAGTTAGAAATCTTTCGTGTCCTTAAAAGGGGCTTTGTAATCACTTCGTGAGCTCAGTCATGAGCCACTTTCTCGGAAAACCGAAGCTGAAAACATTAAGCTGAACCCCCACAGTCTGCTGTTTCCTCCCTTTTCCTGATGTCAGCAATCAGTTTCCTCGCCTTTTATGAATAAAAACTATAAATTCACAAGAAGCACTCTATTCACAGAGCTGACAACAATGATGAATTATGTGTGTGTGCATGAGCCAGCGATTCAGCGGGACCGCGTGGTTGTTTTGTCCTGATAAGTCCTCTTTTCTGCAGAAACAATGGGTATCAGGCCGTCCTCGCTCAAACCTGACATCACTGCAGCTCTGCCTCCTTGTCTCATGTGATAAGGCTGCACGCTGCTGATGAACAGGAAGACGCATAAATCTGATACCCACGGACAGCTGAATGAGGCAGAAATAACCTTAAATACTAAACAAAACGACGTGACAGCACCTAAAAGTGCCACAAATCTCCTCCACTGCTGAAATTCACCTTAACATTTTCTCAGTTCTCAACAGTAATACATTAGACAGACAAAATAAAAAATATCATCATGTAACTCTGCCTCCTCCTGGTGTTCAGAGTTACATTTGCAAGAAGTCACTTTGCTGGAACGGAAACAACCAATCAGAACATTTTCCGCTCCCCAAATGTTTTCAAAAACACATTTTAGTGACTGTAAAATGAGAAGGTTCGCAACCCCACCGCAGTTAAAAATAATAAAGTCTATGTAACATACTCAGCAGAGGGGAAGAGGTGTCACTCCACTTCAAGTTCTGGCAAGTTTTTATTCAGCTTTAAGCTGTGAAGAAAATAAAATGTGCCTGTTTAAATGAAGCGTGGGACTCACTCTTAAAGGCCGGGTACATGGGTACGATGTTGGTGATGAGCGAAGCGTCATATCTAGACTCTGAGGACGATGCCAGCTCTGTCAACAAAATCACACAACACAAACCTTTCACATCAAGAAATTAGATTGTATCAAATGTTTTTGTCAGAGACACATCAGAGAGTGGAAGAGGAAAAGCAATATGCGATGGAAACAGAAGCGGCTTTTATTATCATTTTTTTGTTTTTTAGAGCTTTAGCCTCAGTTTGTTTCGTCTACCCTAGTTTCTGGCTATTTTGTCAGTTTTTTGTGATTAAGAATGGTTTTCATTATTATTAGGTCATATTCTATAACATATTTTGTAATAAAGATATATATCAAACTGTGTACTGTGCAATGGGCACGTTAGATAAACAAGACGGGTTTACCTGGAGGGAAGAGGAAGCCATAGGTGAGCTGGTTGTTCTGGCTATAGGTGGTGCAGCTCTGACTGTGATCAGCCGAAACTCTGGAGTCGACTCGGATACACTTGGCACCAGGTGAGGCCTCTGGGACAGGAGTTATGTCCTCCTGAGAGAGAAAAAGCCCAAACAGGTAAGAAGGAAGTTGAGTAATACATTTAAGTTGTTGATGTCCTCAATAGACAAAAAGAAGACGTGTTTCTGGTGCCTGTGTGTGTTTTGTGAGGGTATTTATGTAAGATGATGTGTATTCCAGCGTGTGTCGCTGGTGTGAGCAGCTGCACCTTGTAAACCTGCAGCATGTTCCTGTAAACATCTGTCAAACACACATGTTCAGTGTCGGAGCACAGAGACTGTGTGTTTACAGGTTGTTGTTGGACACCTTTATGTTTGTGTTTGCATGTTTGTGCAGCTCCGTCATGTACTGCAACAACACACTCAATACAAACAACAACATGTTATGTGTGCCATTAACATGGCGGGCATTCGATTTTACAACCTGTCACCCAGTTTAAGTGCACGAAAAGCTGAGAGTCAGCAGCTGAGGGAGGGCAGGGAAACTTCACTGTTTTTGGGAGAAACTTTGGGCTTACAGGGCAGCACGAAGGGTTTCTGACCTAAATGTATATCCCCCAAGTTGCTTTTATTTTACTTCATTTCAGTGCTCATTAAAAATCCACCAATGAATCAAATCATGTCAATGCAGCCTACTAAAAAGAACTTCATCCAGGCCTTAAACTTGATAAATAAACATACAAACAAAGAAATAATGGGATGCATAATAAAACAGTTGAAGTTTCAGTCTTAACAAATACAAAAGGTCTTTTTTCAGTACAAACTGCAGTAATGTATATATGCCTAATTATTAAATATACAATGTTTACCTGTCGAGGCAGCGTGTACGAGGTCCAGAGAGGCATGGCCAGCTCTTTGCTGTAGCCACTGATGAACTCCACATGATGAAGCAAACTGTACTGAGTTTCAAACATCACAGCTGGACGACCAAATGGGAGCTGGGTATCGTCTGCAAACACAGAATAGGTCCAGTAAATTGTCTGCACCTCACATGATTGTGGGCTAATGTTTAGGGGTACCTTTGACCACCAAACTACATCCACTTAAAGTGCTTTATGTCACTGATTGGCTCAGATTGTTATAACAAGTTTCTGACGACATTAGGTAAAAGATCCCTACACTGACTGACAGTTTTGTTTTACTAAAAAAAGCAGCTACATCCCTCAAAATATGACAAAAAAAATAGTAATATTTAAATGCTTAATTCAAAGTTGACCAGAACAGAATAAAACTCACTAAAGCCGACAGTTTTTTTCTGAAGTTCAAGGTCCACAGCTCTGGATTGGTCAAAATAAGCCTTTCTGATATGTGCAGGAGTAAATGCACAGGTGTATTTAATACCATCAATGGTAACTTGATTACACTCAGGTGAGGTCCTGATATTGCTGCTGTAATAACATCCTAGGCCACTTAATAGGCTTTAGCCAATATTAATAATATCAGTTTCACCTGTGCATTTCCTCCTATGGCAAGACAAACTGTGAAAAGGGTGTGAATATACAGCTAAAACGGATTTAAAATGCACTTTGCTAACCAAGCTAGCATTAGCATAAGCCAATCTAACATCTTGTTTGCTACTATAAACAAAACAAAACTTGAGGCTTTTAAGATAGTTGATAAGGAGATTAATGGCATTATAGTATATAAATCAATTTCTTTTAAGCAGTCTATGATTAAGACACAGTAATTACAAACCTCCAGCCTGGAAACTCTCTAATTTAGACTGATTTCCAGCCGTTAGCGCCCAATCAGCAGGTTTGATATGACAGTAATCTCTCACGAAACTTCAATCAAACTGTCAAAACTATGCAGCGCTGATCAAATATTACTCAATCTTTTGTTACTACGTTGCCTATTTCTCACTTTGAATGCTTCAGAAACATAGTTTAGCGACTCTACCTGTAATTTGGGAACGTTGGCCGCCATGTTTGTCCCTCTTCTTGACAAACGGACCAGGGGAACGGCGCCAAATTAACTGTCAATCAACAATATGTCCCACCCTTTGTTGCTGTGATTGGTTGCAGGATACACTTCGTCGGTCTGATTGGTTGGGGGCTGCGAAGCTTTGTTCTGATTAGTTGTAGCGCCATTTTTGACTGTAACAGCTAATAACGCCCCTTAGAAAACCAAGTTATATGTATTTTTAAATGCCAAATTAAAGCAGAGGTTTTAAACTAAATCAGTAGTTTTAAATTCCTTACTCATTTTGAAAAGAAGTCTAAATGGAGAACTGGTGGAGCAACATTGTCATACCTGTTTATCTATTGAACTGTAAGTGTCAGTTTCAATCTGTCAATGGTAGTTGCTAGCTGCTAACATTAGCTTCAGTCAGCATGTTTATATTATTTAAATAGCTTTATTATTTTTTTTCTGTTATTTGTTATTACATTTGGGATTATTGATTTCAATTTCATCTATGCATAACACGGGTTGTATTTAACCTTAGGTGAAATATATGTTGTTGTTTTTTATTAACTGGCATATATGTGAAGGAATACAGATTACAGATTTATGGTCTGTAACAGGAAAGGCTTTCTCTCTTTAATAAGTATCATAATAAGCTGATAAGCTTTATAATGACTTCTATCTCTTTTATTGGATATTGGGGTGCACTTGGAAAATAATGATGTAACATCCAGAAACATGTTTGATCATTGTTGGGGCAGACCAGATGAGTCTGCTGGATGTTTTTATTTTCCATTAAAATGAGAGGAAAGACAGAAACCTACTGTAACTGTAGATTCCATCTGATGCAGGACTGAAGGGTTCGATGATCTCCTCCACTTTGTTCTGTTATAGAAAAGACACAGGTTTAAGGGTTTTCTGATGATATCTTGTCACCAAATAGATTAAATGTTAATGTATGCAGCTTTATTTGTTGGTTATTTAACAGACGTAAATACAGCTGAAAGTCAGAAATGATTTTTATGTGTTGTTGCTGTCCTCTGACCTCATCATCACAGCTGCAGCCCAAGTCCTGGGTCACAGGGACGTCAGAGTCCGACGACGGTGACGGCGCTGTCACTTCCTCCGGCATGCTCGGTACGAACGGAGGATCTTTCAGCATTTCATTCAAGCTGCCATACGTGCCGTTGTTAGGAGCCGGCTTCAGCCCCAACAAGTCTGAGATGGAGAGCGATAGAAAGGTCAGTTTGTTGATAAAACATCAGAAATGCCTGTGAACATGTACAGTTGGGGTGCTGAAATATCACACATGAAAATATGGCTGGTTACTTCATTATTACCACATCATGACCTGAAGTGAATCACCAATCACTAGTTAAAACAACAGAACTAATCAAAGGCAAATAATATAAAAAAAATATCTCACCACACATGACATTGTATAATTCTATATTTTCAAACTCAGGCACATTTTTCTGGAACTTGAAGCTCGGTCCATGACCCATGAATATGGTCTGTTTAAAGAAAATAAGACATGTTACACATTAAACCCAGAAAATCGAGTGCTAATGCTGCATTTGCATGAATGTAGCATCTGTCTTTATACTTTTAATTTAAGAATCTATAATGAAGGAGATAAAAAGAGGTCTAAAGAAATGTTAAAACCACACCGTACCCTCATGCTGGTTATCTTGTTGTCAAAACCATGATCACCAAAGAAACCACATCGATTCCTCATTCTTTCTGGCATTTTCCTGAAGCAAAAAAAGCGAATTATTGTTTTTCAGCAATCAAAATTTTCCTCTAATGCATCCTTGAATAAAAATATAAAAACTGGGGAAAATCTGTCACTTCTGAGCAAATGTCTGCCAAGTCCTAAATATCAAGTTTAATGAGTTCTTACTGTGATCACAGTATATTTTTTAGGATGTTTTATTTTTCTTTAATAGGCCAGGCAATTTCCAGTTTATTCAAAAAATATCCTAAGCATATTTGGGGTATTTTTCAACGTAGACCGTATTGTTTGATGTATATAATGGGGATAACGATCATTATCAAGTAGCAATGCATCATGGGTCACCTGGCGATGTGCCACTTCCTCTCCATCAGCAGGTGGACATCCTCAATCCTGCGGTTGTTGGCGTAGTGAAGCCTCTTGGGCAAATGTTGCTTCAGGTACGGTTTGAAGTGTTGAGTCGGCATTTTACACTGAAATAACAAATATCGAGACGAGCAACATGACCTCTGCTTTTTACTCTCTGTCTCACTGGATATAGAAATGGCCCCAATTTATGTCTGTGTAGGCGCTTAATGTTGTCATACTTACAGTCAGGTTTGCAACAACAACTTTGGGGTCATCTGGAGGGGAAAATATCAAGTTCTTACAATGGATTCAGTCAAGAATATATTCAGCAAAGTGTTAAAACCAGTCCCTGTCTTACACGTGGTGGATTTGGGGTAGCGGGGTCGTATCCTGCCCAGAGAGCCGGGGATCAACGTGATCTCATCTATGTTGAGCGGGTAACTGCTGAGAAACTCTGTGCGGTCACAGTGAGCCTCCTCCATACCTGGGAGACGAAGGAAACAGCAAAGCCTCTAATCCAACTATTTATCAACGCTACCTGTGCATGTGTCGAGTTAAGTGTGGCACAGTTCAGCCAGATGGCAGCACTATAACAATTTACTTTTGATCATTTTCAGAAACAAAGTTCCCAAATAAAGCTTCCAAATTATCTATCAATATCTATCAATCTAACCACTTCCATTTGTGTCCAGGTCATTTTTACACCATTTTGAATTGTCTCCAAATACCATTTTTGTGGACAACATCTCTAGGCCAGAAAAAAGGGCTGAGCCCCCATAGCTGCTCCATGTCTTTATCATATCTCCTGAACACTTTGTGTCTTTGTACCACATTGTGTATGTAGATATTATGTCACAGTGACTATGATTTAAATGGCCAAAAGGTGGCGCAGTAGCATCATCATCTAACTTTAAAGGAAAGAATTTCTCTGTCTGTTTGACTTTCCTTTACATGTCTCAAGAACTGTTTTTCTCATTGGCTTCCCATGTGGCTGATGTTTACCTACTAACTGAAGGGAGAGCAGAGTGGACTTTTATGAACTGGTTTGTTTAGCAAAGAAAAGAAGTATAAATCCTGAAACACATCGGTCATACCATGATCTCCTACGACGATGACGTTGACACAGCGATGCAGGTTCATCTGCTTCAAACCGTTCATCAACTGACCAATGATGTTATCGATCTCCCTCAGAGGGTTATCCAGCTTTAGACAGAAAAAAGACGAGATAAATGAGGAAATACCTGAAGTATTAAACTATCACCGCTCAGATGTCACCCTCACCTCACTGCTGAGCGGTCCCAGCCGGTGTCCAAAGGTATCTGGCTGCTCTGAGTGGACGGCATAAACATACGGTCTGAAGAGAAACCACACAGATAATCAATCATCATTTTTTTACATTAAAAATCATCCATGTGTGAGAGCAGTCTGAGGTCTCCATGAAGAGTAAAACTGTTCTGAGTTTGTTGTTTCTGCCAAAGCATCTCACACACTTATACACCGAACAGAGAAACCTTTTAACTCATGCCTCACTCTACTATAAAAACACTTATCAGCTCATGACCCCTTCACTGACCCAGCGTCTTCTCTACGCTAAAAACAACCCTAATCTTCAGGCCTTCAAGAGGCACTTACAAACTCTGACCAAACCCCTGACCAAATATAAAACACACTTTGCATTAAACTCATGTAAGACTGACAACATTATGTGAATTTATTGATGCACATGGTAAATGTTAAAATGCAAGGACATTACAAATAAAGTTGTCAGTGCACAAAAGTCCTGTACAGGAACTAACAAGTTTCTGAGCTCATTAGAAAAAGGAACTTGTAAGTTCTCAGCACAATGGGACCAATGTTAACTATGTTCATAAAATAAAATAAAACAAAGGGCCAAGACAGTGGTCTCCTGGGTGAAATCTCCATGATCCATCCACTTCAGCCTCCTTTATTCACAGATTAGAAATGAGCTGTTACATGTCAAAAACAAAAGCATTCCAGGAAAAAAAGTTTCCCCTAAGACCAATGAAAGTTTCATTTAGCACAATTTATAGGAGAAAGGCTGTAACAAGAGAGGCTTTAAAGTTCCATTCAAACTATTATAATAGATGAAACAAAGATTCAATAATCAACAAAACTATAATTAAATAAAAGTATAATGTTGTACATTTCATATGCCAGACTTGTGTCAGTAATTAAATTCAAAGCAGCTGCTTTCATTGTGCATGTTGCTTTTGCCAAGTCAGTTTTCTAAGTCAATGTGTTCATGTGCCATGAAAAAGATCCTGGTCAAATAAATAAAATGCCCAAAGAATCTGATGAATAGAAAGCCGTACCTCTCATCATCAGGCAGATGCAGCCAGCTCAGGATGGTCAGAATCCTCCTCTCTAAAGGAATCACCCTGGAAACAAAACAGGATCAATAAGAAATAAGAATTTTAGCAATTACAATAATAATTTAAAAGAAGCAGGTCTGAGCCTTCTCTGGAGGAGGAGACATTTTTATAGGGGTTCATTTACCACCACCTGTTTCACCAACAGGGGACCTGAAACACACTGAGGACACACAGCTAATCTGATTCATAGATCTCTGAAACTGGTTTTGGAATCATTTTTTTTAATAGCAAAGAGACTTTATGGACACCCTGTAGATTAAAGGCGAATTACCACTTTGCCTTCAACATTTCATTCCTAATTTTAATAATTTCTGCTTCAACAAGCTGCTGTTTCGAGTCATCAATGGCCTCTGTTGTCACTGAGTGTGTGTGGGAGGGTATTGTCCTGTGTCTGTGTGTGTGTGTGTGGGGCCATTGTCAGTCGGTCTCAGGATGTTTCACTCGTGATCGTTATGTCATCGATATGCAGATGTTTTCTGAAACTAATCTGTCTGCGTTATCACAAGAAAGTGACTTTCAGTGTTGAATTTATGAGAAAATAGAGGAAAGAGGATTATAAAATCAGTTTAACCAATCAGCTTAATAAGAAAACCCTAAGCCTCGACACTCGAGGTCCTGGATGCTCCACATTTTCATTCCTCTACCTGACCTCTTATCTTCCCACCGAACACAACCAACACCTCTCGCCCATTTCAAATAAAAAACTACTTTCATACAGATACTGACGGCATGGTATTTGCAAGTCTAAGTTAAGTATATTTTGTCTATATGTAAACATTTCTAGTGTCAGCTCCAACAACAACAAATGATGAAAACTGCAGTAATTACACATCATATATTATGTTCTGTATGCTATGGTTTGGCGAGTTCCTAGGGCAGTGCTGCGTTCAGTGTCAGAAGCTATTGAAAAATATTCCAGTACCAACTTCAGTACCAAGGCCAGAAGAAATTTGCTGCTTTCACTCCTTGTTCCTTTGCTGTGATCCAGATCTGTAAAACACAAAATACACTAGGTTATTTATTATGTGATGTTATTCTAATTCTATGTGTTATATAAAAAAAAAAATCCAAATGCTTCAAAAGTATAGCTCCTGAAATCATTTTGCTGTCTAATTTTAAAATCAGACAGCAATCTGAAAAACATCACCATCTTTGGAATCGTTTCCACAGATTTGTCTGATCATTTGCTTTTGTAACACATTTTTAAGATGTAAAAAGCCTTAAGGGACACCTTTTAGTGCAGTGCAACACTAGGGAAATAAATAATCATAAATAAAATAATAAAATAAAGCAAGTTTAGCAACCTTGTTCTTATCCAGCTGGTATGTAGGGTTTACTCACAGGCTGTCCGCCCCACCAGCGGTGTTCTAGTTTCTCTCTGGTGCGGAGGCTGAAAGTGGCATTAAACACTGGGTCGTGCATGGTGTTCCCCACAATCCCATGAGACTCTGGGTACAGACCCTGCAGATAGATCACACAAAGTAATGTCACTGCAGTTATTTTAGATCAATTATCCGTCCTACAGCAGCATCACCACATGGACAGCCTACTTACTGTGGCGAGGGTGTATAAATTTGGGAAGGTCTTTGTTGGGTAGACTGGTCGCATGTAGGGTGATGATGTACCACACTCTCCTAAGAGGAAATACATTTTAAAGTTTAGGTATTAAACTTTATAAAACATATTCAAGGCATGAAATAAAAAAAAACAGGAAGTCAATGACATCGCAGACTGGAATAAAGAAGAGCAAAAGCTAGAAGCATGTGGCCTGGAGATATCAGAAAACTTAACAGTTTTATGTACGTAATCAGTTTTGATAGCTGGACATGATGTGCTTTTATCACCTGGGGAGACAGAGGAGGATTCTGATGCTGGGACTCAATAGAGAGATAAAGTCAAAGTTGGGATAGTGAAGGGACAGCAGTACGTCTGCTCCTGGCTGAGTGCAACTCTCTTATCTCGTCATTGAATCCTCACAGCTGACAGTTAGCATGTGGAGTGGAGACTCACTCATGTTTTCAAGTCTCTAAGGTGGCTCTTCTTCAAGGCTTGTTGTAGTATCTCTTGTTGGTCTTTGATTGCTCTTGTCTCTTCTTGGCAGCAGGAGCAGATGAGTGACACAGGAAGTAGAATTGACTGAAGGTGGCTTGTTGAAGCAAAGTTTATCTGCCCTGATAGAATGTCCTTGGTCCCAGAATATGTTTAAGTAGTC
>JAOWBC010000539.1:64381-75837 GCA_028566105.1 Hypoplectrus providencianus
GCGCGCCTCCTGGGCCCAGCGAGGGAGGTGAATGGAGGGGACGATGGTCCTCTGGCTGGAGGCGGCTGGTATCAGTGTGAGTGTAATGAAGGGAGAGAAGCGCTGGTTAATTTTCTTTAACAGCAGGGAGTTCTTGTCGAGCTCTGCAGGATGCTTTCATTGAGCTCGTTGAAACTGAGACATGACTCATACTGTCGTAGAACAAGCAGGCGGATGAAACAGGGAAAGTTTGTTACTGCCAGATGTGTGAAAAAAGATGATATTTTAATGCAGCTGTACAGTTTAAACTGTTTCCCCATTCCTAATTATATTTCATACCATTTGTTTTTTGACGGTTTAAGAGTAAAGAGAAATTATTTATTATTATATAAAAATATCACAATGCTAAATAGTCAAATATAATGGGTGAGGGTTCAGGTACTTATCTAAAATAAATTGAATCGCATTATCATCATGCGTTTTTATCCTTAAAGGGGAGACTTTAAGGTAATAAATTCAGATATCTTGATTGATCATCATTGATCATATTCCCATGCCATATTTTCCTTAATTTTGTGCATTATTTCCCAACAAGCTAGCCGTGTTTGGTATGAATATGCTCCTTTTGGTCCACTGGTTTCATACATACAGTATCTTTACTGCTGTGCTACCTCAGACTAACCCTCCGTGTCTGTTGGAGGGAGTGGCGGGCTCAAAGGGCTGAAAGTGGAAACAGACATTGTTCCAATTGCTATTATTGTTGGCTCCACTGTTTCAAAGACAGCTGGATCGCTCTCCATTTCCCTCAGAGCATCGCAGTACCAACACCTGGCAGAATCCCAAAGTGAACCTAAACCTCCCGTCTCAGGGCAACCACAAAGGCAGAATAAAACAGCCTTTGTATTAATAAGCAGGCAGGTTTTATTACTTAATGACTGAGTGAACGCCCATCCAGATTCTTTGACTCCTTCATCATTTTGTCTCTTTGTCTTTGCCGGATGAGTTCCACTGCTGCTGCTAAAAAAAAAAGAGATTGGAAATAAATGAAACGCTACCATTAACAATGTGGGAGTTCACTGGGTAATTATCTTACTTTTTCATAGGTGTGGGCTTAACTGATAACCTAAACTGCAGATAGTTCCCAAGCCCCCAGGAAGAGCACCGGGCTTTGATTTTGATTTGACATAGCTGTGAAATGGTGGAATTACAATTTTATGACAGCATCATTTGATGCCATTGGGCCCAGATAGTTGATCTGATCTGAAAAGTCATGAAAAACAGTAAGATTAAATCAAGTTATTCACATTCAGGTTAGCAGAAGGAAGGAAGTATTTGGCTTATCCAGTGAAAGTCTGTAGTGGGCTGCTCCACCAACAGGATCTCCAGCCTAAACAACAGATTAGTCTGCTTTTTAATACCACCAATAAGATTAGACCAAAAGATGGCAGTGAAGGGAAGTCAAAAACGTAAAAATGAGTCGTCTTTGCTGACTGTACAAATCCCTGTATTGTGATTTTTGCAGAAGAGCAACAGAAGAACTGAATACTTCTTTTTCACAGAAGTAAAACTTCTATTCCTTCATGCACTGCTGAGCCGCTTTCATAGGAATGAACAGAGCCCAGCCTCTAACACTGTATCCAGTTCTGTTTATAAATCCCTGACGGTTCCTGTTTTGATGGTGCCTGGTTTACGTGCTTGCTTTATGCTGTAAATCGAGCTCTTATTTTCCTGGGAGATCTGACCCGCTGGCAGACAGACTTGCATGTTGAAAGTGAAACTCATCTTAATGCAGATGGTGTCATTGTTCTTTAGCTATTACTTTGTTTCAAACAACTTCATAACTATAAATAAAATCTCGGGTATTGGCACGTTCAGGAACCAATTAATGTTTCAAAAAGCTCAATAACATGTTTTTGTGCTGTTAATTATTTCGTCGGAGCAGATGGTGGAAAGTGATCTTTTAAATCAGTCATTTTTTATATGAGGAAATATGGCTTTGATAACTGACAATTAAAGAGGATTTATTGATCCCAACTGGAACATTTGTTCTGCAGCAGCAGCAGAAGTAAAAAACTGAGCAAGAGGCGAAAAGACAAATTGAATTTAATCACACAAAAAAAGCAAAAAAAAAAAAGGAATTAGCAGTTTCCTTTCATCACCAAACTCTTAAACTAATTTGCATGTGAAGCTCTGAGGATCTTGGACTTCCCCGTCAATATCTGTGGACATGATAGAGTCTGTGAAAGCCAGGAAACACAAACCTACGCTGCTGAGTCAATCTGTAAACTGCTGACTTCTGCCAAACCTTCTGCTGCTATGACAGCAAAGCACATTTGGCAAGATAAGATGCTGAAAACATATATTTCATTTAATTGATTATATTTTTATGACTTCCTATGACAGTTTTGTTCTCATCCCTGCTCTGTACCTTTTACTGTTCGCCCCTTTTTGTTTCCTCTGTGCTGCTGTGATGATCTGTCATCCCCTCAGGCGTTAATAAAGTTAATCTTTCCTCTCCTGAGTTTTGAAGCCAGAGGGCTCCTAAATGTTCCTTTTCTTGGCAGTTGAAGCGATCATATCGCTTTCAAATAGAACTGAAGACATTTTCACATATGAGGGAATAGTTTGAAGCTGTTTGAGAAGGCAGAGAGCTGCGGATCGGTGCTCACTTCACCTGTAAAATGACGGCTGGTATGCTGGCTGAGAGACAGTTCAATAACTGATGGTCATTAATGGCGTTCTCCATCACGAGTGGCAGCCATTCGCTCTAATGAGGTGTCCTTGAACAAGAGTTTGCTCAAATGCTTTAATTAACTTAAATATGGAGGATAAAGTAAAGGACCTGCATTTACCATCCTCTCAAAACTTAAATCTCTTAAAGTGGATCAAAGTGGACTTTAGTGTGACCGCTGTGGCTCAGGAAGTAATAAGCAGGGTTAGTGGTTTGATGCTCGGCCATTAGCTCTGAATGGGGAAATGAGCCAAAAATTATAAAGCGTTTTGGTTTAAAGCATTTAAACAGCCTGTTCCATGTTATGAAGTTGATCCTTTCCTTGTGAAGAGCAGCTCACTGAGACGTTAAAGAATTTGTAAAAGTCTTTTGGTGTTTTGCTGCGGTTGGATTTAGGGACAGTAGACGATGATTCACGCACCTGCAGCTGTGTGTCTGTCCTCAGCGTGAGTCAGGAGTCAAACTGTCCCTCACTGCAAGACAAACACGCCTGCACGCTGCACCTGCATGCCTCTGAGTGGGCAGGGAGCTTTAGTTGGCACAAGCACTTTTTGGAGATGCTCATTATTTGTGAAGATGACTGAGAGCTCTGAGGTCTGAAGGACCAAGAAATAATTTGGTTGTGAGTCATTGAAAGATACCAAATACATGTTATTCTTGTTTACTTATGAGAAATATGTCATTTATCTTTGTATTAAGAGTCGGATTGTTAGCAAAATGTATCTGAATTCTAATTTTCCTCAGGATTTTGAGATGAATTATTTTAAAATTATGTTGAGGACTTTTTTGTCTTTACTTGTCCTCGTCTCTTTGGCTTTCCCCTTCAATCCCTTCTCTGTCTGTCTGTCTGTTTTATTTTGTTAGTTCTTTCTGTCCTTATTTCTTCTTTACAAATAAAATCTTTCCTCTTTGAGTTTCAGTCTGTCAATCTTTAATTTGCAGGTGTTGTGAGTGTGTGTATGTGAACATAATTACACAAATATTTATGAAGTTTTGAATCCCTGCAAAGTGATTGTCACATTTCAAATGAAACAAAATAAATAATCCCTAAGCAGCTGCAGCAATTTTAGAATAAATGATCATGAAAGTTTGAATAAATTGTTTCAAATATAATCCAGGCTGTTAATGAAGAAAAACTTTGTGTTTGTGTGTTTCATAAGTTATTTAAAGCAGAACAATCCCTTTGTTGTCCAGAAAACTATAAAAAGCACATGACAGAGTCACGCTTTGTTCTGGGTGACACGTTGTTTTGTTTCATCAGTTCACAAGATGATTTCATTGTTCATCTGTTTCTCTGTTATTGTTGATGTTAAATGCATAGAATAAAGCGAGTTTGGTCCCTTTGAAAAAATATCAGCTTTCTTCCTCTTTTGTTGGTCTGACACATTTACCCTCTGTTGTGTGGTCAGGCTTTGAATAAGCTGCAGTTTATTTCTGTAATGTTCAGACTTCAGCTGAGTGTTTGTTCCCTTCCTACCCTGAACAGGTGGAGAGCAGAGGGAGGTTCAGGTATCCAAGCAGGAAGCTAAGCTGCTCATCGAGGACTTTGACCCGTCTAAAGAATACAACTTTCAGATATTTGCTGTGAGCGGGGGACAGCAGAGCAAACCTCTTCAGGCCAAACACGAAGGTGAGAGTCAAATCTTCCACCCTCAGCAGTGCGACTCCCCTGATCGCTGATTTTTCAGGCTGAAACAAGCTGCGTTAGATTGATGCTGCCAGAAAAGAGTCACACATGACAGAAAACTGCTGCTGAACTGATCTGGATGTGGCATCAAGCGTCCGGCTCCAATCAGGGATGTCACAGCGGGTGTTTCTCCATCACCTTTCATCGGCTGAACACCTGCTGTGAGATCACTGATTGATTGGGGTGTGGCCCTCAGGGTTAAAGTTTGAACCTGTGGAGAGTCGGAGCATCCCCGAGGAGTCGACCACTTGACAGTTTGATCCAAATCACCTCAGCCTTAAAATCTGCTCAGTGGCAGAAAATGGATCATTCCATGCTGAATGTCAGATTTTCCAGAGAAATACGTTTTCTCACAATGAATCATAACGTATCATATTTTGGTTCAGTGCAAAGACTTTGTTCAAAGATTAAATGCACACTGACGGCCTGAGAGTGTGAGGGTTTTTTTCTGCATGGCGCGCACAGTTCCTAGAGAAATAGACGTGTTTTGACATCATACCAGCAACAGCAATCTTTACTATCATAATTGTTACTCGAATGCATCACCGAGAGTAAACAGCAGAGCCGAACGAGCCCACTGGGATCCATATGAATGCATTTCATTCATTCATTCATTCATGTATGAATCAACCAATAACGCACAAAGAAATAGATCCAGTCTTTAAATGCTGAACCCAACCAACCTGCCTGTGTTTGATTGAATTATTGATTGCATGTCAGATTTCCAGAAAAAATCTTGGCGTGGTATTTTTGTACAGTATCGTTGTTTTACCTTGGCAGAAAACATTGTAAGAATTGTTATAATATCAAGAATAAACCGTCATTTTTCACCCCTATTTAATAGATGAAAAGCAGCAGCAAATGGCAACTTACTCAGAGCCCTTTCACCACACTTCCTGTCTGTGAATTGCTACAAAATGAACCTTAAATTTGGCCCAAAAGTTACGTTTTTAAAACCAAAAGTCAGCAGGATAAGAGACTGATGTCTGCTCCCTGAGTCCGTTTCAGTACTACGGACAGCTCCACATCTACATGCAAACACACTGTCCACTCAGTGATGGTCATAAACTAGAGTTATTTATTTTCCTGTAGATACATAAACTTAAACAGAGAGGAAAACAAAACAAAACATGATGGGACGATCAGCCGACTGCAGGCCTGGCTGGACCAATTAGAGAGAGCAGCAGCTCAGCACGGTGTGATCCAGCGTCGGCCTGAACAGCTGCCCTCCTTTACTCAGCGATACCTCGGCTGTTCGTTTGTCTCGTGTTTGAACTGTGTTTGGAGGAGGCGATACTAGAAAAGATTCAAAGCAGAGCAGAACTCTAACAGCAGCACACCTCAGCGCGCTGCTGTGGTCGTGAATGCAGAAATACGCCCGGCGAGTTGTTTACTTTGTTTCAGTGTCTGACATTCAGCAGCCTGCTGATATTTACTCGTCACACTGAGCTTCAGGAGGAGAAGAAATGCGCCACAACAACCTTGGAAGCGTGATTTGTAATGCACAAATCCACAGGCGCGTTTCCTCCAGAAATGTATCACGTCAGGGTGGAAAAGCCCTTTGACTCAGCGTTTTTTAATATCACGCTGCTTTTCAAAACTCAAGGAATGGCAAAAATTTCACAGCATCCTCTGCTGCTCCGTCTCCTGAGCTGATACTGAGGTTTGGTTGTTGCACCACTTAATGAAAACACAGAGCAGCAAAGCTTTGGAAATCTAAACGTTGCTGCTCATTTTTAACATTTGACAAACTAAAAATAATTGCTACTGTTTAGTTTTTGTTGCAGCACTTTATAGCGAAACTCTCCTCTGGCAGTCAAGCTATCTGAAAGTCTTAAAGGTTTGACTCAAGTCACAGATTGACAAACAAATATGAAAGTGTTGACTGTTTGGCTGCAGTGAAATAATGAAGAGCCAACCTGTATTAAAATAGAAAGCATGAGTGTTGGTTCCCTGAGCTCCTCGGGCTCCTCGGGACCGAAACTTGAATCACTCTGTGCCTAATTGATCAAAGTCAGGAAGGTTTTGATGTTATTTTTCAGTTGCTGCCACTTGGCTTATTTAAATACACTCATATTTACAAATTGGTTATATAATCTTATGGTATCTATTCTGGTCGATTCTATTCTTGAGACTTTAGAAATATTCAGTTTTTATATCCCGTCACTTGACCCTCTGAACCCCACTGAGGCTTTTTTATTTATTGACTTTTTTTTCCTACATTTTATTGACTGCAGCTTGTTTTTTCACTGCAATATATAAAATATATATAATAATAGGTATGCAGCTCTGTGGAAACAGCATAATTACGGTGAGAGGTGGTAATTATTTCTTATTTTGTTTTGCAGAATAACAGTTATAATCACATTACTCATAAAAAAGAACAAATATATACAATCATTTTTATTTAGAATAAATGTATATGGATCCCAGTAGGTTTGGCTCAGCTGTAAAGATGAAGACAGTAAAGATTCCACTTACTGCTAAAAGAAACGTCTAAATTCAGGTTTTTGGGTTCTAACAGTGGTTTAAAAGCATGTGAACTCATCTGTTTCTCTCCTCCTCTCTCACCGTTCATTAACGTAAATTCTTTGATTTTCTTCCAGCTCAGCGTTCGGCTGTGGAGACGGTTCAGTCTCAGAGGAGACAAGACAGCAGCGTCACCGAGGAGAACAACGAGATCTCAGAAGGTAAGATCCTCGGCAGGTGAACAGGAAAGTCTGATTGACGCGTCTGTCTGCTGCGAGTCTCTGGTCGTCTGGATTCAAGACCTCTTCTGTGCAACAAGAGCGGAGGGAGATTTTTTTTCAAGGAGGCTCTCTTTGAAATGCCGTGTCAGGAAGACGGCCTGTCAGTCTGCAAGAACAACTGCGAAAGGGAAAGTAAGAAAAGTGTCCTGCAACCAAGAACAGGCTTTCTACAAATTGGAGAAGACAGAGCTGGAGACTGTCTGTTCTCAGCTCTGCAGACAGCTTTCTTTAAGTGAAGAAAAAAGTTTTAAAAGGATTTCTTCAACACTGACACATGAAGCTATCACTTTTAATACCGTGACCTTTTCCAGTCTGAGATTCTGACTGAGGAAAATGGCACAACAAAAAAAGGTAAGTGAGAGCTGAAAAGGCCTCAGACTTTTGTCACAAATGGCTGCTTTCACTGCAGGTGTGAGTCAGTCTGTAAATCAAAGGCTCTCTCTTCTCTCTCTTCGTCCTTTCTGGAAACAAAGCCGTTTCCTCATGACTCATGATGACCGTCCTCGCTCGTTTGAATGAAGGAAAACCACCCGCCGCTGCAATATTCCTGCAGCGAAACAGCGATTATCATCGAGTTCCTGAAAATAGAAGAGAAGGAAATGAAACGGTGCGAAAAAGAGAATTCAAGCAAGAGCCTGCAACAATCAGGAAATGAATGGAGGCACGAGTGGTAAACAAGCCGATTATGATTTTGAAAGTGATTGTAAGCGCCATACGCTGAGGTGCACAATCAGGAAAACACAGGAAACAAGCAGGTAATCTCTGCGCTGTGTCTCCGTCTACGGCTGTCACTGCTCCGCTCTGGATTTATACCTCAAGAAATATCTCAAAGCTGTAAAAAAAGGTTGAACTTCAGTGTTTTTGCAGCATAAAAGTGTTTTGTTGGTCATGTTTGTTGTTAGCCGTGCATGTTTTGTTCCCCTCTCAATGCTCATAGCGGTGGCCAAAACGCTGTCAACATATCTGAATAGCAGCCATGATCCAATTTTCATTTCTGTCTGCATGAAAACCAAAAAGAATTCAATAAACCTTTTGTTGAAAAAAAAAAAAAAAAAAACATCTCCTGCAGCGTTAACGAAGGGTGTTTACCTGGCGGCGGTGTGTTGACAGAAACCTGATGTTGTGCCCTGTTCCTTTGCAGCTCTTTGAAACTGTGATGTGTCCCTTTGTGTGTGAGTGCTGTGGTGTTGTGAAGCCTTGAAATGGAGGAATGGTGTTAATGATGGTGCAGATGGGACTTTTGGCAGACGGTTCGCCGCCGTCTCAAACCCAAATTACAGCTTCTGCTCTTGAAAACCATCGCAATGGGATAAATACTTAGCAGTTCAATTTTTCTCCCTTTTCTGTTTCTAAATCTACTTATTAGAGCATCTCAATCACAGCTTTCAGGTGATCTTCACCCGTCTGAAGTCGTGTTTGTGTTGCTGCATGTTTAAATCCCTTTGATGAAACTTTGCCCTTCACTTTCTGTTTTTTTTTGTCTTTGTTCAGAATGAAAAAGAGAGAAAAAATACTCGACATTTGCAGCAGAACTTGAGCTTTCTGCTCACTGCAAATCTCATTTCACTTCATCGCCTCATCACATCCCTTGCAATTACAGCCTGACTCCTCTAAATGGGGATTTTATTCTTCTCTCAGCATCGCCAGACCTCGCCAGGAGAGCTTTGGTGATTGCTATTTTTTTTTTTTTTTTTTTTTACCTCCAGTCTGCAGAAACTTTACAAACCTGTCAGGAATTTTCTCTCTACCTCCACTTGAAATTACTTAGCCCCGTGCTAAGTTAACTCTGAAGTCCTGGGGTCATTCTAATCTGTCTGAGGTTTCATGCAATTACTGATTTTCTCACGTGGTGCCGGAGCCGTGTAGCTGGTGTCGGAGCAGAGCGGCATCAGCGCGCAGATTAGATGAAACGTAGTTGCTCTTTCAGGGTTGCAGCAGCAAACATAAAGAGGATTAAACATGTTTTTCAGCAGTTAACAGTTGCAGGAATGACCCAAGACAGGAAAACATGATAATATCTGTGCTACAACTTTTAAATTATTATTATTCAGGTCTTAGTATTAGATTTCAGAAGGAGTTCAGAATCAGACACGATGCATAAATCATTTGAAAGTTAAGATTGGATCTTAAATTGTGCACGAGCAGCTGTTGTGGCATTCATTACAATGTTTGTATTTCCTCTTTGTTTTTGGGTAAAATCAGTTCTTCGGTTACAACAGCTGGGTCACGTTTTGTATTAACTCAGATTAATACTGATGATGGAAAAGCAACTTCAAACAAACTCAAGTGTCTGAATTTCTTTCGTGATTTTTAAATGTTTGCTCTTTTTAAAGATAAGATTTCGCAATGGAAAACAAAATTTGACAAAAATGCTCAGAGCCAGAACAAAACGGTCCACACCTGTTGTAGAGGGGAGTGTGTGGTTCTGCATGAGCCTGCTGTGTTATAACCCAATCTAAAATGTAGGTTGTCTGGGCAGTCTGCTGCTAGCGAGGCTTCAAAAAGCTCTAACCAGCCCTCAGACCCAGCAGACGGAGGCTCATACCCAAAAACTGACACGCAGTCGCTCAGCGGGGAGCACATGATCAGAAACTGACTGAAATACCAGAATGTGGTTGTAAATACACTGGAAAAAGTGTGCAAAAGCCCACAGCCTGCTGGTCTCCGCTGCTTGGTCCTCTGACCCATCCACTCTATCGACCTCCACGCAGGTTAAAGTGTCCTTTCCTCTCTGCTTCTCGAGGTTTAAAGTGACGTGTTGTTTGTTCGTGGTTTGCTCTCTACACCCTGTACGGGTTTACTGGGGCTTTTCTTCACGCTGACAGCAAAGTGCCGGGCACAGACATCCAATTTAGGATCAAACGTGATTCATCAACATTCCTTTGTGAGTAAGAACAGACTCGGCTGTCGCACATGTTCCATGAAACCCACGTTTTTATTTAAGTTTTTTTTATAGAAAACACTGATGCACGAGGCCCATTGTTCTTCTGCAGATTATCGGTGGATGGATGGCCTACATTTCATAGCTGGCTTGGTTGGATGTGTTTAAGTGGTTCTTCAGTGGAAAGCCAATCAGGAGTCACTGGTGGTCCATTTTATTCATGCCTTAGCCTTGAGAAAAGGAAAATGTTGTTTTTAATTCAATAGCTTGATGATTACACCGTTCAAACAAAACCACTCTAGGAAAATGTCTTGATTGTTTAATCATCCCTCCAGCACATGTACAGAAACAGGAACATTTTATTCCTATACTGTGAGCCCGTCTGAAGGGTTATAAATAAGCAGAATGGAGGACAGCTGCTTCTGTTCATCAACACTTTACTGATGTTCAAGAGGTTCAAGTGACGCCGGCCGTTTCTCCGTGAAGCCACTTATGGCTCGACAGATGTTTCAGAATGGGTGCGAGACTTCACCGGCTGTGTTTGCACTCGCTGCACGAGACGAGTCAAAGCAGAGCGAGCGGAGGCAGACCAGAGGGAGGGAGGAGGCGAGCAGCCTGGCCAAAAGGGATCTGATCCAAAACCCAGAGATAATTACAGTGAGGACTTCCATAAAAGTCCTTTTTCTGACTCATTACTGCTGCTCGGGTGTTGCTAGATTGCTACTCTCTGCCTCTGTGTCCTTTCTCTGTCTCTTTGTGTCTGTCATAAGAGTTTAATAACTTTATATATATAAATGCATTGAAAAAAGAGGCTGTTTTATTTTTGCAAATGTTCCCAAATGGAAAATCTTTACCCAGAGATTGAAAAAGCTGCAATCTAGTTGTTTGTTATGTCACAATTTTATCAACAAAAGCAGAGTAGCAACATTCAAATTAATACATTATTTTGAATTAATAATCATTAGTAACAAAATCGTATGTTTAGGTCAACAAAAATGTTTGAGTTAATATTTGTTATCATTGATCCTTCCAGGACAGAGAAGCTTCCAGAGTTCAGTCAGAGGTTTGAGAATCAGCTGCCTGCTCGTCTCTGTTTACAGCCTCAGTCTGTCTCTAGCTGTCTCCTCGGTTTACAGAGTCACAGAAACATAAAGAAGTCCAGCAGCAGAAGCCGTCACTGGAGGAGGCAGGCCATTAGTGGAAGAGTGAGAGCGAGGCCTGACTGGGACCAACATAGTAACAGTTGGTGATGTTTGTCAAAGATCCCGCGGCGCGCCGTGTCGCACGGCCTCCGCTCTGGCAGCCACAGCCGCCGTTTGGCCAAAGTGTCAGAAAAGGCTCAAAATATTCAGAGCCCAGGAGGAGAAGAGGAGGGAGGGAGGGAGGGAGAGGGGGACAGTTTTTATATTTCACCAAACTAGTTTCTTA
>JAOWBC010000539.1:197018-210842 GCA_028566105.1 Hypoplectrus providencianus
CCAAAAAGCTAATTTTCACTAATATTTTTGGATGAAAAAATTGTTTAAATACCAAATCACAAATTGTTCCAGCACCTAAATAAACTGGCGGGTACTTCAATCCAGCTATTATGGATCAAGGCTGGACAAAAAAACTGTCAAAGTGGAGTAAAAAAGGTAATATATCTTTATTTAAAATAAAATGGAAAAGAAAGGGACAGGGTAAAATAATGCAAAAGTGTTGGACAATTAGCTAACAAAGTAACTTTAAATCTATTTAAATAAATAAATTGCAGCTACAAGCTACCATAAGCTGGTTATCCTATAATGTGATAAACTGTTAATGCACACCTGAGTTTGACATCAAATAATTCTGTTTATGGTGGAGAGAGTGTAAATTATTATAATGTGTGAGTGCTAACTCATGAATATTTTATATATATTCATGAAAGCTGATGAATGAATGCACAAACAAAACATTAACACAAAACACAACCAACTGAAAGACATTTCAAACATCAAGATCCACTGAAAACAAACAGAACAGGTGAAGGTGACGTCATTTCGAGTTATTAAATACAAAAATACACGGGGTGAAACTGTAAATCTCAAACTTACAGTTTTCAAGAGCACCACAGCGCTTCAGCTCTTGAAATAAACGCAGGAAGCATTTAGTGGGTGAGCAGACATTTCTGACAACGAGTGACAATTAGTTTCATTATTTTTTTGTTTTAATCAGGACAAAGACGTGTGACGCAGTAAAGACTCAAGATGTGAACAGCTTTATGTTCTGACATGATGCGAGGCGGAAAAAGGGAAGTTGTCTGTTGAGGACGGCACAACATTGACAGGAATGTTGTAGCATCGTGCAGCAGGAATGGAAGTTGCTCTACTGACACAATAGCTTGTACCTGTGCTGATGACAAGCCTGTGCAGTCTGGACAGCAGGCCGGGACCCTTTCCAAGCAGGGTCACGGTGTACTCCGTCTGGGGAGGCAGGTTCCCAAACTGGAAGGAGCGAGCTGAACCAGGAACAACTTTTTTAATGGTTCTGTCACTTCCTGTTACAGGTTTGCCTTTTGAGCTGCTTTGGATCTGTGGACCTCGTGTTGAGAGACTTTCAGGGACTCTGTTTTCATCGTCACCGCCTCCGGTTTCTGATGTCCTGGCTTCTTTCTCTTCTTCTCTCTGGTCGTTCTTGCCTTCCTTCGTCTTTGCTCCAGCTTCTGTGCTTGTCACAACAAAGTTTTTGTACTTGTCTTCTGGTGAGTCCCATATGAGCGTAAATCCATCAGAGGTCCGGTTCGTCACTCCAACGTAGTCCAGTGGCTCCCTTGTGACTCCAGAAGATCCTGTCTGAGGTTTGGAATCACTTCTCGTCTGTTCAGGTTTAGTGTCAAACAACACTTTTGCAGTATTATCTGATTCATCCTCTCTTATTTTGCTCCCGGTGTTGTAGCGCCTGATCTGGGTGTGATTTCTTGCTGTTATACCTTTAGTTGGTGGGTGTCTCTTTGGAAGTGGGACAGGTCTCAGGGCTCCATGTCTTGGAGGTGGTCTTTCTCGACTTGGAGTGCCATAATTTATATCAGCATCGACCCCCTCTTTGTTAGTGTCAGAGTCTGAATTTGGGGTGCTAGTTTCTTCTTCTACAGATTTAGTGGTTTGGACTGGAGCATTGCCATCTTCTAATTCATTGGTCTGTGGTCTGACGGTAGCATCATGTCCTCCTGACTGTCTCATTTGGACTCCTTGTGTAGGCACGGGGACATCCTTTCCTCCTGATTGGTTATCTGGGATTTCAGGGGCAATTTCCTTTTCGAATTGGTTAATTTGATTTTCAACAGTAACGCCTCCACTTGGCTTCCTGTTTGGGAAAGGCTTGCGCATGGGACCTCTCTGTGGATGCTGAGGTGGTCTCAGGTTGGCACGAGTTTTGTTTTGGAAACGGCCACTAAACGGTCGAGGTCTTGTCTGGGTGAAGTTTCTTGCTGTCATACCTCTTGTTGGTGGTTGTCTCCTTGGAGGGACGACAGGTCTCTGGACTACCTGTCTGGAATCAGTAGTTTGACCAAGAGTCGGTTTACCTCGACTTGTTGGCTCAATATTTTTTCCAGCATTGATGTCAGAGATTGTATCTAGGGTGCTGGTTTCTGCTTCCATGGATTTATCTGGTTGGACTGGAGTACTGTCCCTCCCTTCTAATTCATTAGTCTGTGGTCTGGTGGTGGTGTCATGGCCATCCATTCGAGTACTTGGAGTTATCTTTGCAATGTCTTCTTCTACTGATTGTCTGACTTGGACTCCTTGTGTAGGTGTTGGGGCATCATGTTCTCCTGGTTGCTTATCTGAGATTCCAGCAGAAATCCTCTTCTCAAATTCAGTAATTTGATTTTCAACAATAATGCCTCTATTTGGGAATGGCCTGTGCATGGGACCTTTCTGTGGATGCTGAGGCGGTCTGAGGTTTGTATGGGTTTTGTTTAGGAAGCGACCATCATCCAGCTGCGGTCTACTCTGAGTGTGATTTGTTGTTGTTGTCATACCTTTTGTTGGTTGTTGTTTCTTTGGTGGTATGATTGGGGTCAGGGCTACGATTCTTGAACCAGGATGGGTTCCTTCGAGGGTTGGTCCATCCTGACTTGTCGTACCGATATTTTTGCCAGGTCTATCTGTCTCCTTAAGGGTGTCAGCATCAGAGTTTGAATCTGGGGTGCTAGTTTCTTCCTCAACAGATTTAGTAGGTTGGACTGCAGCAAAGGCTCCTTCTAATTTATCAATCTGTGGACTGGTGGTAGGGTCATGGCCATCCACTGGCCCCAAGTTATTTTGAATTACCTCTGAATCGTCTGGTTCCACTGATTGTCTAATGTGGACTGCTTGTGTAGGCATGGGGACATCCCTTCCTCCTGATTGGTTATCTTGGATTTTTGGGGCAGTCTCCTTTTCTAATTGGTTAATTATACTTCCAACAACCATGCCTCCACCAGGCTTCCTGTTTGGGAAAGGCTTGCGCATGGGACCTCTCTGTGGATGCTGAGGTGGTCTCAGGTTGGCACGAGTTTTGTTTTGGACACGGCCACCAAACGGTCGAGGTCTTATCTGGGTGAAGTTTCTTGCTGTCACACCTCTTGTTGGTGGTTGTTTCTTTGGAGGGGAGAAAGGTTTTGGGGGTATTTGTCTTGAATCAGAGGAACTTTGTTCAAGATTTGGTCTACCTGGACTTGAAGTGGGAAGGCCTTTGTCAGTATCAACTCTCTCTTCATGTAAGTTTGTATGTGGGGTGCTAGTTTCTTCTACTCCAAATTTGTTGGTGTGGACTGGAGCACTGTCCTTCCTTTCTAAATCATTAGTTTGGGGTCTGACGGTCTTGTCATGGGCTTCCATCAGCGACACAGTACTCGGTAATGCTACCCCTGTATCTTTTTCGAATGATTGTCTAATTGGAACTGTTTCGGTAGGCACAAAGGCATTTGCTCCGCCAATTTTTTTATCTGTGTTATCAAGAGTATTATCTTCTTCCATTTGGCTGATTTGATTTCCGACAGTAATGCCTCCATTTGGCTTTCTGTATGGGAGAGGCCTGCGCATTGGACCTCTCTGTGGATGCTGAGGCAGCCTCGGGTTCGTACGGGTTCTGTTTTGGAAACGCCCACCATTTATTTGCGTCCGACGATAGAAACCTTTGGTGGTTGGGCGATGGGAGGGAGGCACTCCACTTTCCCTGAGGGTCTGATTGACTTCAGAGGACATGCTGGTCACAACATCGTCTTCATTCTCTGCTGCTTTTGGACCTTCAACTGGATAAGATTCTTTGGAAACAGGAGGACCAGAAGTAGCTGGCAATTCAGTGGAAGATACCTGCTCTGCCCTTGTTTCTGATGCAGGATTCAAAGTTTGAGAGTGAGGTGGTGGAACCTTCAAATCTAGACGAGTCCGGTTCTGAAGAGGGAGATATTTTACACGACGCAGGTAGTCCCACTTTGGAGGAAGACGTCGAACTGGGATTCGCCCTTTTTCTGTTGGCATCGTTGCAGGTGTAGTTGCCCCCTCTCTTTCTTCACTTGTATCCCTCGCTTGGGCAATTCCCTCAAGCGAGGAAGACTCTTCTGAAGCAGATGAAGATGGTGGAGATGATAACTCACTTGTGGATGTATGTCTGGTCTCCGTTTCTGTTTTAGGGATGAGGTTCATACGATGAGTAGAATGGAGGGGATCTCTAAAATGCAGATGGGTTCTGTTCTGAAATAATCCGGCGATGGGGCGTAAGGGGCGTCCATGTTTTGCAGGTGTGCGGCGGTAGAAAGGTATGCCCCCTTTTCCTGAGGGAGGAAGTTTCCTCTCTTCAGGTGATAATGAGTCAGTCGTTCTTCTGCTGGTATCAACATCTAGTTTATTGATTTCAGCTGAACTGGATTTCTCTGAGCTGGAAGGGGATGAAAGTGGTGGTAGTGATGAAGGTGAAGGTAACGACGAGGGGGTTGACAAAACTAAATTTGTTGGTAATGATGGTGCTGCTGATGTTGGGGATGGTTCAGCTGAGAACCGTGATGATGTTGGTGGTTTTATGTCTTCAGGTTGTGAAACATCAATCGAATTTCCACCGTTATTAAATTCTGGTTCATTACCTCTAAATGAACCTGAATTATCTGAGCTGGATATTGAGGTTGATGGGGGTTTTCTGTCTTCAGGTGATGAAATGTCAGTCAAAGTTTTGCTGTCATCAGAATCAGGTTCGTTTCTTCCAGCTGATTTTGATTTTTCTGAGCTGGAAAGGGAAGTTGATGATGGCCAAGTCCAGGATGGGGACAACGGCCTCAGTCCACTTATAATCTGCTTTCTTACTGTTTCTGCATGAACAGAGACGTCACGTGGTTCAGACAGGTGAACTGAGAAGGTTGTGATATTTAATCTGTCGAACGTTTCCGTCAGGAGTTTACGTAAAGGATCTGGAGAGTAGTCAAGGTCTGTTTCTGCAGATGAGGACTTTAAATCTTCTATTTCAGAGGAACCTGGATGTGAACCTGGTGTCTGTCCTACCTCAACTGTTCCATCCCCTCTGCACCCGCTGCCTTTGCCCCGATGGGGTAATCTGATATGCGTCACTTTAATTTTGTTCATACATTTCTTCTCCTGGCTCGGAGCGGTCCTGGTTGGCTCCACAGACACTGAAGCAGTGTCGCTTTTTCTTTGGCCTGGTGTGCCAACATCTGGTTGCTCTTTGGAGCCGACAGCAGCGTTTGGTTCCTCCGAGATACTTTTTCTCTGTGGGTCTGAATCAGTCTCGGATACTGTAGCTGGATCCAGGTCTTCATTCCTCTCGGTGTTTGATGATTCTTCACTCGGGTCTGTCACGGTTGAAGGTCTTGTCTTATCTCTGACAGCTGGAACACCTTGTTTAGGTTTTTTAGGTACTATTTGTGCCTTTTTCTTCTGCCCAACTTGGGGCTTTTTCAAAGGGCCAACCTTTTTCGGTCCGGGCACAGCTCTGGTTGTGTTGAAACGGAAAGGGCCATTTGGCTTCCTGTACAATGTGGCCCTTTTAGGAACATTAGGCCTGGTCCCATTCTTTGCCACCTGCCCGCTGACCAGAGGTTTAGTTCTTGCAGTAACAGAGGCTGTAAAGTCTTTGCTGAGTCCATCACTATCTCTGAGTTTTGCAGAATCAGCCACTCTCCCATCCTCCCTCCCTCCCTGTTGAACCTCAGGTGATGGGTTTAACTCCCCGTCTCTGACGCCAGCGTCTCGTCCAGGTGTGACCTGCCTGGTCAAAGCTGCCGTGATAACCGTCTGTAAAGTCTTCCCTAAAGGTGTGAAGGGAGTGAGCATTTGGATTCAGTGTTAAGGTCATCAAATGAGGCTGCTGTTAAAAATCCAGAAGGATCACATCTAATAAAGGAAGAAAATCAGTTTTAATATTCATTGTGATACTTTTCAGAAAACCTGATTCAACAGTTTATTTTCACAAACTGCTCAGTGGTGTCCATGTAGAACCTGCAAGGAGAAAATTGAAATATAATTAAAGTTAAGCTGGGCAGAGTCTGTTTCACTGTTGAGAGGAAAATATCAAGACTGAGTCCAGGAAAACAGCAGTTTAAGGAATATTTATCTCTGAAAGTCATTATTTTTGCTCCTGGGGGGTTGAGTCGGCACATTGCCTCGATAACTTTTACTGTAATGTTTCCCCGCAGTGTAATTGGTTTTAAATGAAGTGTTGTATTGATTAATGAGGTGCCTGGACACATTAAGTTTCACTTTGCCAAAGCAAGTCTGTTCTCACCTGAAGAAAAAAGTGTACAAGAGAATGTTTATTTGACTCGCTCGCACTAATCAAATGCAAGGCTGAAATACCCATGAATGTCACCTGTTTATGAGATTTTGTTTTAAATAACAAACTGCTTTACACAAAGGTTTAAATCAATGACACAAGTCTGGTGTTTTTGGATATTTGTACAATCTACTAGTTTGTCTCTCAGCTCTTTCTTTTTCGACCCCTGGTCATTTCAATTTACATGTCAAGTATCGTTGCACGAGATACTGAACCCTAAATTGTTCCCAATGTTCAGTTACTGAAGGATGGACAATGATTTATTTTTTTTATTGGTCCGATATCCCTTGTCAGGTGGGTTTTCAGTGTTTGTGTGAGTGTTGACAGTTAATGGAGACAAATAAGTTAAATTAAAGGTTTCTAAACAACTAGTTAATGTAGCTTCTATCAAACAAACAGGAGTGAAAATGTGCATTTGTTGGGGACTATTTTCAGCAGCAGATCAATCCGCATTTTGTGCTTGAGAGCACTTTAGAGCAGCAGGGCTGAATAGGTACAATTTCGTTGCTCTGCAAAGCTAGCAAAGTGTGGAAAAGGAGTCAAAACTTAACCTAAATCATATCACGAATCAATACAAAATATCAGAAATATGAAACACTAAGATGAACCTGAGTGTGCTGTGTGAAGCCGCCCTGGGCTTCACGTTTTATTTTAAAAAGGATGAGAGTCAAAGGTTTTAGGAACCAGGATTTTTTATCCTTGGAGTAATCAGAGAAACTTTCCTAAAATAGAAAAGAGCTAATACTATTTCCAGTCTGACTAACTAAACACCAGAGTTCATGGCCTGTTCGTACTCACCTGGAGTAACCTGTGTGGTTGCTGGATCGCTGCGACTCGCGTCCTTCTCCGCCACCACTGTGATGTCATACAGACACCCCGCCTCCAGCTGCTGGATGTGGGCGGAGTCCTGCCCGGCTGGTACGGTGATTTCCTGGCTCCTCCCTGCGCCGTCGTTGGGCGTGACGTTCAAGCGGTACCTGTCGATCTCCCCCTGCGACTCCTCCCACTGCACCACCGCAGACGTGGAGGTCGTTTTGACGACTCGGAGGTTGGAGGGACCGGAGATGACTGAAGAAAGAAGAAATAATTTACTGTTTTTATTCTGCAGCTTCACACGACAGCGGGAACACAAACATCCACTTTTCAAACTTAAATTTCCCTGCAGAAAGGCTCAGCACATTTCCTCCTCTTTACATGACGATAACTGACACAAAATAATAACATAAAAAGCTAAAATGGTCAATTTTGGATCATTTTCTATCTGTGCAGTTCTCACCTTTTTATTTATATTTGTGATGACACCTTTTATATTTCTTGAAGACAAAATATTCTTAACTATTACTTTAATTCAGCCAATTAAGTAACATTTGAAGTTTAATAACAATAACTGACCACTAAATAATAATACCAAAAGTTGAAATGATCAATTTTGGGACATTTTTTATCTGCACAGTTTTCACTTTTTTATTTATATTGTTAATACTTTTTCTTTTTCTTTTCTATTTCTTGAAAATATCACTTTAATTTATTCATTTTGTTCTTGTTTTGCTTCTGTAATAATAAAAATCTTGCTGTTATCTTTCCTTAAATAAAACTTTCATCCTGGTCTATACTGCAGAATGACGCGTGTGTTTGACTGAATAAAGTTGAAATTGACGGAGCAGCTCACGGGTCATGAACTCTGCGGAGCTCTCGGCGCCCTTCCTGCCGTCCAGCTCGCCGGTGACGCTGACGGTGTACTCCTGACCGGCGGCCAGCCCCGTCTGGGTGAAGCTGCTCAGGCCGCCGTCCACCTGCACGCTGATCCGCTCTGAACTGTCCTTCTGTGGGGAACAGAAACAAAGCGGGACCGGTGAAAAGCTGCTCAGTGGAAACACTTTCTGCAGGGCTGTTCCATTTCTGCAGCTTCCAAAATCTGCGTTTTACTGAAGCAGAACAAAAATGCTGAGGGGAACTTTTTTTGTTTTGTTTGTTTTCTGCTGCAATCAGAGTTTTTTTTTAGTGTGATTGAATGTTGACATTATAGATTCAGTGATTGCTGCAGCCAGGAGGGGGATTTAAAAACACATTAACTAAAAATAAAAGCTTGGAAACGCTGCAGAGGGACGCTCTGCGCTGTGATTAAGATGCCCAGACAAAATAACATGAAGAGTAACTGCAAATTTAAAGTACAGAAAGAAACAGAAAGAGAAAGAAAGAACTTAAATAAGGCAACCAAAACCAAAAACAACATTTAAATGTTATTTTAAAAGAATTTCTACTATTCAAAACAAACGCTGATTGGTATTGAAGCCCATTTACAAAAAAACAAAAACTGTGAAGCAACCTTGTGATTAAACAAAAGTAAATAAAGACGATCTCAAAATAAAAACGTATTTGCTCAGAATAATTGTTTATCATTTCAAAAATATTATCCAATTTCTCAAAATAATCATTTTGACTGCTAAAAAATAATGACTTACTCTCTCAGTTACTAAGAAACTTTTGAAATAATTAGTTACTTTCTCAGAAAAATGGTTTATTATCTCAAAATTATTACTAATATTCAAAATAATTATACTATCCTATACTATCTTAAATAAATAACTTTTTATTTCACTATTTAGAACACTTTAAAATCATCACTTACTCTCAATCTCAAAATAATGGATTATTATTTCTAAATTATTCATTATTATTTCATTGTAATAATTAATTAATTAATTAATTAATTAATTGACCTACTTCCTCAACGTAATGATATTTTTATTTAAAAGAGTTCAGTATTTTATGTCTTTTATGACTCACTTTGTAAAGAAAATTGCTAGATTACATTATTAAAGTTATTATTAAAGATATATCATAATAAGATTTAAAAACAGGCCTTTTTCTGGGCTTTTTGTTTTCTCCAGAATTAAAAACACGTTTTCGATCTTCACCATTATAATAATTCTTGTATCTCAGATTACCGTCGTGACTCACTGTCCACTAAATATAATTATTCCCATAATTTCAGTCAGGATCATTTCACGCTGCACAGACTTCTTATTATTCTTAAACATCCCAGTGAATGAGAAGCTGAGTCACCAGTGAGTGAACTGGGAGCACTGGGCTGGAAATAAAAGGACCGCAGCTGGTCGCCGCTTTCCTCTATTACATATGAATGATGGTGACATCATTAAAACGGAGACGCCAATAAATTCAGGAACCGTTTTAAACAAGTCGAGGCTCTGTGGCGTCTCCGTGGGGCGTTCAGGGATCGTGGGTCTTCCAGGACACAAGGAGGTCAAACTGGACAATTGACCAATTGAGAGCAAATAGAAAGTTATGTGCTGCTTCTTCCTGATTCTGAGGTGAAATTAGATGAAAATTAGTCATCCTAAGAGTTTCCCTGGTGATAAAAGGCCTCATCAGCTTTGTGTGAATTGTTTTGCAAAGGCTCCAATGTAACAGATGTTAATTTGTCTGTTACAGTCCTTTAAATCAAACTTTTATTACTATAAATACATAAATTGTTGTTAGAGACAATCCACAAAGTCTTAATTCCCCTTTGTGGATACATTTAACAACACAAAGAGAGTAATAAATAAATACCAGGGTTAGTAGACAGAAGACTAAAACATGAATTGATCTGATGACAATAAAAAGACTCAACATTTTTTTATAACTGAATAATTGTCTGCAGTAAAAAGCCAAGTCTCCTCTGGGTCCAGCCTCACATGTTTCTGCTTTAAATGACTGTAAACTGAACGTTTCGGGGTCTGAAGACAGAACAAGTCATTTTAGGACGTCTGACCATTTTTAGAACAAAAGATGAACTGATCATTCGCAGGATAAAACTCTAATCTGTGTTAGCCTCGTGTAGTTTTTATTCTGGGAGGTGAGGATGGAGTTTACAGAGGGAGGACTGACGGACTCGTCTGGAGTTAATAAATATTTGCTGGATGTAAACGCGGATCGTTAAACGACTTGGAGAAAGTTCCTCGTGTGCTGTTGTTGTTTATCTGTCGGTCCGGTAAACATCCCTCTCCCTCCGTCCGTCCGTCTCTCTCTCTGTGTCACAGCTGCGGCCCGGCGCTGATGTCATCTCTCTGGCAGCCGCCATGTTTTTGACAGTGTTTACACGTTTCCGGGGCAACAAGCATCCCACATCTGCATCGCTCCCTCTGCAGCTCCCACAGTTTCACTTCATTCACAGACCGCTTGGCCGTTCCCCGTCCCGATCCGTTTCCACCGACTTTCTTCTGTTCTGCCTGTTTGTTCGGATGATTTCTGAGTCAGAAACAGTTCCAGAAAAGTTCCAACAGGCGATTCAGACGTTCAAACACGTTCCAGAGGCTCAAATTCAGGAACAAATTCCCACAGAAACGAGGGGGAAAATATTTTGTTTGACATCAGGCTCCAAAAACCAAACAGAAGTGATTCAAACTCAGCCCAGTTTCTTTCCCCCAAACATCAACCAAGCAGTTTGAGGCCTAAACTTATCCATTTCCTGTGAACTTTATTTTGAAAATCCCTAATGCATGTAACAAACGCTAAAGGCAGCTTCAGGAATGATGACATCCAGCAAACTATAAGTAAGTTTCCAAAGAGCCACCAAAAAGGGATTTTTAGAGCAAAAATCATCTCACTAACACCTTGAGATGGTTCAGGGTCCAACCAACATCGTCTAATAAATGAGCACAAATGGAAGAAGAATGTTTGACTTTGTGTGGTCCAACTAAACTAAACACCTAAAATAAAGCCATCATTTTATGCTCCAAACCACAAGAAATTAATTAATCACAAACTTTGTGAAAATCTGGAGAAACAACGTCAGTCTCAAACTTCTTTGATAGTAAAATTCTACCGATAAGGAATAAAATAGGAACCATTTCCAAAGAAGATGTATGAATAATAAGGATATTTGAACTTAAAGGGTTTTTATTGGGGGACATCTTGCTGGGCTCATTTTGACTCTGACAGGATTTGTAATTTCTTCTCTTTTCATCTTTTTCTCCGCTCCGTCTCCCTCCCTGACCCGGTTCAGAGTCTGGACCACCTTTTCTCTCTGCGGGTTCATAAACAGAATCATAACCTCGAGTCCTGTTGTTGTTTTTCATCACAGCCTCCCATCACTTCCTGTCTGATTCCCTGGTGCAGGACTCTTCTGTCCATCCATCACGTCTTCTCCCTCTCTTTTTCCCTCTGGTTCTGGGCGGCTGTGGATAATTCCTGGTGCTGATAGTCTGGTCCAAACCTCTCAGAGTCATTATTGGGTCTAATCCCTGGATGACGTCACCGCGGGGAGATGGCTGGTGTCGTGTGTGTGTGTGGGAAAACATGTTTGAGAGGAGGCCCGGACATGTGCGGTGAGGTGATTCCTGCGTGTGTTTCTCTTCATCTCGGACAGTTTTGATGTTGACGGATTTAGAAAGTGAAGCTGGGAGTGTTTTCTTTGTTCCGCCGCCCTCTCTCTCTCTCTCTCTGCTCAACACGACTCCCACAAATACCGATGCAATTAGTAATTTTCCACTTCTTTAATGCCTTCTGCTGCTGATTGATCGCACATGTTTCAGGACAGACTGATGAGCGAGGGAAGCAGAGGTCACTGGTTTATGAAGCGAAAGGGGAAATAATGGTCGCCGCGCTAAATGACGGCGATAACGACCCGCCCTGCCGCTCAGCCATCCTGCAGAACGAAGTAGGAAATGAAAGAGAAGACGAGGTGTTTCTGTCCTCTCAAACAGAGACGAGTTCATCCAACTCTCAACAAAATGAAAGAAATCCAGTCGCGATCAAACCCACAACTTCTTTAAAGATAAAGTTATATTATTGGACCAAACAGCCTTAGATTTGTTTTGCACATTTATGTCTGCTGAAGGACAGAAAGCATCATTTTGATTGTCTGTTTCAGTCTTCTGGTTCAAGAAGCTCTCCTTAACAGCAGTTTAAATAGGAAATAAATTATGTAAACAAAGAAATGAAGTAGTAACGAGGACGACGTGCCAACAGGAAGTGACATAGTTTAGTAAAAACGTGAAGCAGGAAGTGAAGAGATGTTTGAGTCACATTTTGGTTTCACATTATAAATCAGTGGATGGAAATGATTGAGGACGTTTATTATGGATTGTTGAAAAGTTTAAGGTGCTTTTAAAAGGATGAAATGCAAAAAAAAAAATATTCATAGTATTCAAATTTAAAGGATTCTTTTATGTTAATTGCCTAATTTGGAAGTTTTTAAAGCATTAATCTGTATGAAGCTAAAATAAGATGATATTTAATGTCAATAAATGGATCAAAATGATGCAGAAATAACTAGAACATGATGCTGATGTGGAAAAAGTCTGAATTCCTGCTTTATCAGGTATTTCTGCAACACGACAAGCAAACAAAAACACTTTTAAGTTTGGTCCAATCAGATTAATGTTCGGCAGGAGAATCTCAATGCAGGAGAAACACGAGAAAAACAAATCTGTTCCCGAAGTTTTCAAGTGTTGTGACGTTCCTCAGTTCGCTCTTCCTCCTCATTGTGTCTCGTGTAAACCAGCTGGACTCGACACCGAGCTGTTTAAAGTGGAATCATGTCTGTTGATCGCTGAGCACAAACACTTTCACGTTTGGCTGAAACAACATGAACTATGATCAACATCAGCAGCAGAATTCACGTTTAAACACCAGATTACTCACCAGATCGCCTCTAAATCGGACAGATAATGACTCTGATGTTGATGTTTACTGTCTGAAGAAACTTTTAAATGTTTAAAGAACAAGTTTCTTGCTCAAATTGCATGAACGACTTATTGAGTAGCCAAAAAAGATTATAAAGGGACACATTTATGCTTTAATCTGTCTTTACTTGACTCATAATGTATCTAAATCAATATTTTAAGCATTTAAGAGACAGAAACTTTAATCTCTTTGCTCCAGCAGCCTTGCAGCCTCCAGTGTGCAGTTGTATCCAAATATTTTTGTTTCTGAACTCAGAATCGTTATAAAATTGACAGTTTGTCGTCTTTTGAGGATTTGGTGGGATTTTCTGGACATTGTTCTCCTCGTTGTCATGGAAAAGACATCAACATGACCCGCACAGAGCCGCCACTTTAAACAAAATCCTCTCCAAACTCCCACAGAATTTATGACATCTACCCTGGCATGAGTTTAAGATTTAGTCTTTGAATAATTCCTCGTGGAGGCTTGTTAAATGTGACTTTCTCCATCTGTGCTACTCTTGTTCTCAGACCGGTTCTCTTCTTTCTGCAGGTCAAAGATCACACTGTTTAGTTTTGAGTCCTTTCAGTTGGCAGAGGTTGTTTCAGGTGATGCTCAGCGGTTAAAGTTCTGTCTGCAGACCTCATCGTCATGTTTAAGAGCTCCCTGAGGATCCAAACTGCGGACACAGCTTTTCCTATACATATTTTTATTTATTTTGACCCCTCAGCAGCTCTGAATGTTGACGGGACATCAACGACTCTCCAGGCTACAAATTCATCTGCTGTCTGAATTATTACTGCAAGTATTTATGTGTGTTTATCTGTGTTTTCCCTGTTGGCCCCTCC
>JAOWBC010000539.1:276125-287652 GCA_028566105.1 Hypoplectrus providencianus
GGAGCAACCACAGCCGCAGGAGCAACCACAGCTGCAGGAGCAACAACAGCTGCAGGAGCAACAACAGCCGCAGGAGCCACAACAGCTGCAGGAGCAACCACAGCCGCAGGAGCAACGACTGCCACAGGAGCAACAACAGCTGCTCGAGCAACTACTGCCACAGGAGCAACCACAGCCGCAGGAGCATCAACAGCTGCAGGAGCAACGACTGCCGCAGGAGCAACAACAGCCGCAGGGGCAACGACAGCCGCAGGAGCAACAACAGCCGCAGGAGCAACAACAGCTGCTGGAGCAACAACAGCCGCAGGAGCAACCACAGCTGCCTCCTCTGCCCTCCTCCACAGAGTCAGTGTGGTTTCAGTGGCTGTGGCTGTGATGTCTCATGTTCTTCGCTCCTGTTGCTGAGCTCGTTCAGCTCTTCCTGTTCATGAAGTGACAAACTGAAGGACTTGTGTAAAACTTGTGTATTTCAGATGCTAATTTATATATTGAAGCAGTTTGTGTGTTGATGTGTGACTGTGTGTTTGTGCTGTGGGTCAGAGGTCACGCTGGACCTCCTGGAGGCGTCTGGAATGACTCCAGATATCTGTGATGGGAGGACTCAGACTGAGTCTGTCTCACATTAACTTATTATCTACATCTTCTCTGGAACTGCATGTTGTCTAAAGGATGGTTGCTCTCCAATAAAACGTATCCAAACTGATGAGATCGTGTGTTTTCTTTCAGGCCTCAGTTCAAACAGTTTTAACTCATGTAGTTTATGATTCAGTGGGATTGTTGAGGGTCTGATGGAGCAGCTGCTGGAACATCTGGATGTGGTGGTTGAGGAAACACAAGGAGCTCCTCTGTGTTCTCCTGCAGATGTTGAACAGTGAGGGACTCTGCAGCTTATAAAGAAAGTTAAATATTTCACGTCCTGGTTGATGTGATCATACAAAGATCGTTTAGCCGAACAGGAGCGAGTGAAGCTGATTACGAGTTGTTCTCTCATCAAAAGAATCCAAACTTGGAAAAACTACAGAGATCATTTCACTCCCTGCAGGATGTTGAAGTTTTTTGGATTATTGACTGAAATAATTTGGCAGCAGCAGCTACATGACTGTCAGAGAGCTCTCAGTCAGATTTAGGCTGGATTTAATGAACTCTGGCTCTGTTCCTCTTTACGCAGAATAAAACTACTGCAGCTGTTAAAATGGGTATAAACATCATGCAAACAGATATTATCTCTCTCTAAGCTTTTCCTTTCAACTATGCATCAGACTTTGAGGAATCTATGACAGAAACGACTTCAGCTGACCAAAAAAAAAAAACAAACAAAATCAAACATTTAAATGCCTGTCAGCAAACGTTGCCTACATTTACCACCAAAAAATAATTAAAAGATAATTAACAATGAATCAAAATAAAGTAACCACCATTTATCTTATTGTTATCATCGTTGATTTAGTTTCTTTCATAAAAAACAATAAAGTTGCCTCGATTTTCCATTGAGCTGCTTAATGCTTATTTGTTGTAGTAATGCATGTGTATGTATGTATTTAATGTCCGTGAAAAGTAAATTACTTTTTATTGCATTTGCACTTAATGTAGAAAAAACTTGTTATATTTTCAGAACATTTTGAGGAAAAAGTATTTTTGTGAAGCTGTTTTCCTGATGATCAGCTCACAGGTTCAATATTAATCATCAGACTGCTGCGACGCCTTCAGGGGCCGTCGGATCATTCAGCTCTGGTTTCATCTCCTCTTGACGTCCCTTTACACGGCTGCAGTTTGACGGGACGGACACCGGAGGGCAGCATTACCCAGAGTTCCCTGCTGCAGCCGCCTCACAGATCCAGGTTTTGTCAATGAAAGCTGCATGTGAGGAGACGAGGAGACGCCGTCCCACATCCAGGGACTCTGTTCATAAACGGTCATCCGTGGTTTTGAGTCCTGAACCGACTGAAGGTGAAGTTTGGTGGAAATGTTGGCACCAGCAGGCAGATGTAAAGGTCAGAGGTCAGAGCCTCCGCTGGAGCTCGCTGCAGGAAATGACGATGAGATTTCCTGCAGCAGCAGCGTGCAGACGTGGAGCCACACTGAGTCTGAAATACAAAACGAGCCAGTGAACACTTTACTGTCAGACTATCGACTGTAATCTCATCTGATGTGGGTCCACTCTTTGCAGCAGGTCCCCTCAGGAAGGACCAAACCACCAGACTCAGGACCGGTTTATGTCCCCAGACTGTCCCCCTCCTACAGAACAGACAGAAACCCTTCAAAAAGACATTTCTATATCTGTTTATTTCTTCAATTACAAACACTACCTGTTATATTTTCTCCAACCTGACATTGTGAATATTTCACTATCTTTAATATTTCATCAAATATTATTCGTATGTTTCTTTCTTTTTTGTTGAGAGCAACAAACCAAAGAACGTGAACACGTACCGGCACAATTAAGCTGATTCTGATCCTGATAAATATTGAGCAGAAAACCTCCTTATTCTTTTAATCTGATGAATAACAAGTTGCAGCACACACAAGGCACAGAGAAGTGTGTGTGTGTGTGTGTGTGTGTGTGTGTGTGTGTGTGTGTGTGTGTGTGTTTTACACTTTCACGCCTCATTATTCTTTTAAAAAGCAGCGATGGAACAAAGAAATAATTCATATCTGCGGCTGAAAGGAAAACTCTGACATGTGAGGACCGAAGACGAAAGGAAAAGGTTTTTTTTTGTTTCCGAGCAGCTTCGTGATTTCTGAGGAGCTCTTAAATCACAGAGGAGACACCAGGAGCTGACGGCCAATCAGCTGTCAGTCCTGGAAGATGAGCCTCGATTGGCTGTGAGGAGCAAAGTGAAGTAAGACTGTCGGGTTCACAATCAAACCTCTCCGTTGTTCAGACGCTGCCGTCCCAGAATGCAATGCAAATAGGGAACGACTGAGCGACTCACATCCACTGAGAGAGAGTGAAATTAAAAACATGATGAAATCTTTGCACATTTATCTGGTTTCTTTTGTTCAGGCCGATCCCTGCTAAGCAGTTTTTTCTTCACCTCACAGATTAAAAGGACTAAACCATCCACTTTTTTTTTTTTTTTAAAGACATTTGAGTCTATTTCTTTTCTCAGAGAGCTGTTTAAAACACACAGATATCCAGCTGTATGTGTTTTAAACTCATTAGCTCCATCTATGTTCATTGATTAGTGCTCCCGGTCCGTTTTGCTTCCTGCTTCACTTTCAGATTCCCTGGGAAATAAAACCAATCAATATTTACATACAAACACTGTTGACTCTCTCCAAGAAGCTGGCAAGAACATTATTCTGTAGGCGTGTTTCCATTAGAGTCAAATCTATTTTTAAAGAGAAATGCTGAAATGTTGCATAAAAGAAAAGTGAATCAGTGAGTTTCCATCAATAAAGTAAGCTGCAGTACCGTCCTCTGGTCAGCAGGGGGCAGTGTGATGAGCTGCTGAGGGCTGATCTGTCAGGAAACAGGAAAAGAATAGTCAGAAGCTGCTCCAAAAGCTGTTCGACGAAAGCTGAACAGGAAGGAGTTTTAAACAAAAAAATATAAATATATTTATATTTTATTCTTACGTTTGACCTGGTAAACAAAGCTCCTTAAAGGGTTTTTCCAGTTTACTGTCAGAACTTTCATGGAATATAATTTTAAGGCAAAATTTTGACATGTTGCATCAGACAAAATGTGAATGAGTGAGTTTCCATCAATAAACTAAGCTGCAGTGCTGTCCTCTGGTCAGCAGGGGGCAGTGTGATGAGCTGCTGGAGGATAATCTGACAGGAAACAGGAGAAGAAGAAGAGAAAACAACAACAGAAAGAGAGAAAAATGGAGAGAAGTCTGCAGGATTTAGAGTCCGCTCAGAAACTTCTGATCGTTCTCTATGTCAGAGATTAAATGTTTCAGAATTTATTCTGAAAAAGTTTCTATATCCTGAACACTAGAAACCTTAAATACATAATGCATTTTATCTGATATTGGTGCTTTTTTTCATGAAAATCTTCAACATGTGCAGAAACAGAAGCAGTGAGTGAGTGGAGGCTCACAGACAGACCGGGAGCAACAATTCATCAGTTTAAATGCAATAAAAACACACAAACAGCAGAATGTTTCTGATTTAAACAGCTGTCAGTGTGGAAAGATAGAAAGATAGAAAGTCAGGATTCTCACCAGGTTTCACTTCACTTACCGTACTAAACAATCTGCACATTAGCTTTGCCCTGTTTGTGTCCCGCAGGCTCTGTGACATAATGTGTTTTCTGATGAAATGACAAACCTGGAGGGAGGGAGGGAGGGAGGGAGGGAGAACAGCCAAATTGGCCGCTATTCAAGAAGCTTTTAGAGGATTAGGATGAAAATGAAAATCCTCTCTGTTTGAACATTAGAGGCTGCTCGCTGTCGGACTCAAACAGCCGACACACTCTCACGTCTCTGCACCTTTTTTTTTTCTCCTGGTGAACCTGGAACCTGTTGCCGTCTCTGTTTCTGGTAGATCAGGAAGCTCGTTCCTGGAAGGCTGATTCCCACCTTCAGCCTCGCCTCCGTCACCTCCATCTCTCTGATAAAACCTTCTTTATCCGGCGCTTTCAGTTTCCTCTCATCTCTCCCTCCTTCGCCTCGCTTCCCTTTTCATTCTCGCCCGAGTGTGAAAATCATCTAAACCTGCAGCATTTAAAGTGTTTTTCTCTTTGGAAGTGCGAGGTCTTCATCTCCCGCCTTCTCCCGCTCGCTCTGCCCGTCGGTTGCTGTGCCAACAGCTCCGGGCCTGTTTTTCTTTTGAGGTCTTCGGTTTCTGCTTCTGCGGCTGCACAGTTAAGAGAAAGGCGGGAATCACGGCGCCGCCAGCTTTGATGTTTCCTGTCGCCAAAGAGAAGCAGAGTTTGGTTTGAGAGGGAGATGTGGGCAGAGCCGGCGGCGAGGCGGTTAAGATCCTAATGTATTCAAATCAAAGAGGACGTTTGGGTCTGTGGTCGAGGAGAGGCGGGAACACTGCACACACACACACACACACACACACACACACACACGGCTTCCTCCTTCCAAGGTTATTCCTAATGAGTTGTGTTGGTTGCAGCAGCGGCGTGTCTGACAGCACAAACAGACGCCAGCAGCAGTGAAGCGTTCAGACACGCCGGGAGCCAATCAGAGCTCAGATCTGAACCCTCTCCGTTATCTCCTCCGAGGGTTCCTCCGCCTCACCTGGCCGCGCCGACCGGACAGGAAATTACACGCAGAGTTCACAGCAGGCTGAAACACTGTCAGCTTTAGGAAACAAAGAGTGTTTGAAGCTTGAGAAGCTGCTGAGGCTAGAGGCAGAGCCGCCACTGCGCTGTGAGGAACACGTTATTTACAGGAATTACTCTGTTATTATTATTATTTTACATATCTCTTCTATGTAAATGCCATAAAAAGGCTAAATATTTTTTTCCCAGTATTATTCAATTACTTGATGGTCCTGAATATAAAGTACTAGTGAATTATATGTAAAAATAAATAAATAAATAAGAATGATAAAAGTAAGGCAAATTTCTGATTTAACAATAAATCTAAAATTTATTGTAAATAAAAATTTAAACAATTTATCAAAAAAAAAAAAAAAAAATAAGACAAGTGAAAGTCTCGCAGCAAAAGTTGCCAGTTATTTATAGTCATATTAAGGTAAAAACGAACAAATAAATAATAATAATTTTAAAAAAACAACAACAACAATTAAAGTGGAATATACATGTTTTGAAAGAAATTATCTGAAAAGAAACTTACTGTACTTTCATTTTACACTTTTTTGTTGTTTTTCTGAAAAATAAAATAGAATGTAAGTATAAAGGTATATCATTATTATTATTATTATTCTGTTACTTATTTTATTATTATTTTACGTATTTGACAGTAAGTGTTTGGCAACTTTGGCTGCCAGATTTTTTTTTTCTCACCAGCAGCAGAAACAGACTCAGTGTGAGACGGAGGAAAGGCCTTTGGTTGCAGTTTCATATTTGTGTCTCATTTATATTCCAGTTTCCTCGACAGTCAGGAGGCGCGCGGCGCTGCTGCAGGCTGGAGGTGAACTCACACACACACACAGACACACACACTCACACACACACACTCCACAATGCTGCTGCTGGTTGTGTGTGTTCGAGCTGCAGGACGAGTCCGGTCGCATCAAGGTTACTGAGCGCTGCAGGTCCACTGATGGAGGTGAGAGTCTGTCTGACAGCTCACACACACACACACACACACACACACACACACACACACACACACACACACACACACAGACATACAGGGATACAAACACAAATGGTGCAGCATGTGTCTGTGTGACCTATTCCACACAGCACAGATTGTTTTCTGCACATCGCTGTGTGTGTGTGTGTGTGTGTGTGTGTGTGTATCTAAAAGAAGCTTTCGCCAAACAGTGAACGGCCATCTGCTCCATCGACGGGACCTCACACTCACACTGAGAGAGAGACATGATTGGATGGCTGCGTTACTGGATGAATGCATGAACTGATGGGTGGATGAGTTAATGAACAGATGAAGAGATAAATACATATGGATGGAGGATTAGACGATGGGTCCCTGGATAAGTTCCAGGATAGAAAGGTGGAAGGATGAGAGTGAAGATGGATGGATGAACTGACGGATGACTGATGAGCTGAGCTGATAAACTGAAAGAGGTTGTTCATGTTTCACACCCAGGGTGAACCATTAAAACCATCTGAGGTCCAACTGGGGCGACGCCACTTCATTTAGTGAGTGTGTTTGTGTTCTTGTTCTCCCTACATAGTGAGGACCAGCATCCTGAGGACCATTCAAGGTACAAGTCCTCCATTGGCTTTAACAGGCGATGTAAAATACCCAAAATAGACCAAACAGCACGAAATGAAATGCCAAATATCCCCAAAAAGTACAATAAATAACCAATAAAGAAACAAAAAAAATTACCAATCAAGACATATAATTGAAAAAAGGGGATAAAAGGTGCCAAAAACTGGAAAAAATAAAGAAAAAACAGAACAAATGACCACGAAATTATAAAAAGACAAAGAATTACCAAAAACAATGGACAAAAAAATGTCATTAAAATGTTAAAAAAAGACATCAAATGACCACAAGATGAACAAATACACAAAATACTAAAAGAGATACAAAATTACCAAAATACACATAAGAGACACAAAGTATATGATAAAATGAAGACATTAAATGCTGAGACACAAAAGACCAAAATAGATGCCAAGTAACTGAATGTGTTCTTGTTCTCCCTACATAGTGAGGACCAGCACACTGAGGACCATTACGGGGACGTGTCCTCCCTTCGTCAAAGCCTATCTCAACCCTATGTCTAATATATTTTGTGGTCTACTTCAGCCATCACTTTTTAAAAACAGAATATTAATCTTTAGGAAGAATGACAAATGTTTAATGTGTTTAAAAGCGTCCTCTTATTGATCAGAGTCCTTCTAATTCAGCTCAGCACTGATTGATGTTTAACTCCACAGTAATTAATCACAGCAGCATGATGAAGTGTCAGGAAAAGTGAACTTTTTAACAAGTTTGGTAAAGAACTTCTTCCTTTAAAAATCACCCGGTAGGTTGTTTCTACTGGCCGTTCAAAACGACCCATATTTAGGTTTAAGACTGTCCAACTAGGCCCCCTAGTGGCTGTGTTAGAGAATGACAGAAAGGAGGAGCAAGAAGCACAAAGGTTATGAAGGAAGGGAGGAGAGGTGGATGGGTCAAACAAACCCAGGACTTTCACCAGGAGGGTTAAACTCACCAAAAATACCAAAAGACATACAATGATTTAAAAAAGAAGAAAAAAAAAACCCCAAATAACCCCAAAAAAATCCCAAAAAATGACACAGAATTACGAAAAAGACAGAAATTTGTCAGAGACAAAAAAAAAATGCCAATAAAAGAGACACAAATGAATTAATGAATTACACAAATTACAGAAAATTGCCTTTAAATGACACAAAGACACAAAAGAGAAACATACATTACTCAAAGAAGACTGAAAGTTTAAATTAAATTGTACATCTGTGCTGTGAGTCTGAACTGCTCAGAATGAAATGGTTTCGTGCTACATCCTTCCACCAAACCTCGAGAAAAACGGACAGGTCGATTTTGTGTCATCGTGCTGAGAAACAGACACACAAACCTTTTCAGCAGAGATTAAGTCTTTTCATAAGACCTCTAACAGAACAGGTAAAAGGAGAGACCTTGCAGCTTTCAAAAGCCGACCATAAACTCTTCTTGCATCCTGAGTGCCAGACGTATGTCTATAAAAACAAACCTCTTCAGTTTATAAATTTTGTTAATAAATAACCTGCATTCTACTATGTCTTTTACTCTCTCCAAATCTATTAATGTCCTTACCTTTTCATTTTCTTCTGCAATGTCTCTGTAAATCAATGTGTGTTTGTGCTTTCCTTGAATTGGATTTAATCAATAAAAGATGCAAGACGAACAAAGTTATTATCATTATTTTATCTTCAGCAAATAGTTTTATGTAACTTATGTAGAAAAATGATCAAAAAGAGACCAAATTACCAAACCATTACCAAGAGACAGAAAATGTCCATTAAGATGCCAAATGGCTTAAAAGACAAAAAATTATCAAAGCAGACAAAGAATTGCCAAAAGAGACAGAAAATGGACAAACGGCCAAAAAAAATGCCAGATAACAAAAAACAAAACAAAAAAACACTTAATGACCACAAAATCACCCCAAAAGGGATATAATTACCTAAAAAAAAAAGACCAGAAATAGCCAAAAATATAAAATTACCAAATTAAAACAATATGTACAAAAAGGCAGAAAAGACAAAAAGGGGGAGGAACCAGGAAGTCAAATAGGCCCCAAAACATGCCTGATAAGAAAAAGTAACAAAATTAAGACAAAAGGCACAAAATTACCAAATGAGACAAAGACACAGATAGAGAAATGCTTTGAAGCTGGATTCAGTGGACGGTTTGTGCGGCTCCCCTCCCCTCTGAATGAGGTGAAACAGATTATTTCATGTTTTCTTCCTTTTTCCAAAGTTTATCGTCAGTGTTTCTGCCTCTCACTGCCTCCATCACCATCACAAAGCTCTAAAACCTTGGTAATGAAACATCCGAAGGTACGAAAAGTGTTTTTGCTTGGTCCTCTACATCCTTTATCCCGATGGAGCTTTTGTGTTCATTTATTCGCCTTAAAGAACCTCAAGTTCTTCCCGGTACAGGACACCTGCAAGGACGCTCCTCAATGCAAAGCAGCATATTATATTAAACACACACTCTGTGTCCTGAGCACACTTGAAAAGCTAACCTCTGTCTTCTTTAAGGTCCACAGGCTCTGAAAGATTTGTCTTTTTCAAAAGATGGATAAAGAGATGGATGTTTTTTTAATGATACGCCCCAGTCTGTTGAAGTGAGACATAATCTCAGAGACAACCTTGTACGTTTGAGAGAAAATCAGAAACCTTTTTCCTAATGAGTCCTACAAATTCAAAGGATGTCTTCATTGTAATGACACAGTCAAAGGTAACGGCGTCACTCGTCCTCACACGGGAAAAATGTTTTTATCAATGAAGTCACCACTTCCACAATTTAAGATGGAGTGTCCTTGTGTTTTATGCTGCCTTGGTAGGACATCAGTTTCATTAAAGACTTCAGAAATGACGTCTCTTCTTTCAAGTTCCAGAAAGGTGACTCAGCCACAGGGAGGACTCTTTTAATGCCAATAGAGACACAATTGGCCAAAAGAAAAAAAAACAAAAACAAAAAAAAAACAGGGAAACAGACAAAAAAGGCACACAAAAAAGCAAAATAACAAAAAACACCCACAAACTCCCCTCACAATATGAGCTCAAAATGGCAAAAATAGATAAAATAAAAGACAAAAACATTTACTAAAATATACACAAAATTACCCCCAAAAAGACACATTAACCAAATAAACAAATAGAAAATGACATAGAAAAAAAAGAGGGCAAATTACCAAAATAAAAAGATAATAAAATGAGAAAAAAAGAAGTATAAAGTCACAAATTTACCAAAACTAAAACCACATACATTGACCAAGATAATAAAAAAGGTACAGAAAAAGACACAGAATTACAAAAAACAACACTAAATGTATAGAAAAGGTAAAAACAATGCAGAACATAAAAAAATCTTCCAAAAGAGAAACAAGATTAACATGAATAGATCAAAATTTTTAGATGAAACACAAAACAACAGAAAAAAGGCACAACATGACAAAGAGACACAAAATGGCCAAAAAAGGCAAGAAAAAAAAAGGCCAAATGACCAAAACAAAAGACAGAATATTACCAAAAGACACAAGATGAAAATAAAGACACAAAATGGCCAAAAAGATGCCAAATAACTAAAGAAGTACAAACAAAGAAATGGAAAAACAAAGGACATGAAATGACCACATAACAATAAATAGAAATCTAACGAGACACAAACCGCTGGTGAAGTGTCCTTGTGCTTCGGGACAACAGGTTCATTAAAATTAACACCTAAAGGACGATGACACAGATTACCATCAGCCTCGCGTCAACTCCAGATATTATGACGTCTCTTCTTTCCAGGACACTGAAAGGTGACTCTGCCTCTCCTACTTTCTAAGTTGCACAAGTGATATATCTTCCTTTTAAATTATATTTACTCCTGCTCATTATATTTAGCAATAATACCAAACCCATACTGTGGTTAAAGAAGCAATTAAGATGGATGTGTTGTATTTAAAACAATTAGCTTTTACTGATAAAGGAGGATTGGTCAACACTATCAGCTTTGGTATTCATCATCTTGTCATATTTATCAGAGTTTCTTTGTTTCTTTCCACCGTTAAAAATGGATCAATGTCACACAGTCCAGTGCTTTCTTTTTTTTTCTCTCTCTAATGCAAATCTTCAAAACATTGCTCGATTAAAACACGATTTGCAGCTTCCCATTCAGTCAGGAGTGATAAGTATTAACAATGAAACTTAATTTGTTTTATTATGATGTCTGTAAACCCCTCAAACAGGATCATCTGGTCAGGAACACTTGGGATTGTGAGGAGGTTAAATCAGACCTGCAAATATTCAAATTATCATTCACTGAAGAAGCTTTTCTTTAGTTACAGACAGATAAAAAGCTGCAGGCCTGGTATTTATTCATTTAGAAGCTGCAGAACAGGCTTGTGGAGGTCAGGAGAGAGCAGAACATTAGTATTTTAAATGATGCTAAGCAGCAGCTGGTTCCTTTTGTGATGTTTCCAACCTGCAGAGTTCAGACGTGAGAATGTTTAAATGTTGAATGTTTTGGCTGAATGTGGCGTCGGCGGGGTCGATGTCACAGCTCGTGTTTCTGTGACTGGGGAGAATCTGACAAAACATCTCATCCATGTTTGTTTCCTCACGGTCTGCTGCTTTAACAGGGCACACTGTAATCCTCCTGAGAGGTACACACACACACACACACACACACACAGAGCTGCAGCTAATAAAGGTTAAATGAAAAGATTAGAGCTGGACTGAGAG
>JAOWBC010000539.1:714655-725921 GCA_028566105.1 Hypoplectrus providencianus
CATTTCACCATGACACGTGCCATACAAAAGTGTGACGTTGCTCAGATTTTAAGATATTCAAAAATAGAGCTTTTTTTTGTTCATTTTCAAAAAATCCCCCCACTGATGCGTATCAGGAGACTAAAATAAAGCTATTCTGTGAATTTGAGGCATTTTTTAAATTTTCGCCCGTTTTCGGGAAAAAAAACGACAGCCTATAGTATGACTTTTTTTCGGGTCAAATTTTGGACACATCATAATATGGTGTGTTTTGTCATTTCTGGCCTTATTACGCTCTAATATGTATCAACAGCTAATAATTGGTCCATTTTAAGCATTTTAAAGCGATTGATTGCAGTTTTAGAGAGATAATACCCTGATTTATGAGGTTTTGAACAGCATATTGGTGCTAAATAAATAAAGTTATTATCATACAACAATGAGTGATTCTGTATGACATAAAAAGACATTTTTCGCCTATTTTGAAGGATATACTTTACTATTACTTTTCATTAAATATATTATACTCTGACTTTTTACATCTTCAGGCTATTCCTTGTGTTTTTTTATTACAATCTCATAACTTATTTTATAACATTCTGGTCAAACACACCTGATATGTTGCTTCTGATGCTGTGGGAGATCAGATCTGCAGCCCTGTAAATACAAACAAAGGACAAATAACAGATGGTTATCATATATATACAATGACGACTCAGAGGTACACACTTTAAACTTACAAGGTGCAGCCCACCCCGAAGTTTAACAATCAGATCTGCTTCGTTTAGCTGCAAAGATCGATAACCTCGTGTGATGGGTGAAAATCTCTTTTAGTTAAGTGAAGAAAACAAAGATTTAAATTTTAATTTGTGAAAAAGAAACACCTGAGAGGACATGAAGCCTGTTGTTTCGGTTAAGTAAGCAAGCTGGCAGCCGATTCTCTTAAAATTCAGCATCTGTCACCAGTTGTTTTATTTGTACAATGACAAAAATCGTTTCTGTTGCTTCTGCTCCCCCCCATTGTTTTGACTCCTCTCCAGAAGCTGTACACTCCTTCGCATACCTCCCTCTACAATTACCCTTCACAGTGCTTTTTGGAAGGGAAAAAAGTCCCGTTTCGGCAGAGTGATGTTTGTTTGCTGAGAGCTTTGTTTGGTTTGATGGTGTGAAAATTGACACTCCAAGAAGCTTGGTAAACTCAGTCCAAAGTTTCTCCAAAACTCTCATTAATATTTAAAGGCCAGCACTCCCTGTTGTCTGCCTTTAAAGGAGTTGTGGTGACACAGAGAACCAGAGGTAGAGGGAAACCACCCAGAGCGATTTCCCAGCAAGCTGAGAGACAGAATAAAGATAGATTATTTTCTTCTTTTCAGACTGGAGACTGGAGTTTTTTTGAGCTGACAAAGTTACGCAGTGTACTGAAGAAAGATAAAATAAAATAGGGGGGATGGAGCCCTAACAGAAAAATACATACATTGTAGCCTGGATAAATGTATAGCCTCTCCTGAAGCAGATCCTCAGGGTGTTATAGCCGCTATTTCAGAGTCACATGTTGTTCATCCAGTTCAGCTACAGACTGTAAATTAGTGTTTAGTGGTATAATACTATAAGTAATGCTTTTTCTAAACTAACAAGGTAACCCATAAGTGTTTAGAAAGTCTCTTCATTTGGGAAAAAAAAGCTAAAATAAAGCTGTTTTATCATTGTTTTTAATCAGTCTTTCTTAGGAAATATCATTTTTAGACCATTGGAAAGATGTTTTTAAAATAAATAGTAAAGGCTAAAACACAAAGTAGAAAGAAAGAAAGCTTTAATATGGTTAAGGTATGTATCAGATTAAAACTGCTCTATTGGTTTGCTTTTAAATTTTGGGAACTCTTTCTGTGTCTCACACACTCACACACTCAGATTTCCTTCTTATCATCCTTGGCAGCCTGCTCGTCTAATTACAATCTCTCTTTTATCTCCCCACCCAGGGGATGTACAGTTGCTGCCAGTTTGAGGACGAGACAGCACCAGGAGGTCGTAAAAGCTCTCTGCCCCAGTACCACACCATGACCACCATGACCACCATGCCCAGCGGGCCCCAACAGCACCTCGTCACCGCCACAGTGAACAACACGACCGCCATTGCTATGGTGCAGCAGCAACAGCAGCAAAAGCACCACCAGCAACAGCAGCAGGGTCCGACCTACACCACCATGCTACCCGGATCCCCGCCGAATATCGGACACTCGGCGATGGCTCTGGGACCGTCCAACAGCCCTTTACTGGAAGGGCCCATGCCCTGCTCCACCTTCTTGCCTCGCCACGACCGCAGACTGGCCGTGGTGGATCGCTGGAACAGGCCGAAGCCGGAGAAAGTCTTGAGCGCGGGCAGCGGTGGAGGGGTTGGTGTTGGGGGGATAGCAGGAGGGATCACCGAACTTCAGGCCCCGCCCTATCAGCCGAACCTTGGGCAGCACTGGAGCCTGCAAGGAGGAGTTGCAGGAGGAGCAGGGGCGGGAGGGGATTCAGGGCTAGATGAATATAAGCGCTACTATGGTCCTATAGATCCTGAGGGGCTGGGAGCTAACTCTGACCAGCAGGCAGGGGGCCCCCAGCAGACTCCCAAAGCTAACCCCCGAGGCCCCAAAGCCTCAGCGATGCCACGGCTGCCTCCAAAAGGCCCCCAGCACTTAATCTCCAAGCCACCTCCACCCCTCCCATCCTCCCCACGAAGGCCTCCTTTCTGGCGGCGAGGAAGCCTAGCTCAGGCAAGGAGAAAAAGCTCAGGAGGTCCCCTGTATGAGAATATACTCCCTCTGGGCAGGCGAGGAGGTGGAAGGTACGGGGCGAGTGATGGAGGTGGCAGGAGAGGAAGACGTCCTCCTCCACCTCCTCCTCTGCCTGTGCCCCTTTCCTCTCCAACGCACACTCCTACCACGCCGTCCTCGCCGTGCCGTTTCTACTCCACCTGCTCCAGTGCCTCGTCCTCTTCGTCTTCTTCTACATCGTCCTCATCTTCTTCTTCATCGTCCATGTCGCTGTCTCGGTCGAACTCCCCCTCGTCTTGCTCCAGCGACAGCTCCTACAACTCTTCGCTGAGTTTCCGGTATCGAGCAGGCGACCGGGAGTTTACGGTCGATGACGATTATGACTCAGACCTGCTCACGGAGGAGTCCAGCCTCCTCCTGGGGTCCCGGAGGAAGATTCGGTCACGCCGTATGTCCTCACGCTCGCTGCCCTGCAGCCCGCCGCCTCCGCCGATCCCGCCCCGGAAGCCACGCCCTCAGAGAGATTATGGCAGAGAGAGAACAAGCAGCCAGCTGGCCCAGCTACAGGAGTGGTGGGCGTCATGGGGAGACCGGGAGCGAGGGAGAGGAGGAACAACGAGCCGCGGAGACGGGACGGTGGGTAGAGAGGATAAGAGACACCACAAAGAGAGAGAGCGTGAAAGGAAGAGGAGAAAGAAGGGCCGAAAGAAGAAGAAGAGGGAGGAAAGGGAGAGAGAAAGGGAGCGAAAAAGGCGCAAAGCAAAGAAGAGGAAGAAAGAGGACAAGATACGAAAGAGAGAGCGGAAGAGGTCGGAACAGGAAGGAGGAGAGGCTGAAAAAAGAGAGGAACTGAAATCAGGGACACCAGATTACCCATCATACCCACCCCTGAGGCGAGAGTCTTTTCGGAAAAAGAGTGAAAGCTCGATCCGAAGCTACGGATGGAACATCCCGGGGGACGAGGAGAGGAAGGAGAGGGACGACAAAGAGAGGGACGACGGGGACGAGAGCCGAGGCAAAGAAAGACAGAACAGGCGAAGGAACAGCAAGCATTACCAGAGCTCCAGCAGTAAGCCTTCAACATCCGTCAAGTTCTGGGGAGGGGTCAACCCGTCCTCGGACACCATCCCATCTGCCTTTCTGCCCTTGTTGCCTGTCTCCTCTAAAAGGAGGAAGAGTAAAAGTTCAGACAGGGATACTATGGGGATGGAAGGAGAGAGGAGGCCGCTGCTGGGACGGGACGGAAGAGGCGAGATGCACTCCAAGGAGGGGTTGTCCTTCCACGAGTGGGAGTCCGAAGTAGAGGGCGAGGAAGACGACTCTGAGTTGGAGAGACGGAAAACAGAGCGTGGAAAGAGGCGTGGAGGAGGAAGGACAATGTCCGACGAGGAGCGGGAACGTGACAAGGTCGTAGGGATTTACTCGGATGACGATGGCTCCTCGGGAGAGTTTGGGAAGTTCGAGAGGTACTGGGAGGATCACGAAGGCAGGGCAGTGGGAGGGATCGGAGGGGGAGGTTGGTTTTTCAGCACCTACCCCTCCAGGGATAAAGCCGGCAGCATCAACAGCAGAGACGACCTGTTCCTGGAGCGAGGAGAGAGGTGGGGGACGGCCGAGAGCGGCTGGGGGTCCAGTGGAGGCGGTGGTGGTGGCGATGGAGGCGGAGATAGAAGAGAGAGAGGGTGGGGATCAGGATCACACTGGCCCCCGCCTCCTCTCACGCCACCGCCTCCTCGAAGATACTGGTCAGTGGACAAACTCCACATACAGGACGAGAAGAAGGGCAAACGCAAGTCCAAGGACAAGGGAAGAGGACACACGGCGTGCTCGTCCTGTCACTCCCCCCGACACCACCCGCACTCCCATTCCTCCAAATGGGCCCGCGTTACCTCCAGGAGCCAGGAAGAGCTGTACCAGCAGTGCCAGAGTTTCGGTGGCCCCCTAAAACCCAAACATGACTCGTCGTCCTCCTCAAAAGCCGACCGCTCGCAGAATCTTTCCAAATCTGGCAGCCAGTCAAACCTCAGCATCCAGCAGCGGACACAGAGGACTGAAAGGGACCGAGACCGAGGGCGGCAATCATCCCCACCTCCGAGCCTCATACCCAACTTACCGCCCCCTCTCCCGACCCTTCCGGCGCCTCCGTCCTCATCTCACCCGATCCACGTCCCTCCCCCTACCTCTTCCTCCTCTGTATCCTCCCCCTCCGTGGTCTCGTCCACCCCGGGGGCGCCCCAGCCCTCCTCCATGGCTTCTGCAAGTGCTAAACTCCAGTACCAGAGGTTGCGCTCTGTCCCCCAGCCCCAGAGGTTCCCTCAGTCACCTCATTTACCCCTCAAAGCCAAGAGCCTTTGCTCGCGAAGGGGCTCAGCCCATTTCTCCAGCGTGGAGAGTGAGGTCTGAAGTTCAACAAGGTATCAAAAGTCATAAGAGAGCCCTGCGAGGCTGAGGCTTAGCAGGTGATCTGGATCTGAATCTGCCCGGCAGTCAGTTCAGTAACAGTATACGCACTGAGCCCTTTCCTAAAGTTCTGCACAAACAAACAAACAAACAAACAAACCAGAAAGCCAAACAAACCCTACGGGGTAGGTCAAAGGAAAACAGGAGCAATCTTGTGTTTGCTGCCGTTTCCTTTTCATCCCTCTCAGTATGTGAAAGACTACGACCACAGCGACAACTTGCATTCTGAACCGGGGTTGTTAACCAATACACTAAAAGCAAATCACACATGAAAAGCGACACGACTGAAGGAGACTCCTTTGCTACACTCAGTGAAGGGCTTTGGATGTTGCAGCCGAGCGGTAGTTTGTATTCAGAGGATTCTTAATGCTTACTGAGGGCTCAGGAACTTTGTAGTACTGTATGCCTGCTGCTCTCGGAAGCCTTTAACACAGAACAGTGTTCTTATATTTTTCCCTTAAACAAATCGCTTACCCCTACTTTCCTTTTTCCTTAACAAACTGTTTACACCCCCGCAGAACTGTGACACCCTCCCGAGGCACCTTTGCTGTGTATGATCTTGTTGTTGAGAGGGAGAGGAGGGTGATAACCACCTTGTCTTCTCTGTGTTATCCATGGACCCTCTCCCGTTCTCTTTCGTTCTTTCTCTTTCGATTTCTCTCTCCTTTCCCCCACCTCACTCGAGCGTCTTGTCTCCTCATCTCTCTCGTCATCTCCTCTCCCGTCCTCCCCTCTTGGCTCCTCTCCTCGATGTGATTATTCTGTGTGTCTGTGCTTTTCTGTGTTTGTATTCTTGACAACAGGGTAAGTCAACTGTGACTGATATTCTACTGGCTTAATGAAAAGCTGAGTGCCAAATTTAAGTAGAGCTCGTCATCAATCTGTTAGCTGCTATGTTTCCTTTTTTTTTTTTATCCCGTCATCTCCCAAACACGTGCAAACACACACACAGACGTTGCACACACACAAACACACACATCAAACGAGTCAGTTCATCTCTATTCTCTTCTTCTTGAGCAATACATTACCCACCCTGTGTTCAAGTTGCAGTTTTATACATTGGAGCTTTTATTTTACCTCTGTGTTGTAGTTGTTGCTGTTGTTACTGATTGTGTTCTATATATCAAGACATGTATTAAATCTAATACAATGTAAGCACTGTGCCATACTACTCGAGCTGCACACGAAACATTCTCTCAACTACCTAAACTATGACAAACGGAGGCCGTGTCTTTCCCCCCCTCCCTGTATTTGACTGAATGTAAAGTCAGCCGCCAACCAGTGTGCTGCAACAACAATTTAGACGCCTGGGGATGGAAATTGTAGCATTTCTGATGGCTTGTGTGTGGCTAAGAAGGCATATAAATAGAGTTGACTTTGGTTTATTGTTGATGTAGCTTGTTGCAGGACTTGCAGGGTGACAGGCCTTACATACTCTGCAAGAACAGAGAAATTTGTTGGTTTTCTCAAGGTGGAAAGAAACAAAGTTAGCCAGGGAAAGGACATCGCATATGCAGAACTCCTGGGAAACACTATTGCACGTCACATGCAATAGTCGTCGGACCCCCAGACAAGAAAACAGTTCTGCCCAAGCTGAAACGAGCTGGGCTGCAATAAAAGAAATGTCATTCTTTTCTTGCAGCCTTGGAGAGAAAACAAATTCCTCTTTTCTTATTTATGTTTTAGCCTGGTTGTTAATGAAGGATTAGATCTGCAGTGGGGTATAATCTAGTTAATCTTTCTGTTAGTTTTTTCCCTTCAAGAGGTCCAACTGGTGCCAAGACTAGAATAGAGCAAACTAAATGAATCAAACCAGGTGCCATGGAGCAGGAGATGTGTGTCTAACATGCTAGGTGACAGAGTGTTGCAGGGAAATAAATACTTGTAGCCTTATGCTAACTGCTCCTGCCATACGTGTGAGTATCAAGGTATGTGCTTTAATCAACATTTCTGAGGTTATCCTCCCAGAGAGTGGGACCAGACTGGGAGGACTGGTGCGTAGTTAGATCCAGTGCGAGTGCCGTTTTGATGTCAAAGAGACTGTGCCTATGTTGGATGCGAGCTAGCAGGTGAGACGGTTTTAGCCGGTATGTTGTAAGTGTGTGTAAGACACAGTAGCACCTCCTGTGTGGTTTTTATTTTAAAAAGAAAAAAAAAAAGAAGTATTTCTCACCTTGTAAATGTGTAATCAAGAGCTATAGCTTTTTAATCCATGAGCGAGCTGACACCAGCAGTTACACTCCGATGTCAACGGTTAGCTAGAGTAGCTACTTACATCCGTCCAGTTTAGCATCAGTGGAGTTTTGGAGAAAAAGGGCAAAAAAAAAACCTGCTGGTTTTTAACGCCTGAGCCATCTTTTCCATAACAGTCTGGTCAGCTCTCGTTTGCCTGGAACTGCATCTGAGCCATATCGTACTTCAGCTGAAGAAAACAAAAAGAGAACTTACGTTTTTAACATAAACTTGTTGTGTAGAGTTTGTTTCTTTAAGATTAAAAAAAAAAATCTATATATATATATTTATCATATATATATATTTGTGGCGGTGGGTAGTGTTAGAGAAAATTGTTGTTTAGCATCTTGGTATTTGGGGATATTGTTTTTCATTCCAAGTCCATTTACAAAAATAATATTATGTGCGAAAAACACAGATTCCCTCAAATTCACTGACAACAGGGAAATTCTAGATTTCTTTCTTCGACGATTATTAACTGTATTAAGCCGAGTTGGAGGCAGGTTTGGTGTTTTGCTTCTTACAATCAGCAATCTCAAAGGAATTTAAACGAAAAGAGGAAAAGTATTGAGTAAGTGTGACGTGTTTCTGTGCTTTCACACCGCAAGCAACCCGAGTCTGTCGCCCCGAAGTCCAATCAACCCTGGCGCTAAAAGCAGCTCCGTCTAAAGCTGCAGTTAAAACCACGCGGGCCCGTTTACGACGGCGGGTCACGGTGTGTGTGCGGCGCAGCGGCTGCTCGCGGTGTGATCACAAAGCTTTGGGTGTTTCCTCAGAGAAACGAGCCACTTATCTTTCCTTCTCTCCCCTCGCCTCTTCCTCCTCATGTCTATCCATTGTGTTGCTGCGTGTCTGCAATTGTAAAGCTGGTCTGTTTTTAAAAAATGAAGAGTATCTGTGGATATATTTATTTCATCTAAAAAAAAAAAAAAAAAGAGTATATCTAAATATATATGATAGTATATTTCAAGGCGCTAAGATCTATGTTATAAGTTTGTCTACTAAATTTTCGGTATTATCTCAATGAAAATGTCTTTTTTGTCTGTTTGTCCGTCTCTCCTTGTCTCAGACCTCCTGCCCAGCTCCCCCCCCACCCAGCGAAAACAGAGACCAGTATGTAACTGTGTTTTTGCTCACTTAAGACCAACCATTCGCCTCCATTAGCTATCTACTGTAGCTAACGCTAAGGTTTCAACAAAGTGACAGCGTGGAGGGGTGCGCGAGTGTCTTATGACCGTGTCACTGTAGCAGTGGTGGCGTGTGTTTGTCTACCCAGAGGGGCCTTTATTTTTGGTTTGGGCTACAGATTAACAACTAATTAAACCTTTTATGGATACAGCAGCTTTTACCACAACTCTCACCTACGTAGGGGTCACATTCTCGACCCTGTTTCGGGTTCGCGGCGGACCCTGGAGTTTTTACCGCAGCGTGGAGTAAGGTGACCTCTTTGAAACACAATGTAGCGAGCAGCACAGGCTTTTTTTTGCATCTCTTAGTAGCTGTATTACTATACAAAAACATGCACAGCTACCCCTGCCAACCAATCTATACGGTTATATATAAGGACTTTGATATACGTACATAGTGTGTTGTATCTGCCAAGCTGCTGTGCTGTAAAAACAAAAGAAAAAAAAAGAGTTATAACACAACAGACACACTGTTTCTTTCTTAATTTTACAAACCCGGTGAAGCTAATATGGCATATGTTGGAGGCAGGGCTAAATCTGCTCGCTCGTGTGGTTTCCACTAAGGCCAAAAATGGCCAAACCAGGGCTTTCTTTTGATAAACACATCTTGACAGACAAAAAAAAACTTTTTTGCCACTTTTATTCTTCGGACACTAAAAGGTCCTGCACACGTCACTGGGTGAAACACGGAAACACTGCCTGAGACAGGAGCCCCGAACCTCCTGCAGCCTCGCAGGCTTTAGGATCAGTCAGCAACCACGGCGGGAGGTCGACTTTCAACACTGCATTTAGTAATAAACGAAGCATTTGGCGGCCCTGAGCCCTGGTGAGCCCAGTTTTAGCCTGCAGTGGAAACACATCCAGTTTCTGCCTGTACACCTCTGAACAATGTCTCAAGGCCTTGTATTAATACTGCTGTAATGACTGTACGGGATGATGGCTAGCTGTGCTTCACTTTATTGTCAGCTCCTTACACACACACACACACACTGTCTGATAAACATGAGCACACACACACACACACACACACACAGGTAAGGGTGGCTTTGTGCCACTGGGGGACCTTGACAATACTGTGCTGCACTGCCAGCAGGACAGATTTAAAAAGATGATTTTAATAAAGAACTGAAACAAACGGCTGAGTTTTATTTTGCTGGTTGGACGAGTGTGTAAAAAACAAAAAAAAAAAACAATTTGAATTGCTTTAGTGAGGTATAAAGAGGGATAATTATACTTCTCCTCTGAACCCACCATCCTCTGTCTCCGAAAGGTAAAACAGAAACTCTAAAAACATTATTATCTTTAAAAATACAGTCCTTGAACAGATCACAGGTTATGAGAGCTTCAGCTAGAAAACTCACCAATAAAAGCTTAAAATTGAGTTGAACTTTTGACTTTCAGTGAAAGATATTTTCTAACCTAATATCTTTGAAAACGTATTTGTGTTGGAGCTTTCATCCTCTGCACGAATAACTCAACAGAGTTCAATGCTGTAAAAACAATTAGAATATCATCATTAAAAATTTCTACTTTCTGACAGTCCTTGAATGGGTCATGAGGTATGAACGTTTCCAGCAGAAAAGAAACCAAAACAAAGCTAAAAATTGTGACATTTCTGTTAAAATCACTTTATTCTATACGTCTTATTCAAAATTTAACCAAAAATAAAGTGTTTGCACCAATCAGATCCTGTTAAAACATTAAATTCTGCTCCTCAGAGACACTGGAAGCCATGAATCTGTTTACACAGAGCCAAGGGGAGAGGACAGGAGAGGCTGTTTACACAGAGCCGAGGGAAGAGGACAGGAGAGGCTGTAAGTGGAGGGATTTCAAAATGCAAATACTTCAAGATGTAAAATATATGTGGACACAGTTTTATTCCAAATAACACTCGGAGAATTGATTTATATACAAATTTATAAATCATATAAAATAGATATTTTACATTTAAGTAAGTAACTAAGATTTAGTTGCCGGTTTTATACTAGAAAAATAAATTTCTATCTAATGAACCTAAATCTTTAATCAAAAAACTTTATTTTTTTTACTTTAAAATGGGTGAATTTGACCCGTAACATAACAGGAGGGTTAAATCAAAGAATCAGTATTTTTTCTTACCCAAATCTAGAAATCACATTTGTGTAAGAGCAAATCTTTCATTTCCACGATCACGATCCAACAGCTGTGAGTCACCGTGAACGGGAATAATGAAATGGACTTCTGCTGAACCAGAGGAGCCTAAAATAACTCCTGTAACTCTGCAAAAACCAAAGCTGAGAGGAAGTGAACGGCTCCTTCAAAACATCATCAAAACTCGACGTGCATCAGTCATGAACTTTACGCCGCTTTTCACCACAGAAACACACAACAAAAAAAGAGCAACGTAGAATAAAACAACCTCCAAAAACACACAATATGACCACAAAACAACCAGAAAGATGCAAAAAATTTACCACAAAGAGAATATTTAACAACAAAGACACACAAAATAACCATAGAAACACAGATAATAGCCACAAAGAGGCAAAAAAACGACCACAAAGTTAAGAAAATATATTTAAAAACAAATATACCAGAGGAAAACACACACACACACACACACACACACACACACACACACACACACACACACACACACACACACACACACAC
>JAOWBC010000539.1:876376-887642 GCA_028566105.1 Hypoplectrus providencianus
GTGTGTGTGTGTGTGTGTGTGTGTGTGTGTGTGTGTGCGTGTGCGTGTGCGTGTGCGTGTGCGTGTGCGTGTGCGTGAGTGTGTGTGAGTGAGGGGTAACATCATGGGCTTGATTTAGTGAAGTGACATAAAGCTGGAGATTGAAAATAAGCTGTTAATTTGAAGAATCTTTACGCTACATTCATGAACGAAGCCAAAAGGTTCCTGAAGAAAAACAGGCTGGTAGCCACACGTGGACCTACGTTTATAATGGATGAAAAAAAAACCTTACCTGAATGACTGTGAGTGTGTGAGTGAGGAAAAACTTAAACTATACTGTAATAAGTGTAAAAATTGCCTTTATATTTAAATGCATTTGTTTGCTGGATTGCCTTGTTTTAGCTTTTTACTGTAGGAGTTTTCTCATGTTCTTTCTCTGTGAACCTTGTGGCCTTTCTCACTAGTCTCTACGATAGGTTTAGACGAGGATTGTCTGTTTTTTAACTGCTTTTCATACCATTCCTTGTTTTATATTAGTGCTTACTTTTTTACGATTGTTATTTCAAGCAATGACATCTGTTGCCTTTCCCAAAAAGCGTGACTGAATAGTAGCTACCTTGATCAAGGAAACTTGCTGTCTTCCTCATAGCTTTGTCACATAGCGTGTAACTACCAACAGTATTTACCTTTCTAGCTAGCTATCTTCGGCTTTATTGTTAGTGACTGTGGCTATTACAGTATTTTCTTTCAGAGAGGATAACAATCTTTGATAGCTGTGTGTTTTATATTTCATAGTTGTCCAGGATTTTGAAGTGTTAAAATCAGCAGATCCCTCGGCATATTGTGAAGACCAAAAAAAAAATAGCACTTGTTCTGCATTACAAGTGATGTGAGCCACAATTTCTAAGTCAAGTCATTACAGTTTGTCTGTGGTGATCACTAGTGTAATATTTGCTCACAAGCAGACTGTTGAGACTTTGTTCATTCAGTCATCGCTCTCCCAAAAAGTAGCACTTTTCTCACAAAACGAGAGTGGATTCTGCAAAAGGCCTTTTTAAACATAAAGAAACTTCTTCGGGATCAAAATGTGTTTGCTTGCAATAATCAGAAAAACTGCAAAATCTTGGAGGGACCGAGTTTGACACGAGGACACGCTAACAATACTATCATGCAAATAAATAATCAAGGAACTGTTTTAAAACTGTTTTTTGTGTTTTGTGTTGTTTTTGAAATGGCACTAATCAGATATAATGAATTTTCCTTTTTTAATTTTCATGTCAGACTTTGCATTGATTGGTTTCATTCTGCACCATTAAGGTTAAGAAAGCGTTGTGGGATTTAGAAAATCAATATAATTCCAGCATGTTAAAGGCAGTGGTTCAAACTTTCAGGCCCCCCAAAAAACATCTGCATCCTTATTATTTGATGGTCAATTCAGATAACATGGAGAGGATGCAGCTGTGGTTTCATAGTGCAATGTTATTGTTCCTTCACACGGTAATAAAGGACACCAGAATACCCCTGAGAATCTTTTTACATATATACAATTATTTTACAGTTGCATGAAACTTTCATTGTTTTCCTTCATTATAATAGTCTTGATAGATTACAATAATATTTACAATCAATATATTACTTTTAAAACATAGTGTTTCAACATCATATTTTTAAAAATGTGCTGAATAAAAAAGTGCATTTTTTTCTGACAAAATTAATTAATTCTTCACTCTTCCAGCAAGTTTTTAGTATAACAATAGCAGCGCCGATGTAGTCCTGACTGATGCCAATTTCAGCCAATCAGAGCACGGCATAGTTGTACGCCTCTCCATATCCCGCCTCCCTCAGGTACTTCTCAATTTCTATTGGTTCCGGTACTCTGAGAGCTGTCCTCCCATTGGCTGATTGTTCTCCCGCCTTAAGTTTTCGAATGAGGTCCGACATTGAGAGACGTTGGTCGGGGCGCCAGTGACAGCAGGACCTGATGAGTGAATACCTGGACAGCAAGGTAATATACTGTGAAACCGAACCCAGTGAAAACATACTTAACCATTGATTGATTACAAACATAGCTGGCGTATTTTCACAATAAGTTGCTGATTTATTGTCCTTATTTCGTGATGTGTGTTTGTCGTTATTGCTAGCTTAACAACAATGTTGTTACCGCTTGATTTGACCAATGATGAGTTTAAGTGTCTTTCCTTTGAAATTTAAATTTAATTTAACGCTGATCAAATTGTTTATAACATTCATTGGCTGTGGTTAAGCAACACTTCAAAGTCCACTGTCATTCTCGTCAATTAACATTAACTGTTAGCTACAGTTAACTAGTAGCGGCAGAGTTAACTGTAGCATAGCATAACATAAACGTTACTATAGTTACCGCTTACGCTATAGCAACTAGATTTGACAAATTTGGATTTTGCGTGTGTTTCATTTGAAAGGGAAGTTACATAGGACCCACAAGCAAATAATTTGCAATTTCCGTGGCTGAAATTAAAAATCATAAATAGCAGTAATTCTAATGTTAGTTAACACACAATAACCGTTAGCATATTTTACGACGTCAGTTAAGGCCAAGGTAACGCTACTAGCTGCTTTGTTGGGTAACGGTAAGTACCCTTTCCTGTTCAACTCAAACAACCTCTTGTTGTGAATGGGAGAGACTACAGGTGAACGGAAAAAAACAAAACAAAACAAACAAAGAGAAAACATGTTTTTCTCATCTAAACATCTACATAAAGACTCCACACATCAATACTGTTGTTTCCAGTGTGACAGTGTTTGCATAAACACTATAATAAAAACAGGTTTCTGCTTTTTGTCTTACAGTGAGTTAGAGCAGGTGGCTGGCTTTTTGAGATGCTTTCCTCTTTGTAGATACTGCAGAAGTTCAGTCGCCATAATCTCGGCAAATGGTGGATCACCTGTATAAATGGAAGTAATAGATTTTATTAGATTTTTTCCCCTATAATGCACCATAAATATTCCAAACTCCTGCACAAATATGAATCTATGTCTTTTAAGAAATGCTGTTTATGCTGTATCAATAATTATATAATTATCCTTAGATGGCAGTCTATGTTTCTTCTTTGCTGGTAATAAAAACTAAACCTAACCTAAATTACAATAATTTACTTAAGTATTTTGCAGTCCAATTCTATGTTTCACCAATTAAACATCTTATATTCAAGGTATAGCTAAAAATTCAAAACACTTACCCAATGTGACCATTTCATAGAGCAAGATACCAAAAGACCATCTGGCAAAAAAACAACAACACACTATTATGTCAGGAAAGAAGATAATGTTTTGGTGTCAGATTAAACCATTAACAGATTAAAGGTGTATTCAAAATATCTGAGCCTTCATTTCTGAAATCATAGATGATAATATGTGTGGGTTTTTTTTTTATTTTGATTATATTTAAAAATCTTCCTCATTCTGATGTATGAATAAGACTCTCGGATGTTGATGTGATAAAATAATATTCTACATGGAAGTGAAATAGGCCGTTCATTACAAAGTAATAATAACAGCATTATTTAAGTAGCTCAGTCATTCTTCATTTTGAGATTAACTAAGATAATTGTCAGGCTGCAACATCATGCTCCCACCTTGATTACTCTGGGACATTTCAATGGTATGCTTTATACTCTGTCATCTTCACCACATTATTCAATATTCTTGCACAGGGCTTGGACACTCACACATCACTAGTCCGGCTGAAGGCTCTTCTGCTCAGTACTTCAGGTGCCTGCCACTTCCTCATCTCCATGTCCCCTACTTCCCCTGGTGAATTGGCCTGCGTTCTCCTGCGGTAGGCCGAGCCCAATCCCCACAGCTTCGCTGTCAGATCTCCACCAACCAGAACGCTGCGAGCTCCTATGTTGCCATGGATGCAGCTCTGACTGTGAAGGTACTCCTAGAAAATAAAGACAGGGTAATATGAGGAATGATGGAAATTAGGAATTCTGGACACGTTTCTGATATGGCTGTTGAATATCAGGAAAATCAACGCAGAGAGCATGCTACAAAATTACAAAATATGCAAAGCAACAAGACATAACTTCATTCATATTGTTCCATACTATTTTCATAATTTTTACAGAATTAATATTATTACAGTATTTTGTTTAACCTGACAGCAGAACATTATCTTAGTTTTAGACCATTTTTGCTTGTTGATTATCAGGCAAACACTGAACCTTCATTCACAACCTAATCATAAGAAATATGCATATTAAAAAAATACATGGTCCCCCTGAAAGAATTCTCATAAATACACAATTTTGTACCATGAAGCTATAAGACACACAGACAGCAATTTAACAAACCAGAGCAGAGGCCACTTGTTCAGCCATTGTGAAGATCCTCTTCTCTGTCATGTCACATGAAGACTCTAAACCAGAGTTATCCTTCAGTAAAGAGGGGGCAGAGGAAGAAAAGGGAAAACATGTAAATGTTATTGTTAGTCCGACTCATAGATGACTACCAGACATATCTTTCATGTCATGTGATCTACCTCTCTTTCTTTCTATGTTCACAATCGGCTCTTATGGTGGACCATAAGTGTGTCAGATTTTTGTACCATTTTTTAAGAAGTAGGTGAATATTTTGTATGTGTCACTGTCAGGTAGATATAAATTTCAGTTTCTCCCTCTTTCATTGGTATTAGGAAATCTTACCCAATACTGGCCCACAATGGCAATAAGTAGTAACTACTCTAACAATGTTATATTTTAAACGGTAGATCTATGAATGAACAGTATTCTATACCTTTTGTGTGTTTTTCTCTCATGTAGATATTTGTAACATCAAACACCAGTTTGCAGCTTAAATATACTAAAGCTTTATACACTGCATTTTAGAATGTAAAACACTTTGATAATAAATATATTTCTGTACCTGTCGACATCTCCACAGGTATGCCAGCAGGTCTCTGTGCTGCAGCTCCTCCACAACCATCATTAGTGGCGACTGCACTGAAACCACACCCAGCAGCTCAGGTAGGAAGGGGTGCGGCCCCAGTCCTGACACAAAGGAAGCGAAACCCAAAAATTGCTGCTTCTCACTGCTGTTTGCCGTGCCTGAGGAAGATGTTATATAAAAGATTAGAGTGACTCAGTCATCCATATACAGTGCAGTGCAGATTTTATCATGAAAAGTCACTTTGTTTAATTTTTTTGAGACTGTGAAGGATCTGACATGAAGCAAAGCCAAGCAATGTCAGATCTTAGTTTCTGTAAACCAGTTATCAGACCATCTCTCGTAACACCCGCTGCTGCTAAGAAAACAAAACAAAACCTTTATCTGCAACTGTTCAGCAGTTTGTACAGCTTTGTGCAGGTCATTGTACCTTTCAGTACCCTGAGGACAACATCCCTGTTGTCCATGCGGGCTCTGTAGAGGCTGGATGTTTCATTAGGCTTGATAGAGAAGGACAGTGGCATGGCAGTGACTTGGCTGAAGGCACCATGATGTCTCTCTGTGGATATTTGTGGTACTGCAGCCAGTGTTGGCCTCACATTCTGCTGCACCTGTTGAACTGACATTGGCAGCTCTTCATGTTCTAGTGGGTTTATCCCTGGGGGTGCTATTGAGAGAGATAGACACAGAGCAGAATATTAAATCTGTGTGTGTAGGTCTTTGATAAAATGACTGGCAATGAAAAAATAGATGGATTCAGAGACTTAGGCATTCTCTCTAACCATCGATGCCCTGTAGGTGATGTCTGTGGCTGTGCCTCTGTGTGTGTCTGTGTGATGAGCTGTGGTAGCGTTGAGGGGCTGTGATCCGTGTCCGCCTATGTTCAGGGCAATACTTGAGTAAAAACAGGCCCAGTAAGGTGACGAGGGTTCCAAAGAGGAGCAGCGTAGGGACGATGATCACCGCCTGCATATGTTCCTTAACAACTGAGAGAGAAAGAGAGACTTTTATAAATTCAGCAACAAGAGGAAGTAATACATTTGGAAGACGGCCAGTAGACAGGTTTGACTGATTAAAAAGACAGTCCCATAGCAAGAATGGCATAACTGCATACAGTTTATTTTATTTAAATAATGACACGACTGACATGTTCCTCCAGTTTTGAACACTTTTGTGGATTGTGTGTTTACATCTGCATCTCAGATCGATGTTTCAATACATATTTTTCTAATAACATTGCATACCTTTGTACAGGATTCAGTTTTCATGTTCTGGTTAGCATACTTTGTCAGGAAAAATATGTTGCCTGTTAAAAAGGTTAAACGTCTCAGGTGTTGACAGAATGTTCTACTGTGACATTACGTCATCGTCTATTTACACCAGTGTTGATATGTTGATATATAGCCAGGCGACATTGCACTTTAACAAAGCACCTCAGTATTTCAGTGCAACTGTCAGTACTCTCACTTTGTCTTTCTAATTACATCTTTATTCAAATATTACATTGTATGATTGTGTGACCCCAGGAATGAATGCTATTCAGTTATAGTTCAGACATTTATTTGGACTCTCATGTAATCCTGTATTTTATTTAAGTATTTTAATCTGAATTCTGCACTCTCTGTCACTCTTATAAATTACTGACTGATTATGCTGAGGTTTGGGAGAGTTTAAATCACACAACTGTAGAGCAGACACACAGAATCATGAATCATAAATTTGTCTGGAAGGGCTTTCAGTCTGTTTTGATCTTGTTCCTCAAAGAATTAAAATCCAGAATCCTTAAGAACTGTTAAACAAAATCAGAATCAGCATTTATCTATTGCTCACTAACTCTGCCTTACTTAAAACCATGTGTTAAGTAGCGGTGCCTAACAGGAAATAGATAAAGGCTTTCCTGGTCATACTAGGCTTTACTTTTGTCCCTGAGAACCCTTATAAAAAACGACTAAAATGCTCTTTCCAGCTGTATTGGTAACCATCAAATCCATCATCTTTCACACCTCCTTTTGTTGAAATCCTGATGTTAAGCCACTGTTAGAGAGAAGAAACTGGAATGTAAAGCTGTTGGTCCGTGTAAACATCATGTTCTGGTTGTAGCACATTCTTAGGTGTGGTTGAGGATTTGTGGAATGGTGTAAATCATTTCTTGTCATTCCCATTAAAGACTCAGTTTGAGCTTGAACCTTTAACACCTTTACTCAACAAAGACTAAATACAAGTCAAACATTTCATGCTACCCCCACTACATGTCCATGTTTGTCATCCTAAGGTGCAAACCAAAGACAAGAAATAATGCATATTAAGCCAGGGAAAATAAAAAAAAAAAACAAATCAACCTGGACTCTAGATGGTCAAATATCACCATCAAGTATTATAAACGTGCATTCTTCCATCAAAAAAAAGTGTTTTAAGTCACACAGGAATTTGTATTTTATGAGTTGAAAGTACAGATTGATTTAAAATGTCACTTGATTTTCTTCTGACACAGAAGTTGATAGAAACCATTTACTGGTATTGCTGTTGAAATACTTATCTAGATAACATAAAAATCAACTGTTTGATTTCAAAGACTTCCCATAAGTCCATGTGACTCAGCAGTTATTACTCCATCCGCTTGTGTAATCACTCATCACTTGGAGTACCAGTACGTTATGCAGCACAGGCATTGTTAGATGTGACATTATGTAGAGACTTGATGTTGCACCATCATCGTAGACGGCAAACAGACTGTTTCATTGTTAAATAAATACAGATATTATAACTTACTTAGTTGTTATACTAATAAATAGAATCAAGGAGTTCATTTAAGTCTTACTTGTATTGACATTATTTCACTGATATAATAAAAATAATTATAAAAACACAGAATGTAAGCAAAAAAAAAAAAGTATGTGAAGAGGTTAAAAGTAAAGGAGCTGGGAGAAAAGAATCAAGAAAGTTGAGGAGGACGAATAGGAGGGGACAAACTGTTCTTACGACAGAGGTGGTCATCCGGCGCACACAGGTTATCGGCTGTGGAGTTGGATGACATCCTGAAGAGAAAGAAAGGAACACAGATAGATCAGCATTACTTCTGCTCAGCAGCTATTCACAATCATCTACACTTTGAAAAAGGGGATGTGTCCTCTGTCGGTTTTACCTCTATATACAGTAGTGGCTGGTTTAGATTTTAACTGTATCTTTAAGCACTATCAGTGAAGTTCAGTAAACAGCACAGCACACGCCCAGAAGGATGTCGACTATTAGAGATCACGTTTTAGAACATATTCAATAGTGTAAATATTTACCATGGCCTTTTTCAGTCTACACTTAGCCAATATATAGTGACCTTTTAATCTGGAGATGTATAACAAACATGAAAAGGAGTGTTTGATGACTAGTTTTCTATGTGTATAGTTAAACAGATATCAGTTACATAGATAATAGAGGAGCGGAGATCAGCATTACCATTGCTCAGCAGTGACCCAAAAACCATAAAAGCCTTGAAAGGATAAGCTGGCATTCAGCAGCTCATTAAACTTCTCAAATCACACACATGATATACCAGATATATTATCTCTAAATATTTACCTAGAACTGTTAAGGGCTCACATCAGTTGTGTTATTTTTACCATACACTGAGTATAATACTGTTTTTGTTAAATGATCTTTACTGATCTTTGAAGTAACTGATCACTTAGTACATTTGAGCATGTTCCCCCCAAATTAAGATGCTCTGTGCTACATAAGTAAAAACAGATGTTTTTTATGTGTAAGACAAGATACCATTTTTAAAAGAAAATGTGTTTATTTTTCTCTTTTCTCTGGGTCGAAGATAATATAACATTGTTTATTCCAATTTTAACGAGGTGGTAATAAGGAACTTTTCAGTATGGCTGGAAAGATGTTATCAAGTGAAACGGAGCTAACGAGTAAAAAGTTGAAGATAGTGACCTGTGGTGTTTCATTTGTGCCTGCCATAGAGGGAGAGCTTATTGTGCTAAACTTAACTATTAGTACTAAATATTCTTTTATTGGATGTCACGCTTGTGAACATTGGTTTCACATTATTTTCCTAAATCTACATACTGTGTATTCTGCTTGCTGCTGCATGCATCAAACTTTAACTCCCCCACTGTGACAATTCTGCATAAATCTAAAACAAACAAGCAAACAGCCCTATAAACTTGACTAACACATGACTATTCAAGACTTTGACTAAAAATCAAATTCACTGGCAGAACACAAAAGGAAGTGAAATACATTCAAATCAAATGAAGTAACAGGTGGGTTTATAATACATGGGAGAGATTCTGTCTGTGTGCCTACATAAAAATTTCCCCAGAACACATTTGATGTGTATGTTTGAACTTGTGCCCTGGTCTCTTCAAACAATAGCATGTTACACAACTCGTAGCTCTTACATTCAAATTAGGAGCTTAAAAGGAAGAACACCCAGTAATGATTTAGGGACACACACTGTGGAGGCCCTAGAGACCATTATGTACTAGAAAAAGCACATACACTGTTGTTCTCCTGCTCAGCTAATTTGTTTAACAAATGTAGCCAAGAGTGAGATCTGTCTGTTGGCCTAGTTAAATGAAACACTGCTTACAGGAGAGACAGCTGTATCAGGCCAACAGTAAACCTACAGATAGCCTCCTTTCACCCAAGGTGTCACTCACTATTATCCTACTAACGAACCAAGCATCAAGTAGTTACACACAGTTTAAGTGAACAGATAATCAAACAACATGTGTTAAATGTATAAATGTTTTCAGTCTCATAGTTCCATTCTTGAGTAAGATCAAGAATGGAAATAAATCTTGTTCAATATATTTTAAGATCATTCATTAAACTTTGTATGAAAACAGCACAATTTAAATAATGAATTCTGATTGGCCATTACACACTTTTGACATTGTTAGAATAAATTATGATTTAATGTTTTTATCTGGCAGCATCGTCTTAAGATGTTGTAACATGTTCACAAGTTGATTGATTGTCCTAATGAGCTATGAGGTCATTACTTTCTGTTAAAAACACAAAAACTCAGTGTTCATTATTCCTGACTTTTCTAATTTGTCTTTTTTAGAAGCCATCTTAAATGTTCTTAGTCAAATAATATTTAAGGAGTTGTTCTCATGCCTACCTTGTCCTCTTCTGTCATCTGAAGAACTGCTTCACTAAGCAAAGTTTAACCTGTGTAATATAAACTATACTCCGCTCTGATGGTTTATGGCTATCATAAGCATTAGAGCAACGACACTTGTTCTGTACAAATGTGCATTACACCACAATGCGTGATTATGACTTGTTTCATGTGGCAATAGTGCAGCGTCATCCTCACCTCATCTCTCAGAGATCTTAATATAGAATAAACGCTCAGTGTGACACATACACACACTCCTTGATAAATCAAACTGGTATGTAGTAAGCATTTTTTAAGACAAAGCAAAGGCGTACACACACACACACACACACACACACACAGATACTGTCCTGAACTCTTGAGAAAGGATGGATGTCACTGAACCCGTTTGTCTGCATTGTGATCCCACATTCACATAAACCTGTAACACTCCTGCATCAACACACACCTGCATGCACAACAAAAGTCTGAGCCATCTCACAACAAACACACAGACACACCAGAACAAGAACAGACACTTAAAATATGCTGTTAAAGACACACAGACGGGTGAATATGCATAAACAAAAATGGTGTCAAAACCTAAAAAACATTAAAGTTAACATTAAGAGGATGCTGAAACACGTGTCCTGTACGGAACAAAATGATGCTCACAAGGACTTTCGTACAATATGTACTGCATAGACATGGACATATGTTTCTATGTCAACCTTAATACCTTGTCCTGAGTTTTAACTCAGAAGGAACTAGTTAAAAAAAGATGGAACATCATAACAATGAGTGATTTTGGCCAGTCTTAATCAGCAAAGCTTCAGCAGCACGTCCAGAGTATTCAGTTGTGTGCTTTTCTTTTTTGTTTTATCTTACCTGGAAGACGTCCACTGACTGTTGTGTCAAAGTCTGTGTACTCCTTTTCTCCAAAGCATGTAGTTTGCTGTCCCTGTGATCCATATAAATAGAGAGTTGTAAGACAAATTCAAGTCCACCCTCTCAGTTTGCATGTTTTTGTTGTCAGTCTGCAGTATGTCGTCATAGCCACAGGAAGACACATTTCCAGTGAAGATACTGGTTAGAATCTAGTTTCTATTTTGTTGTCTCCAGCACAGTGACTTTTCACTCGTGTCTTTCCTCTCTCTCCCTCTCGCTCTCGCTCTCTCTCTCTCTCTCTCTCTCTCTCTCTCTCTCTCTCTCTCTCTCTCTCTCTCTCTCTCTCTCTCTATCTCTCTC
>JAOWBC010000539.1:893004-914810 GCA_028566105.1 Hypoplectrus providencianus
TGTGTGTGTGTGTGTGTGTGTGTGTGTGTGTGTGTGTGTGTGTGTGAGTGGAGGCCATGCAGGCTGGGGTAACCCTTATGTTTACTCTGTCACCCAAGGAGAATATATATATATGTATGTATATGTATGCATAAGTAAAAACAATTATTTACATTTGAATTATTTATTAATAATAAAAATAATAATAATAAATTTCTCCCCCTACTGCAATCTGCTAGAGTGACATGTCACCTGACTGGGGAGTTGGCAGTCATGTAGAGAATGTATGGAGTTAAATCCTTCTCTATTTTAGAAGACCTTCATATGCATTAGGTTTGACTTCTAATGACAGCTTATAATGGCATGTGCTCACATTCAGCTGTACACATGCATGGAGGTATGTGGACATCAGAAGGCCCACAAATAATGTACCGTGGAATTTATTTTCACATCAGTGAAAGTGTAAGTGATGATCTAGTTTGGAAGTACATCATCACCATATCAACATCAATATATTATTTATATTATTAATATATATTATTAATATATTATTATATTTAGATAACTCCAATAGATGACATTTTGTTGACATATATAGACCACAACAGTATCCAGGTTTCTATCCAAACATCATGCAAACTTTTACAGTATTTCCAGAAAATGTACAAAAGGCAACACAAATGCATTTTCATCATCTGTTATGCAAGTATTAGCAGTTCTAACATATAACATTGGTGATGCTAATTGACCTTTCTGGGTGCCATTAAAGCATTTCAGAATCAGAGAGTGATAGTTACTGCAGTCAGACCTCAAATGTTGAAAATACAGTAGAAAACTTTAGTCTTCTCATCATTCCATCCAGATCTGATGGAAACAAATGCTTCACGTACATTGTGATTTATTTTAGTTCACTTTGTTGTGTTTTGCTTTTATGAAAATACTTAGCTTCCCACCTTTGCTAAAGGACACTTGGTCTTTTGCATGGTAGTGCACATAAGATAATTGATAACAATGACTATGCTTGCTATAAGGTATCTGTGCAGCGTGATTGATGGATTTGTTTACTGATGGGGTTCTCGCATTCTAAATGAACATTCGAGAGCTGCGTGGCAATTTTTGCATGTCTATTATTCTGTTGAAGAGACCTAAGTGTCTTTGACCAGGGAAATATGGTTAAATGTGTGTTTTGTCGTTTGAATGTACACTGACAGCAATAGGTCATGATAACTGCTCCTACAATATAAATGGAAACCCAATTAATTTGATCATTTTCTGACAGCTAATCAGTGTGGTATGTTGCAGTGAGTAATGAGCTGCAGGAGCAGCAGCAGTGAGCTGTCTTACTGAGATGACAGGTGGCATCACTAACTTTAAGCGCAGCATTTAACCACTCACGTTTGTGTTAACAGACTTGTGACATGTTCGGCATAAATTAGCAAGATCACACAGCATGATGGAAAAATGCCAATGTAAAATACAAAGCTCGTTAAGACTGCAGAGGTGTGTATGAGCAGGGCACTGGATCCCTCCATGGGGCTCCGAGCAGACTCTCCACTAGATGCATGCATCAGTTTATGATTTGCTGTGTAGTATAAACAGAAACTATAACTGTAAATTGGCAGGATATTAAGAAACTCAGCTGTTTGGAGTAATTTTATCAGTTTATACTTCCTCTCAAAGTCCTTGAGGGGATTAAAAGGCAGCTGGAAGGACAGAGTGAGCCAGAGACATGGCCGAAACTTAGGAATATGATGAGGCATTGAAAAGTACCCCGATGGTGAGAGAGAGGGAGAGATGTGTGGGAAGTGTAATGAAGAATATTGTATCGCACCGGCACTAAATTTAGCCCAGAGTAGTGTTTCACCAGAGAGTAGGGGGCAACGAAGGAAGGAGGTAAGTGATTAGTGCAGAGTTGAGTTTCACTGTTCAAGAGGGAAAACAGGAAGGTGAGGTGGAATGAGGTAAAGGAGGAAGAGGGTGGCAAGGATGGATTTCTGACAACATAACGTACTCTGGCCATGCTGTGGTCCTCATGTCCTGGGCTGCATAGCAGTGAACAGCTGATTGCATCTCCAAATATGCAACTTTGGTGTTTCTACCAAATCAGATAGAGATGTTATGTTAGAGAAATTATGTTTCCAAATCTTCATATCGGGAAGTTCATAGTTTTTGGCCTGCATTAGTACATTTACACATATTATCACTGAGGCACACTTTAGTTTATTTTGTAACATACAGTATGTTTTACAAATTAAATGATAAATAATTTACAACAAAACATGTTTTCCCCATGTTGAAATTGTTCCTATAATTTCTGGTGAAACTGACAGCCCTAAAAGCATTTACTTAACACTTTGTGTCAGTAAGAAGGGCTTTTATATTTTTCTATGTTCATTATTGTAAAACAGGCTGCCCCAAAGACATTTTTGTGTGAATGAAACAATTCCTAAAGAAGAATTAAAGTGTTGTGGTTACTCATGGTGTGATATTGACAGTGTATCATGTATCTGTCTGGCATTACAGTGTAGTAAGGTGATAGTTGTCCCCTTTCAAGTGCATTTGTGAGGACTCTGTGTGGAATGGCCTTGCATACAGCTTTCAGGAATAATTTATGATGAGAAAATCCTCCCATTAAATGACTTCATGCTGCATCTTTACAGAAGGAGTCTTGTGCAGTTTATTAAATAGGAACAGCTTATTCTGCAAACCTACCTTTGTCATTTGTATATTTAGGCTATAATCAGTAAACTGCTAACCAAATAAGGAAGGTTATGTATTTATTTATAAATAAAAATATTACTCTTTCTCATAAGAAACCATCAACAAAAACAATTGTAACATCAACAGTGATACGCTGCTACTGTTAACCCAATCTGTATCTCTGGAAATTGCAGTCTATCAGATTCACAGCTTGTTGTAAATGCTTCGGCATATTAAAAGTACTTCCTCCCCTGCATGAATTATCCTGACAGAAGGTGTCATTATAGGCCAAAGAGTCTATTCCAACAAGGTATGTTGACATGTCACACAATGTAATAAATGACGTAACGTTAGGTTCATGGCAGACAAGTTCAACTGTCTTGGACTGCGAAACGCTCATGACAGTACACTAGACAGTGCAACTAAATTATGCAAAAGTTAGGAACCAGTAAGCAGCATCAAAATGCATGCATATTCTCAGGAAATGGGAAATGGTCCCAACCTGGAATTGGTTCTTGACACCCAGTCCTGAACACATGAGCACTGTCCACCCAATCGAGACCTCTGTGACTTCTATTGTTTGATTCTGTGCTGTGTGTTGGCATTCAGTTACAGCACATTGTGTATTATGCTGCTCAGGTTTCTCTGTGCATGGACTGGCATGTCTCTCACACAGCACCGCCAGTACCCTATGTTTGTGTATATGTGTGTGCGTGTGTGTGTGTGTTAATCCACCCATCCATCCATCCATCAATCTGTCTGTCCATGAACCTGCTAAATTAGAAGCTGTTGAAAGGTTGCTGCACTGACACATCCAAAGTGTCAGCACCAGAAACAACTTATCAGCTTGTCAATTGTATTCCTGGAGTTCTATTGTCTGCTGCCGATGTACCAGGAATATATATGAGCCCTGGTGTAATATTTATGGTACAGTGCTGGAATAACAAAGCTTCAGGAGGATGGATAAAAAAACACTTTGAGATTAACTGTGATTGTAAGTCGTTGGAATTAAGTGACATGCGTTATGTGTCAAAAAGTTATACTGGCAAATCTCTTTTTTCATTTGTATTCATGGGCACAAAATAAATCAAAATTTGCATTTGAAGTCCATTTCTGTAGTTACAATTTTGAAACCTGACGACTTCAGTGACCTCTGGTGTCCCTACGTAGTATTGTCTTATGTTACTAGTCGTCAAAAGGACTTAATTTGATGTCATTTGCATGATATTCCCTAACCAACAACAACAAATCCTGCAGAGCATATGCGTGTTAATACACTGTGCCGGTCCCAGGAGTGAATATAAATAGCAGTAATAAGAAATAGTAGTTAATCATGTCTGAGGATACCAATCAACCATACTGAGTACGAAGAAAGTGTAAAGTGCATTCTTATACTTGCATACTGTATTTTGTTTGAAAGACATAAGAGAAGGCTATTTAATTGTTTGTTATGATTGACAATTAGAGAAAAGTGTTTTGTATTGTCTTTATTGAAATTTAAAAGTAAAATGGAAGCACATACTACATCGTGCAGCTTATTTTGTAAGTGTGTGATGTATCTTGTATTACGTTTGAAGAAAAGGATAAAACAAATACAAGAGGTCCCCTCCTACTGAAAGAGATATTTGTGCTTGTGAGAGAGGGAGAGATGAGAATTGATCTCATCCCCAGATGTCCCAGGCAATTTTCATGGAGTCTGTCCAGAGGTGATAAATCTAGATGCAGAGCCCATGTTTCCGTTTCCATTAGAGCTGTTTGGGTCAACACGTGGTCCTGTCTATTTTTGAAATGGGCTCCCTTCTGCCAGGGTGCCAAACAGAGTGTACTATCACACTCTCATTTTCTCAGGAACTACCTGTGATTGCTTATGTCTAATAAATGAATGCTGGATATCTGTAGTATGTATACTCTTCTGTACATATTGAATAATGTACTGGTCAAATGATTGATTAACAGCTTTATGGGGAGTACCAAGAGAACCAAGGAGGCTCTGGCAGGCGGGAGGCCACACGCCTGCTGACAGAGAGACAGATCAAGAAACATGGCAGCCATTCCCGCAGCCATGGCAGGACACGACACAGCCGGCGCAGCCACGGTCAAAATGGATACCACAGTCGACATCAGCACAGCTGTCACAGCAGACATAGAAACCGACAGCGTTCCAACATGGAGGCAGGAGGTGATGAGAAGGATGAGCAAGATGAAGAAACAGCTCAACCTGACCTCCCATCCTCTGTGAAGAAGAAACGCTCCTACTCCAAATGTAGGGGTGAGCAGTCCTTACTTAAAACAATAAATAAATACATGTACTCTATATCACTACTTTTTTTGTACTTTTTTTTTTTCTCTTCCAGACTGCATAGCACGGATACAGCATTTTCTTGTGACCAGGTTGGGAGAAGACTGGATCTTCCTTGTTCTGCTGGGCATCACAATGGCGCTGGTCAGCTGGACGATGGACTATGCCAGCGCAAAGAGCCTGCAAGGTAGGACTACAGGACCCATAAAGCATTGCAGAGGCCATAGAATAGAGGAAAGCTGGTGCAAAATAGTACAGACATTGGCACGGTTCTCTTCTCTGAATTCTCCTCAGACCTGTTTCATTCCTCATATTTAGTCGCTTTCATTATCCTGTACCTGTTTCTGCCTTTTTTCTTGTTTCTTCCACCTCTCCCACCCTCCCTCCCTCTCTCCTTCAGCCTATAAATGGATTTATGTGGAGCTGAAGGGGAACATCCCCCTGCAGTACCTGGCCTGGGTTTCATATCCCCTGATCTTCATCCTGTTTTCCTCCATCTTCTGTCACTTGGTCTCTCCTCAAGCTATCGGTCTGTATCCCCTTCCCTCTCATAGCTATGTTCTTCGTCTTCTCTGCCTCCAACTTATTACTGCATATAAGTTAATGTACGTTTTTGAAATTCTGTGTAAAACATAATTTGCTAGAATAGTCATCTGGCCTAAATAATGAAATCAGATGCTGTAACATTTGATTGAAATGAACCCTGTGGAGTCAGAGGACTCCAGGGTGCATGATTACCTGTCTCAGCTTCACAAGAATACAACAGGATGTTTTTCACATAATCTCATGCATTTTTTGTATATTGTATGTCCCTTCTTTCTCCTAGACAGGTATGTAAATATCTATTTTAGTTATAAAGTACATTTATATCCATCTTCCCTTTCAGGTTCTGGCATCCCAGAACTGAAGACTATCTTGAGAGGTGTGGTACTAAAGGAATATTTAACTCTGAAGGCCTTTATTGCCAAAGTCATTGGTCTGACTGCTGCTCTGGGCAGCGGGATGCCTGTAGGTAAAGAGGTGAGTGATCCAGATTTTTACACAGATAAATCACTAAATCTTTCCAAATATATTTTTATCAAATATAACCATCAACACCTCAAGTGGGGTTGACTTGTTTGGTTTTCGGTCTTGTCATGTTTTAGTATATAATATTTGATTTCATTTTGCGGTTGTGCTAATCTCCTCCACCCAGGGCCCGTTTGTTCACATCGCCAGTATCTGTGCTGCAGTTCTTAGTAGGTTCATGTCTTTCTTCTCAGGAGCTTACCAGGTAAGCTGATGATAGGAAACATTTTCATGTGTATGCAGCTTTTAAGTGTGATATCAAAAAATATATACTCCATCATCTTTATGTCTGTTGTCTCAACCATTTCTCCTCTCCCTCCTCTCTGGATCAGTAGAATCCATACTGTTATACAGACATCCTGACAGTGGGCTGTGCTGTCGGGGTGGGCTGCTGCTTCGGTACTCCACTTGGAGGTACACAGTGATTTCCCTTCCCTTTCCTGCTCCGCCTTATGAAGAGAACATAGTAACTCAGTAAATTAGATGTGCTTTTGTCTAGCTGTGGCTTACTGTATTGTTGTCAGGTCTTGCCTGTTTGATTACTGGTTCTGTCCCTTATTTCTTCTCCATTAGGTGTCCTCTTCAGTATAGAAGTAACATCCACATACTTTGCTGTGAGAAACTACTGGAGAGGATACTTTGCTGCCACATTTAGTGCCTTCATATTCAGAGTGTTGTCCGTGTTCAACAAGGACGCAGGTATGGATTGGAGTAACATAATTTAAATTATATTCAGTCATTTATAATGCAGACTGGTGTATGAGATACTGAACAACATGTCACTCTTTATCCAACCTTCACTAGAGGGCACCCTCACTTCAAAATTCATCACCAAGCAAACTAACTTCACTTTATATGTAGTGTATGCACATCATACATTTTCCACTAGATGGTGTCGTCTTCCACCATGTAGCAACATTTTAATGCCTTGCATAGATTACCAAAGGGTCCTATAAGAGTATTTAAGTGAATTCTAGACAAACCAAAAAAATATTTTTTTTTTCACAGTGTCAACATTTTCCCATGACCTTGCAAAAGGAAGTTAAAAACTATTTAAATTCCTACAGACCAAGTGTCAAGAAATATAATATACTATAAATTTCACCTCTTTCCCTTTTCTTTGTCTTACAGTAACGATCACTGCTCTGTTCAGGACAAACTTTCGCATGGATTTTCCTTTTGACCTGCAGGAGTTGCCAGCATTCGCCATCATTGGGTAACTACTCAACTGAGACAAAGATGTATATGGCAGCATTTCTGTGTATGAGTGTGTATGTCTATGTGCAGTTTGTGTCCAAATCCCAAAATAGACAAGATGATAAATGTTAATAAGTAAAACCTAATGCAAATGTAGCATTTAAAAAAGGAGAATCCAATTATTTGTTCACCATTTACCTTAGGGGAGGAAAGTGAGATATACTGTAGAGCACACAAGTGTTACAAATGAACAGATGACATAACTTGGCTACTATGGAGTTTATTCGTTTGTGCAGGATCTCCTGTGGGTTCCTGGGAGCATTCTTTGTCTATCTCAACAGACAAGTGGTGCTGTTCATGAGACGACCTAACGCCATGACGCGCTTTCTGATCAAACAGTGAGTCTGTGTGCATCAGACGGGTTGATCGTTTCAGTATATGCTGTAATATCAGACACTTTAGGATGGTGATCTTCAAACTTTATGCATGCAATGAACAGTTATTATTCATTACACATAACTACAGAGTAAATGACACTAATACAGAACGATGCAGAATCAAATTTGAATATGCTTTAATGTATAGAATGTATATTCTCAGCTTCAAAAATAACCTTCAGTACTGACATGCTAATCCGAGTTTAAATATTAACATTTTGTATTTACAGTATGCACAGCTATTTGCACATGTTCCATTGTCCTTGTGCTTTAGGTGTATTGATGATGAAATGCCTTTCATTATTACAAATATTTACTCTTTGTTTCATCAGCAAACCTTTTTTTTCTGTTTCCCTCACAGCCGGCTGATCTTTCCTGCTGTGGTAACGCTGGTCATCGCCACCTTGACCTTCCCACCCGGGTTCGGACAGTTCATGGCGGGAGAGGTCAGAGCTCATATGTTGTTGTTTGTCCTTTCGCACATATAAACAAGGGAGAATACAGGACATGTAAATGTGTTTGTTCCTGTATGCAGTGCTGACAGCCTCAGAAAGCTTGTGAACAAATGCTGCAGTTAACACCACCTCCCAAAAATGAATTTCAGTATTTGTTTTACTCGTTGTGTAATAGTATCCGGACCTTATAGTCCTGTTTATATCCTGGGTTTAAAGGCCATGGCTCATAGTAAGAGCAGTACAGTGGAATAGTTTATGGTTAGATGAATTCACTAACCTGTTTAATTTTGTTTGAATCTATAGATCAATTTCTGCACTTTTTTTTGCCTCAAGCCAATTTTTTCAGTGCTTAACAAAGTGTGACAGCAGGTTGGTTAAAGTGTGACACTGTAATATTTTGAATAATTGGGATTAACATTTAAAATACCAGCTGGAAGCCTTGTTGCTTAAGCGTGAAGCAAACGGGAATCTATTCTTGAATATGCCGAGCACCATCAACTCATTAATATGCATGTGTGGCATCACTGTGACGTCTGTCCATGTTTCTATGTGAATGAACGCCACCTGCTTATTTGCCTTCTGTGCTGCGTGCACAAAAGGAGTTTAAGGTGAGAGCTCAGACAACCGTATGCAGAATAAACCGCTCAGCCACCCAGAGCTAAGAGCTGATCATGTGTTTTACAGGTGCCTAGAATAGATCACTTTGTGTGAACCAGGTTTGTGTCTGTGTGTGTAATTCTTGCTGTTGTGAGTGCATGTGAATCCGTCTGTGTGCATATGTCAGTCAGCAACACGTTAAAATGTTTTTTTTACCCATGCCCCCCAGTGCATGCCTTTACACCCTCATTGTAGAGATGTCTCACACCTTTTATAACAAACTCACAGCATTGTTTTAGCACAGCAGCGAAGCAAAGTGATACCTACATTTAAATAATTTCACTTTAGGAAATAAATCTGTATTTGACACACGCTCTCCCCCCCTAGAAAGTGTATATATAGCTTTTGGGGAATTAAATCCTTCCAATCCAACTTGATAGCACGGTGCAGAGTGACAGAAGCAGCAGCGCAGTGAGAGGAGATTAAAAGCTACATGGGTTGTGAACCAGACGTGAACCCACAACTTCAAAAAGGCACAGGAAAGCCTATTATTACATCCAGCTCCGTCGAGGCCAGGAGCAGCCTTTCACAGAGCGGATCCTCAGTGTTTCTACTCAAACACCGTACTGTGAATTTCAGGGCCTCGATTGAACCCTTGCTCAAGCAGGAAGTCAGTAGAAAAATCAAAATGACGTTGGTGTTGTTTTTCCCCGGCAGCGGCGCTATGCAGATGTACGATGTGCTGCAATTTGTGCCTGTGAGCAAATTCAGAGGCATCTATGCAAATGTGGTGCAAAATGGTTGAAGTGAATTAGTCATTCATGAGTCATCCAAAGAGAATGAGTCATTGGACACGGCCACCCGTACCCGTCTGCTTCCAGCTTTCTGGATGACTTCCTGTCTGTTTGTCCCACTTGACTTTCTTCCTCCCTTTCTCTCTTTTCTCCTCCTATCTTTCCTTTTCCCTTTCTCTTTCATCCATTTCCTACTTGTCGCTTTACCTTCCTCTTTTAAACTTCATCCCTCCGTTCACCCATTACCTCCTTTTTTTCCTGCTGTCCTTCCATTGCTCTCTCTGTCCTTTTCTCTTTGGGTTTTTATCCCCACTCTTTGTTATCCTACACCCCTCTTATGCCCCCTCTCCCTTCTTTCTCTTGCATTCTATCTATTTTTCTCCCTCTCCATCTCCCAATTCCTCTTTTACCATCTGTCACTCTGTTTTACTTCCCCTTCCATCCCTCTCTCCATCCTTATTTCAACTCCTATTCTCCCCTGCTTTTTTCTCTCCAGTTACCTTTGCCTATTCCCATCTCTCCTCCTCTTCCCTCTCTATCCCTCTCTGCTAATTTCTTCCACCCACTCTGTCCTCCACTTTCTCCTTCTTTTCTATTTCTCTTACCATTCTTGTTTTCTCCCCCCCTCCCTTCCCCCCTTCCTGTCCATCTTCCGTTGATGTTCCCACTCTCTCCTCCACCCACGTTCCCTCCTCCACCTCTTGCCCACCCCACTCACACCCTAACCCTCCCTCCGTACCACTCTCCCCCACCCCTTCTTCCCCTGCCTCTCCTTTCTTTTCTTTCCACCCCTGTCATCCCCCTCTCCAGCTGATGCCAAGAGAGTGTATCAACTCCCTGTTCGACAACTTTACTTGGACAAAAATTTCGGGATCTCCTCCTCCGGTCGGTCTGGGCCGCTCTGCCGCCTGGCTGCACCCTGATGTCAGCGTCTTCCTCATCCTGCTGCTCTTCTTATTTATGAAGGTCTGTGGCTGTTTGCGTGGTTGGATGGAAAAGGTGTTTGTGTTGTTGTGTGGGTGTGCGTGTGTGGCTGACGTCAGCATTTTCGTCATCATCCTCCTCGTCTTCATTAGGGACATTTGTTGCAGGTCACTCATGTTGTGTGTTGGTGACGGCAACATCTGTGTGTGTGTGTGTGTGTGTGTGTGTGTGTGTGTGTGTGTTGGTGTGTCTTTGTCTTCCTCCTTTCCCTTCCTGTCCAAGGTCAACAGTGTTGGCAGTCTGCCAGCAGTTTAAGCATTCCTATGTTTTCTTGAAAGCAGCTACACGCACACACACACACACACACACACTCACACACACCCTGGAGAGCTACTATTCGTTCTATCTCAGTTGTTATTAGCATCGTCAAATCTAGTCTCAGTGCTGGGCTGACTATGAATCAGCAGAGAGTTGATGAAACTGTTAAACATCCCAGAGAGTGCACACAGGTGGACAAATGATCACTAACACACCATGAACAACCCAAATTAACTTTGATAGCTAAATCACACTAACGAGGCAGCTGCAGAGATAAACATGAATGCTAATAAGCAACATGTATCATGAGGAAACTAACAGGTTTAAAAAGAACAAGCAGTGTGGTGGTGCTTGGGTATCAGGTATGAAAACTAACAAGGAGCAGACTAGAAGATCAGACATATAACTGATGTGAAGGTGCATAACCTGTCTAATGGGAGTCATAAGTTCTTTTGCAGGCCCTGCACAGTCAGTGTAATTTCCAAAGCCATTTTAAAGTCCATTTGGAAGTGCAGTTACTGCCCCTGCACATGCTGTGAATGCACCTTAATTATCCCACTGCAGACACATCAGTATGCAGTATAAGAGCACAATGAAGCCTCAGTGTGTAATCCTTATAAGATGTTTTGACATACTTTAATACCTGACACTAACATTATTTTCTTAAATGATTCCATGACATAGGAATGAATAACAACTTTCACACTGTTTCTGACAATAAAGCATCCAGTTTTTGTAGGACTGACCTACTGGGAAATTACACTGTCAGCACTAAACCAGAGCTATCACTTTGACTTGAATTTGGTCAAGACAGAAATACTTCTCCAAAAATCAAAGCTGTTGAGAAGGCAAAGTGTGGCCCTCCTCCCGTTTAGCCTCCTGATATTCATACTTCATTTTGCCATTCTTGTCAATCCATCCACCCCCAGTATTGTTCTTCCAGAGCCTCTGGGTGTCAAGTGTTTCATGTGTGAAAAACACAGACAGACAAAGTCTGATCTCTAAATACTCTGAGTCCTGACCCGCCTACAGTCTGTTGGCTGCTGCTGAAAACTGCACCAAGCTGTTGCGGCCTCCTGTTTGATGAAACTCTGTAGCTTCTTAAAAGCTCAAGCAGAGAAAAAGTATGAAACTGGGGAAGCAAATTGCATTTTTCACTAAATACAAAACCAAACTTTTTAGTCTACATGAATACAACGTTCTGTTTATGCTCCTGTTTATTTGGCAGTCATTCTCAAAATCTGACCAACAAGGTTGTGAGTTTCCGCCAAGATAAACCACTAAATAGACTGGTTTGTTCTTGTGATTCCAATTGTAGAAAAAAAACAGTCTAGGTCTCGCAATTGGGGTGGAAATAGAAATACATCTTTGAATGAAACATGTCTGATATTTTCAAAATGGTCCTACATAGTTTGTCCTAGATCCATTCTGGTATCAGATATTCAAAATAAACTCAAAATCCATTAGCCCTTTCAGAGTTAACCTCAGCCAGTTTTCTGCAGTATTTTAAGTCAAATTAGGCAGAAATGCCACATAAATAATCCAATCAACAGGATATTAAAGCCTGTCACTCAACATCACACACTGCATTGGTTTAGTCATGGTGTTTCTCAGTTGAGCAGAGCGGCTCCCTGAAGTGAAAACTTAATTCAGCCAAAACTGAGAGCAGCTGGCTGGTTAAACTCTTCTCACAACACACACACACGTACACAGTTTTTTCTGGGTTCCTGTCGCCTTCTGCTGCTGTCAGCCCTTCTGTAATACAAACTCAAACACACTCTCTGGATATTCCTGTCCCCCGTGTGTTTATGCTTCTCGTTGCCTCTGTTTCTCTTCTCCCCTTGACCTATACATGATTAGATTTCTCTTTTTGTCTGCAAAAAAAGTTAGACAAATAAAAAAATCTGCCCAATAAAACTATAAGATTTAGGAAAATTCATAAAGTTTGAAGCTATATTATGGACCAAAAAATCATGATTTTGAAATAACAGATGACACAAATGAATCTGCGAAAACAAATTAAGTACTAGTTAAATGCATTCTGACCGAGCTAAAAACTACTTTTGCAGTATTTTTATAGAGATGTTTAAAAAAGCTTTGAAACACATTTTCAGCCAACTTCCTTATTGGACAGTGTGAGAGAGCTCACAGGGTCACGCTTTTTTATTTACCAAGAAAGATGAGTCAGAGTTCTTGCATTCAATATTTTTCTGCTAGAAATGACCTGTTCTAAGTTCCTGTCAGACTATGACTAACTGTTTTTACTTTCATCTCTGTCAGTCTTTATCACACATAAACAGGCACCCACACTTCCTGTCTTTATTTGCACTTTTTCTCCAGATTGTTCTGTCTCAGATGGTGGCACTAACTCTGTGTCTTAATGTTTCCTCTCCCATCTATCTCACGATTTCTGACACTGATGAAAGTGTGTGCTGGATGCCTGTGTGTGTGTGCCTGTTTTGTGCTTTGTGTGTTTCTGCAAGACTGTGTCTGACTGTCAGGATTAAAAGGTAGAAGAAGACTGTGAGCTCAGTCCTCACTCCCATCAGGATAGCAGCCACCCTGTGCGAGACGCGCTAATGAGTTTTTATCTTGTACCACAGTAATTAAGTTCTCAAACGATGATGACAAACGATGTGCAGAATAGTAATCTGGACTGTTAAAACCGTAATGTAGTGTTACTCGCCAGTGCTGTCAAATCAAAATGGGAAATCGCAGTATGTGGTGCCTGGGAAGGGATGCTGGAGGAACACACTCACACACACACACCAAAAATCCAGAGCTTGCGTGAAGGTAATCATTATCGCTGATGAGCTCTGCAGCCAAGAACAAAGTGTATTATTAGGGGAGCTATTTTGAAGTTACTTTCTGGTGAACAGAACTTGTTTGGAAACAAACAGTCTAAGTGACATTTGGAGGTTGATTTTGCCCTTAATTTAACCTGCAGAGGAGTTTGCATATTTCTACATTTTTTCACTCAGTCACTCCTCACAGAGCCTCACATTCCTCTGGGAGCCACCCAGTACAGCTGCAGCTCCATCCTCTGCAGCCTCACCGAGCAGATGTTGATTTAGTGCCTTGCTCAAAGACACCCAAGGGTGATTTGTTCCACTCCCCCAACACATACACACACTTCTTCACTTCTGTAACTAATCAAGCTGTTTTCTAAATAGGAGGATTTTTTTTATTCCACCCACTTAAATGCAGACACGGAGTCAATAGTTCAGAAGGGCACAATGACTTTAAATGACATTACTCCTTTAGCTTTGCAACACAAGCATTCTGATTAGTATGAGGTGCATAACCTGCAGGAATAAATGGGATATTACTGAAAATGAAAACTGAGAAGAAAAAAATAGCTTTTGTCATGTTGGCTCCTGAAAGAGAAAATGGGATTATGACTTGTTTTCTCTCAGACTGTGTAACATTTTGACAGCTTGTCAAGCTGCGAATAGTGACAGTGATGAAATGTTAAGTTCAAATACAAACTCCAGCCTCACTGAAGTGACGTGTCCTGAAGTTTGTTTGGTCACAGGCTCAAACTGGCCTATATTTTGATGCTTTCAACAGGTGATTTCTAGCAGTAATTACAGGCTGCACTGCCATCAGGCTAAAGCACACTGTTTATTGGTTTCCACCAACTGTTCTGGGCTCTCTTATCTAAACAGTTTTCTCTTGCAGTTCTGGATGTCTGCTGTGGCAACCACCATGCCCATCCCATCTGGGGCTTTCATGCCTGTCTTCATACTGGGTGAGCAAAAGAAAACACCCGCTGCCTTAATAAGCTGTAGCCGGAATTTCATGATGATGGCTGTACTGATGATTATTTTGGTGCAGAGCATGCAAGAAGTGCTACGACTGTGATATGTAAGGGAAAAAGCTTTTACTTGCCAATTACTGCACTTATCAGTAGTGCACTTCAATCATAGCAGTTATACTGAAGTTCTATTATTAGGAAAGTAATATTAGTTAGTTTATGCTGTTGAGTTGTGTGATTAATTGTGCTGCCTTGTATTTATGTTATATATTATTCTTTCATTTACTCCCATAAGAGAAATCAGTCTCTTATTATTCAGATCAACATTTTCGGAATCAGTGTTTATTTGCGGTAGTTTGCAGTTCATCTGTTGTCTTTGTAGTGTGAAATGTTTTGGAGCGTGACCTTTACCAGTGCTTCACTTTAAAATATTCATCATTACCAGGCGCAAACAACTTCAGATGAATAAACTCTGCTCCAGATATGGTGGTGTGTGTGTGTGTGTGTTTGTATGTGTTGTGTTTGTTTGTCTATGGTTTTAAAATGTGGCCTTTTTCACTGTCACAGCACAAAACATAAAAATAGTCCAAACTTTTAAATGAGATCATTACAGGGGGCTTCATGGAAAATGAATGTCATGATAGAGGCATTTATCTCTGGTTGTAGTGGTGTTTTGGATGTAATCATGTTGAAAGTAGTTTTTTTCATCAGCCTTTTCACCATCTGCTGTCACTAGAAACACTCATGACTTGAGCTCTGTTTTCCATGATGATAAATATGGAAAAAATTCAGTTTAGCAAGCAACAAAGGCTGACTGTGTTGTTGGCGGTAGTCTTGTTTGTCTTCATCATTCATACAGATTTCTGATAATTAACATGATCATTCTTTAATAAATCATATAGTTGCTATGCTGCATTTACTGCACACCCCAGCCGAAGCTTAGTGATGTACAGCTGTGGCTGAGGCTGAAAGCAGTTCCTGTTTATTCACCTGCTCTTGTCAAAGCCACCAGACTCCTTTGACAAAAACAGTTTGCAAATCATGGGAGTTGATGGTTTACGACTGCCACGATCTCTACGTTTTTTGTGTCATTGTGTGACTTTGGTGTTTTATGGTCCTCTTGAAGTTCACAAAAGTCACACAGTAACACAAACGTAACAACAGAGGCAGCAGTAGACCAACAACGCCCATGTTTGGTGAGGTGATGTTACTGTTTTTGTCAAGAGCTGCTTGTATCATGTTAATCTTTCAAGGTTCCTTTTTTGTTATAAAAGGATGTTTAAATTCAATGTTTACATTTGAATGGTACATTTTTCTCCTTTCCTTAGGAGCTGCATTTGGCAGGCTGGTGGGGGAGATCATGGCCACGCTGTTTCCTCACGGGATCGTGTTTGATGGCATCCTTTACCGCATCATCCCTGGAGGGTACGCAGTCATTGGTTAGTCTCCCTTTCCACCTCTAATAAATTTTTCTCTCCTTTTTTTCTCATTTTGACATCTTTTATTTTACTCATGTTCCTCCAACGTTCGGTTATGAGTAGGTATTGACATGCGGTTGCAGTTAGGGAACCAGCCATTAGACAGTACAGTATGTCATCTTACAGTGCTGCAAATTATAAATCCATATCATCAAAACCTTACTGTCAAGCTGCGAGTCTCCTTTCTGCCTCCTCCTTGTCCTCTTTCTCCTCCTTTACTGTCAACCTCAGCTTGTCAGCAGTGGCCACAATGTCCTCTTCCTTCTCTCCTGTCACTTCTCCCATCGTCTTTCTCCTCCAACTTCTCCTCCTCCTCCCCTGTCAACCTCCCTGGCCCTCTAGTTGTCACTTGTTGTCAAGTTGTCCTCCCCACCTAATCTTCCTCTTCTCCCTCCCTTTCTTTGCCACCCTCCTCCTCCTCTCCCTCCTTTCTCTCAGAGCATGTGGCCACTTTGCTCTGACAGTTAAATGTCACAGTGGTTTCTCTCTGCTGTCCTCACCTCAGCCACCGACCCAGAAACGTGGCCTTCCTTCATCCCTCTCCTGCTGCCCTACAACCCCCACCATCCCTCCCCTCTTTTACCTTGATCCCACCTGACTTCCAATCCCACTCTGTCCTTTTCTTGCATCCTTTTCATCCTTCTCTTTATTATCCATGTCATTCTCTTCGATGTATTTCTGTTGACCTTCGTTTGCTTCCTGTTGCTCCTCACATACATTATTATTCATCTGTTTTTTTGCCATTTTCTTCCTGTTCTCTCATCCATTTCTCTCTTCTGTTCTTCTACAATGCTTGATATTTTTAGATTAATTTCCTCTCTGGTTCCTCCTTAATCTCACCTGCCTACTATGATACAACCTTTTCGTATTGTGTTTTTTTATTCTATCCATCCTGTATTTATTCTTCTTCTCTACCCCTCTTTCCTCATGTCCTATACTGTCCTTGATTTCATCATTTTCTATCCTCATGTTTCTTCTTCATTCTGTCTCTTTCTATCCACCCCGTTCCTACTTAAACATTTATTCTTCCCTACTGTTCCCCAACTCTCTCTCCTTCTCTTTCCATCCTGCATCCCCCCACAACATCCTATCATCCCATCCTATGTCTCTGACAGGAGCCGCAGCTTTAACTGGGGCCGTGACTCACACGGTGTCCACAGCGGTTATCTGCTTTGAGCTGACAGGCCAGATCTCTCACATCCTGCCCATGATGGTGGCAGTAATCCTGGCCAATATGGTGGCCCAGGGCCTGCAGCCTTCCCTGTACGACTCTATCATCCAGGTCAAGAAGCTCCCGTACCTGCCGGAGCTCGGGTTCGGACACATGAGGTTGGTGCAGATTTCACTTGGCAGCCAGCATGTAAACAGCACTTTCAGCCTTTTTAAAATATGGTTAGTTCTCCTTAGGGCTCCAAATTTAAACGTTACCTTAATAAGGTGTGCATTACTTCTTGTGTGGCCTACAGAAAAAATCCTGGTGTGAGAATGTGCACATCAAATGTTAAAATAACGCAGATCTATAATTAACATTCAAACTAGCTGGGTTGTTTGTACACTGCTTTGTATTTGGCACACAGTGCTGAGCTGCATCTCTGATTAATCCTCAGGAGTCCAGCTTCCAGATATCTGATCTACTGTTGAACTGCTATCTCCCCCCTAAAAGTCCCCTGTCCACTAACCCCAACTCTTTATAAAGGGCAGTATACAGAGAACTTTAGGAGGGCAGCTTTGTGCTTACAAGCTGTTGCAGTTGACATCAGTCACCTGAATCTGTGTCTGTCCTCCAGCCAGTACAACATCTTTGTGGAAGACATCATGGTGAGAAAAGTGAAGTTTGTTTCATCTCAGTCAACATACAGAGAAGTCAAACTCCTTCTGGACTCTTCCTCAATCAGTTCAGTCCCACTGGTCGACTCAAAAGGTAAAAGAGTTCATTTTGAATTCAATCAATTTTCGATACCTTGTATTTAGGTTGTGTTGTTTTTTGATACGGTCTACAAAAGCATATGATCTCAGCTATCGATGCTGTTTCATGGCTGTTGTCATATGGGAGGGTGTCTATGAGAGAACATGTAGCTTTTTTTTTCTTTCTTTCTTTTGACAACATTTTGGTCAATTTGTCAACAAAAATGGATGGCAGGTCAGACACTGTCACGGTCTGTATGGTAATTATCCTCTTCCTGCTTCCAGATTCAATGATCCTGTTGGGCAGCATTGATAGGTTGGAGCTTCTGGCTCTCTGTGATTGGTGGTTGTCGCCGGAGAGGAGGCTACTGATGGAGGTGAGGACACTCTGACTCAGATGGGGCTCAGTGACGAGCATTGAACCTTATTCATACGCTACAGATTACTCTACGAGTTATTTGGTAGTGTGCAATAATTGACTACTTCCAACAGCAGAACCCAAACAGATTATGTTCTTTAATGTATGAGGATAAGATAGATAGGTAGGCAGGTAGGTAGGTGCTGGCTTTAATGTGCTGGTTATACAGTATAATCAAACAGCTGTGTACTGCACTATATTTTATTTTAGCAAACATCAGATCTGGTGACGTAGTACTACTTAAATAAAGCACCGCTTGATATCTTAGAATTCTCACTGTATTTAATCCTCATATTGTGACACCAACAGTCTGTATTGATCTGTTTACCTGGATCAGGGCCAGAGCCTACAGGAGAGGAACCAGTCCCAGAAACACAGCTGGGAGTCCTTCGCCTTTGTAGATGAGGAGGGAGAAGAGGACGGAGAGAAGGTGGGGTTCTGATTTTCTCGAATTATTTTTTTGATCCATCAATTAATTTTTTTATAGTGTCTGGAAGACATTTTACCGCTAGCCTCCATCATTGTTGTTGCTGTATTGTTTTTATTCTGTAGCAACCTGCCTCAGTTTCTCTGCCACATTTTACCTTTAATTTGTTTAAAGCAGCTCAGTAGAAGTGGAAATGGACAACTCTCATTATGTCCACTTACATGTAATTGTTGCCTGCAGGGCAGCCCGGTGCAGGAGGAGAGAAACGGCCCCCTGCCTCCTCCAAAACCTCAGGAGCCTTCCTCAAACCACACTGCTCCTGTCCCTGGTGAGCTGAGAGGACTTCATATTCCTGAGTACATTTTTAGTTTATATTTTAATATCAAAGTGGAGGTGTAATGGTTGTACATTATAGTGAAAAAAGTAAATTGTCAGAGTCTTATGTACACATGAGCCCTCCAATCAAGTTTCTGTTAAGGTGAAATACAGCTGGACTGTTTGGATTAATAGACAAACGAGTCAGACTTTGGAGGGCATGCAGCTTCTGATCTGTCTTCCTTAGCTCTGTTACACTTGTGGAGTTGTGTGACAAGGAGTCGAGGCTGGGCAATAAAAGCCTTATGGGGCTTGTCATAGTAATATTGATTCTTTCAGACATCACTATGGTGATATAATGAGGTTCATTCTTAGCTTTGCCTTTCCTGCTTCTCAGAAAAATATGTCAGCTGATATGACTAAGCATTTAGTCAGAGCACAGATGGGCTTTGAGGCTCAGCAGGTTCTCATATGTGTGCAGTACATCAGTGCCCAAAGGCCACACACCCGTCTCACTGGTGCTTAAAAAGAGTGAAAGGAGAAACCATGGGAACTAAACAAAAACAAACAGTCTTATTTTATAGAATCTGTAGAACAAACCAAACCACTGGTCCGTTAAATAATGTTCCCATACAATGAAACTTCACTGCCAAACATACTCTGAGGGAAACGTATGTTCTTGTAGGGTATATGGTTGGATAAATATCTTGATCAATCGTAAATATCAATCTATGTTTTTTTTTCTGTGAGTGATTAATCAATATGAATACATTATTTTGATGAACCTATTCAAATATATACACTTAAATGGTATGAATTAGTCATAGCAGAGTGTTCTTGTTTATTTCCCTTCACCGTTATGTGCTATGAGTCAGTTTTTAAGTTGAGTCGCAATAATAAAAAATTTGTTAGTGCTTTTATCCACCAATCACCCATTTCGTTCAGTCGTATTACTCTCCTGGCAGGTGCACCAGCGCTCATGTATGTGCATGTCGGTGAATCCTGCTGACAACTTGATTGACAGTTTGCAATAGAAAAGCACCACATGTGAACAAAAAAGAAGAAGTCCTGCCAAGTCAGCCGTACCCTGCAGCTCCTCCTGTGTCCTTCTAACCACTTACTTCACGAGATGAAAGGTTACAACGATCAATTTTATCATTGGCTTGAACAGGCTTATTTGTCTCTGCCCTCAACAGATGTCATTCAATTAGAATTATTAATTTTGCAAGCCTAACAGCAATAAGGGAAAGTTTGGCAGCAGGCTCACTGCAAGCAACCAGATGGTGTGTGTGTGTGTGTGTATTGTGGCAAAGTAAACTTCTCAGTAGCCGATCACACACAACAACAGGCAGTCTCCCAGTGAAATGGTATCCAAGCAACAACAATAAGGAGTTGGATGAGATGTCGCAGTCTCCCCAGACCTCCATTTGCAGTTAGGTTATTTTCTCCAACAGCTTTACGTCTTTCAGAAAACTGCATGTGTATAATTTATTGACCTTCACCCACTGCATCTCCCTCTTCTCCTCTCTCTCTCTGCCAGATAAAGGTCCTCTACAGTCAGTGAGGAAAACACTCAGGAGTCTCTTCACCTCTAAGAACAGACAGACAGAGGGACAATCACAGGTTTGTTTATGCAGTTTTATGCATTATTATGTGATTACTTCTACATTTATCAATCTGCCTCCACTCTGTATGTTATGCTGATAATCTTACTCACTAAAATCTTGCCACATGTTTGTATTTAAAGTGTCGGTAAACCTCTGTGCCCTTTTCTCTGCTCAGCTAACTATTTAGGGATGTGTGGAGTGTACTCAGGAGCCAAAAAATGTTCCCTTGTGTCATGAACCATTGAAATGCAAATAACCACCCATCCTTTTTGGCAAAGTCATCCCAGAACCATATCCTCACGCTGGCACTGATAGGAATATAAATATTTATTCATTATTTTTTCACAGGGTGAATTTTTTATGCTGGGGTCTGCTTTCTATTCAGGCACATACGCACTTATCTGATTGACAGACACACATGAATAGACAACTGCTTCCTCATCCTCAGACAAACTCCCTGAAGTCGAGCATCTTTCTTTCCACCTTCTCATATGGAAATGTGGAAGCCTGATACTGGAGGTAGAGTTATTATTCGGCTCACAGGGAAAGCAATACATGTCATCTGTTTACACGAGCAGGAAAGAAAACCACATTGGAAATAAGCATATACTTGTAAGCTTGCAAGATTAGAATTTGATTTCTGTTGTGCCTACTGCTGTGCCTTGTGTATTACCAGTCTGATTCTCTGTTATGGTTTTGGATTCAATCCCATCCCTGCATGGGGATTGTTTTACAGCAGCGACTCACAACTCTTACAGCCCTGAATATAAAATAGAGACACAGTAGGAAATTACCACCAGCAATCAGGCCAAACCATGGCTGAATTCTGGCTGTGAATCAGGTGTTTGTCTACTTTACCAGCCACTGATGGCAGGTAACCAGACACTGACCTTTAGAATACAATCTGGCTGCTGCAATAGTGTACGCATCTTATTAATTCTTTTGTATTATTGCTGTGGTTGCAGTGATTACAAAAAGAAAGGTAATGCACATACACACACTGTAGAATTGCAGTTGACTGTTCCCTATAATTATTCACAAAAAGCTATAAAATGGGTGGGCGCACATGGTTTAACACATGAAGGACAGACAGCTGCTTAAAGGTACAACCCTGATTCCAAAAATGTTTAA
>JAOWBC010000539.1:1025685-1036688 GCA_028566105.1 Hypoplectrus providencianus
GTGTGTGTGTGTGTGTGTGTGTGTGTGTGTGTGTGTGTGTCTGTGTGTGTGTGTGTGTGTGTGTGTGTGTGTGTGTGCATACACCTCCTCCTGTTGTTGTGCATTCCAGACTTTTAATGCTTTGCCCCGCACGCAGTCATTACCGTGCCCCACTGTGTGTTTAACCCACAATCTGCCATCTGTAGCGGCCGCCGCTCACACCTCAGCAGGTGGAGGTGAGGCAGGCAGGCCCGCCCGCTCAGACAAAACAAACATACCTTTCTTTTTCTTGGGTTTGCTCTTGGATGGCTTCTTTTTGCTGCGGCTGCTGCGGCTGTTGGACCCTTCAGAGACGGAGACGCTGTTCATGCTGCTGTCCTCGAAGTCGCTGTCCACTTCAGGCTCGTCCTCCTCGCTCTGCACCACATGAGAGACAAACTTGTTGTAGGGAAAACAGCTTGTTGTTCTGAACTGCATGTAGGCGTACGACTGTTTGCAAGAGGCAGGAGACGCAGCGGAGGAGAGGTGAAGCTTACCGAGGAGCGTTTCCGCTTGCTGTTGAAGCCTCCCAGCTTGATTTTGAGAGGAGCCACCTTCTTGGTCTTGGCATTATTCTTCTTCTCTTGTGGTTTTGGTGCCGGTTTTGACTTCTTGCGGGCGTTAGGACCTGTGACAGAAAACAGTTGTTGTCATTAAAACAGGTGAATAAGAATGAAAACAGTTAATCCCTTAAAAAGCCTCTTTCCCTTGAAGAAATTCCCTCTTTTAGTCGAAACATTCGATAATCTGGTTGTGAAATCCCGCCCAGCTTTGATATTCTGTCCTCACTGCACCTTTTCCTTCCTTTGTCTTGGCCTTGCGTAGCGGCGGTTGGGGGGGCTGCTGAGGCTCTGCCGGGGCTGGCGCCGCCGCGGCAGCTGGAGCGACCTCCGCCACCATGTTGTCGACCGCCGCTGGTACGTTGGCGGTGGCCAGGGCTGCGTTGGCAGCGGCGGCTCCTCTCAGGGGGTTGTTAGTGCTGAACTCACGCCACTTGGCTCCCAGAACCATCATCATCTTGGACACGGCGATTTTGGGGTTCTTGGCGGCGATGAGGGGCCTGGAGGGGCGGGACAGAGATTAGGAAATACGGCCTCACTCGTTTCCAGCGAGAAACAAACAGGATTTTACACAAACATGAAACAGGGATATTTCTAAGACGTGTGTCCCAGTGGTTTCCCTGAACACGGCGGTAAATACCTGACGAACTGGCTGAAGGCCTTGTAGTTGGTCAGAGCGCGGTAGTCCTCCTCGGTGAAGACGTGGTCGATGTCCTCCATGCCCCAATCATCGAGCAGCTGGGACGAAGACTTCGGCTCCTGCAGGACACAACAAAAGGCTTCATTAACATCATGGGCTTGGATTTAAACCGCAGGTTAATGCAAAGACTCTGTGCTGTCACCAACTGCTGAAACACTGAAAAAAGGAGGATTTTGGGACTGACTGAATCTGACTGTGCATCTCACTGATATGGAAAGAGTGTCTGAAGTCAGCTGTAACACTGCAGAATGGCATGCTGGGTAAAGCTCGCACCCTGCATCCCAGAACAGAAGAAGAAAGGGAAAACACAGCAGTTTTTGAACACAAACTTTTGTTCCAGGAAATAGCCTGGTCCCCTTTCCCTAACCGATGGTCACTAAAGTGGCTCATTTGTCTGATGTTTTGCATTTTTTCCATTGCAGTTTATTCCAGATGTCGACATTTCACAGCAACCAGACCTTTTTTCGCCTAGTTTTTGTTTTACTTTCCTGGTATCAAAGTTACATTTATCTGGACAGGAAAGACTTCCAAAACTTACAAAGACTTTCAAAAACAGCAGCCTTTAAAGGGTTGATAAGTGCCAGTCACTGGAAAGTTTTAAAATAACCATAATACATCTTTGGAAAGATGGCCGATGACACAAACGTGACTGTTTTTTTTTTGACCTTCTATTGTCTTGAGGTAAATGCATCTGAATCTGAAATCAATCCCCTGCTCTCACTTTAACTCGGCCAGTGAGTAGTTATCGATACTAATCTGATCAGTTCATCAGATGACCAGCGTTTGGATGAAAACCTGGTTTAGCAGACAAACTGTAACGTAACACAAACACGTAAACATCAGGGATGATTTACAGCAGAGAGACGAACACGTGTGACCGGCTGCTTTTCAGTGTGAAAAACACTAAACGTCACAGTTTTCCACTTGGAGCCGCGTCCTCGTGCATCACAATAGCAAAAACATGAGAAACTCTTTTGTTCCCTTCCTGCAGGTCAGCAGCAGCCATTATCCCACTTCATAATACACTACATGGTGATGGCACACATGACGTCAATAGGAAATAAAGCCAGCAATAAATGTTTTTTATCGCTTTCATTAGCTTTCAATAAGAACTAGCGATACTAAACTTCTGGGGTAAATGCTGATAGTAGGGAGTAAAAAGAAACAGATATATTGGTCAGAATTCATCTTTATGGCTGTGTGACTGATGAATTATATAGTTAAACTATATAAAATGTGTACAGTATTCAATTTGCTGTATCTTTTTCATTGTAATATCAAAAAACTAGCAGCTGAATTGTGTAACAGACTCATTAAAGACGCTTTACAGTCTAATTCTTTTTTGCTTGTTTGCAATATACAAAAATAGCCTTCACCATGTGGTTACTTCATATTTCATAGAAACTATGACCTATTCATCTACCACTATTAGCAGAAAACTATTATATATTTTTAAATATCATTGTAGAGATATTAAATGACCTCTATGTAAATCCTGATTAATGATATTAGCAATACTGCTAAGCCGTATATATGTAAATATGTGTGTTTTATATGAGTGTTTTCCCCTCACAATGCCTAACTGCCTTAATATCAATTTTTCTTTGTCTGGTTTGTCAATATTTTGGTCAATGAAACCAATTTCTTTGAGGTTTGAGCGTCATCCTGCTCAAAGTTCAAAGGGTCTGAGCAGTCATTGCAGCCACTATGAGTCCTCCTCCTCCTCTTCTTCTTCTTCTTCTTTCACAAAAACAAACAAACAAATAAATAAATAAACCACACTCCTCATTTCGTCGTCTTACAGTTCTGGCTGCAGACTGGATTTGAGGGCGGCTCTGACAATGAATCAAAAAAAGAAAAAAAAAAGTGTTTATCTAACCAAAAAGAAAAGGGTCAAGAGCGCAGTGCGGTGCGGGCGCTAGGCGGGGTTGCCATGGTAACAGCATATATGCCTTACAACACCCGCCCCAGACACACACACACACACACACGCACACCCCACGCCACCCCTTGCATAAGTGTCATTAACTACAAGGCCCCCTATTGGCCGGGCCGCGAGTCCAGCAGACGGCTCTTTGTTTAAGCATCTCTCATGTCACGTCCCTGTTTGTCAAACCGACTCCATTACAGGTACGCAGGCAGGAGGCGCTCATCACGGAGCACAGGAAGGGCTCTTATAAAAGTTAGAGTTAAAAAAAAAAAAAAAGACAGAAATCTGAGCCTCAGAAATGGGAGTCAACCACTGATGCTCGACATTTAAGCCACAAAGGAAACACGCTGCAGATTCATGTTGTTCTGTCTTTGCATTGTTTGGTTTGTCACAAAGAAATCTTTAAAGAAGGAACATGTGGGTGCTTTAGCGTGATTTAGGCCACTCTCTGCAACTCACATATGCTTTACAACTGCTCATTACTTAGAAAATGGTGCTCTGTATTAGAAATTTAAATGCATTATTTTTGTATCAGAGCATCAAAGTTACAACATGGAATAACGTGACTGAAAATAATAACAAAATTTTAGCGCCATATACAAACAATATGTATAGTAATGTTTTTTTTAACATTCTGCAAACAATGATTTTCCTACACAAAACAAAATAAACAGATCTAGAAATAATAAAAAAATATTCTATAGTTATTTAAAGGATCTAGTTTGCAAAATTGCTTTCCTTATTGGCAAATAACTGCATATTATATAGTTTTTATAGTGTCGATTAACACCCAAAAGGTTTGCACTTTATTTTGAAATGTTCCTTCCTCTAAACCACCTGCCCTGATAAAGTTTATTATTGAACTGATGAATATTAGACGCACATTAAATTACTGTAATTTATCATTTCGATTAGATTCCACTACTGTAACTACTTTTTTTTTTTTTGAAGCCAGTGTTGTCTGACTATGATGTAAATCCTGTGGGAAAGTTAAATCCTCATTGCTCTTAAATTGAACCCATCATCCCTGCAGACGTGTTGGTAAACTTTACTTTAAAATCACTTCCTGCTCTTTAAACACCGAGCTGTCCTCACCGAGAAGTCGTCATCGTCGTCGTCCTCTTCCTCCTCGGGCTCCGGCTCCTTCTTCTTGGAGCTGCTCCTCTCCGCCCCGGAGCTGCTCCTCTTCTTCTCCTTGCCGCTGCTGCCTCTCTTCTTCTTCTTGCGTCCTGGAGTGTAGTCGCTGCCCTCGCTGTCGGAGCGCTGGGCAGGGACGCCGTCTTCAGCGTCCTCCACCCCGCCCACGTCCATGGGCTCTGGGGAGCTCATGGCGAGCTCCTGGAGCAAGAGGAGCAGAGAGAGGAGTTAGAAAATAAGATGTTTGAGAGTCATGGGACGGAGACAGGCAGCAGACGTCTTTCCTTCAGTTCCAAAATTCACTATATCAGATGCCATATCTTTAATTATTTCCCCTCTTAAATCTTTAGTCCCAAAAAAAAAAAACAAGCTTTATGAATCGGACTCGAGTAAAGAGCAAAAAATACTGCAAAATAAAATAAACCTTCCAAAGGAGAAACGAAGTAAGATTGAACTAAATTCCAAAAGAGGAAGTTTGAAACTGTCAGCTTGTAAAATTCCTTTGTTTACTTTCAGTATCGAGAATTCATAATTACAACATAATAGTTCTATCTGCATTTCAGACTTTTTAAATCCATTGTGCTTTTAGTGGCAAAAATTTCAGGTTCCCAAAGCTTTCCCAAGCACTTTCAAGGCACTTTAACCAAATACTTGCAGGTTTCAGAGACCATTATCATCCCATTTTAACTGTCACTATAAATGCAGTTGGAAGACAAAGTGTATAGAAATAATTTATACCCACAGTAATCAATGCACGCTTCTTTTATCTGATTTTATCAGCTGTTCTTTTACGATGATCATTTCTTAGTGAATACTTCTTCCAACGGAAGATTCTGTAGCTCTAAATGACAAGTAAAGACAATAAAATAAAATTTCCTCTTTCAACTAACAGAGTTCTGTTTCAAATACTGAAATATGTTTTATTTACATGAGTAACTGTGTGGGAGAAACACCAGCTTCTGTTGAAAACTGAGCGTATATTCAAGCCTAGTCCCAAGCTTGAAAAGATCTGCTAAGGTTCAGCATTGATCAAGACTTTAAAGAGGCCTGAGGTAAAAATATGCCATAAAAAAGTTATTAAAAGTTATGATCTGAATTAATTAATTAGTGACTGGGGGGACAAGCTTGTCATATGCACAAAAAAAGGAAATATGAGCAGGTTAAAGAGTTGGTCTATTAAATTCTAAATACACCATTTGTTGCTAGATTCCGCAAGTTTTACTTTTCTTTTCCAGCTTCTCATAGAGGCAAAACATTTAGAGTGTAAAAATCTTCACATTTTTTAAAATAATTATCTAAACTGCAGGTTTTACCTCTCTGCGCGACCGCCTCTTGCTGCCTTTGCTCTCTTTGCTCTTCTTGGCCTTCTTCTTCTTCTTCACCTTCGGAGTCTCATTCTCTGAGATCTCCTCTTCCTCGTCATCTGCAAATCAGGCCGGAGGGGACGAGTCAGGGTTAAAGACACACAGATGAGTGAGTGTGTGTGTGTGTGTGTCAGGGTACTGGGGCTATGTGTTAGCCGTACTACCAGGGATCTTGCACATTAGTGGACTCTTGCATTTCCTGCTGTGAACAAAACAAACAGCCGGCTGCTTCAGTTTGTTGATTTTATCAGCCAAATCAAGAGGAAAACTATCTGTCATTTAGCACCTCCTTTCACCTTATTTGATGCTTTTTTAATGGCCACCAGTCGTTGGTCAAACCGACCTATCGCATTAAACCAACATGTAATAATGCATAATCTAGATCCAATAAAGATAAACAATATGTTAACCACTGTGATGAACAATTAACATGATCAAGATGTGTGATATTATGTCTTTATTCAGATTATTTGGTCCAGATTATCCTTCCTTATATGTTTGGATAGAATGCCAGAAAATTGATGCGATTTATACCGAAAGTCAGTGTAAATCAGGAGAATTTCACATTATATTCACTGACGATGCAATTATTGTGACTTCACACCATCAAATTGATTAATATTACAATTAACTATGACGTATACTTCCAAAACCATGTCAATGATGGCTTTTTTCATGAATAACAAGCAAATTCTTTTTTTTTTTTTGATAGCGTATTTGGATTTGTGTTCATCTCTAGTTCCTAATGTATCCAGCAATTAGACTTTTAATCTACTTATACAGCTCCATTAATGACTTCAGATATTGTTTCTCTGCCTATGTTGATGTGTAACTTTACTCTCTGCTACCAACAGTCTGAAAGATCCCCGTCAAGGTCATCAAAATACCAATCTGCAATGGTCCATATCCAGATTAGAGTCTAACATATTTCAGGAATCTTTTGAGTCACTCTGGGATGGGAGTTATTTTACGATACAAAAGGATCTGTTTTTTAATGTAAAATATAGATTCTAGCCCTTAAAGGTGTTAAAAACAGGCATCCAACAGCTGGCCTCAGTAAAAAGAATAGGTGACCCTTCTCTTATGTTTTAGGCCTTAATTCTGGGATTGGGACGGGAAATGAGTGAAAACACTCTCCCATGTCATCCACAAATTTAAATTTCTTTGAAAATATTAAGATTAAAATGTACTAGATTGGGCACTTTACCACAGAAACAAACAACAGGTTAGGTAAGGGGTCCCATTATGTTTCAATTTCACTATCAGGAGGTCACAATTACATTTTTTCTGGGAACATTTAAGTGTTACTTTCTGATTTTCAACACAAAGAAAGAGAACAAAGTCTGGACTGGAGTGGGATAATTTAGCCCTCGTTCCACCCCTGCTAGGCTGCAACCACATTCACTTGGTGTCGAATGACATTTAAGTGGTCCGCGATTAGATGGCTGGAATAAAAACCAGCACGAGTCCTGAGAACCAGAACTAGTAGAGGGTAAACTGGTGGTTTGGGTTACTACCCCACTTTACAAGTTGTGCTTAAGGGGGTAATTCAAATCAGTTTAATTCAATTGTTTTAAGCTGCGTTTTACGACTGATTAGTCATTATGATTTCCCAAACCCTGCTGCAGGCGATATGACAGAGAGGATCCCAGTCCAGCGTTTGGCACTGCCTCAGTGGCTCCAGACTGAAGTGGTGTGCCACTCAGAGCCTATTAATGTAATTGACTATGGTAAAAAGTAAATGGCAAGCAGCCATTAAGATGCACCTGGTGAGGAAGAAGCTTTAATGTGATGAGCTTTTTAGGTCATATAAAGGAGACCAAGATCTGTGTGTGTGTGTGTGTAAGGGGTGTTCATCTGGAAACAAGTGTGTTTAAAGAATGGCATTTTCTACTTTTGGTCTGTTTTGCATGTTGTGCCCCATTTACCAAAAGCAACTTAAGGCTAGAATGGTCTGAATCCACAGATTTACAATGGGTATAAGATCAGCAGGGCCCTGGCCTATAAACTGGAGACTGTGACTTAAGGAAGTCACTGCATTGAGTATTCTCCACTCATCTCGGACTTATCTGCTCTAAAATCTACCAAGAACAGATCTACCAACTACAAAGGGTAAGTTGTGCAAGAAAGCACTAGAAACCATTCATTTTTAAGGTTAATACTGAAATTAAAGCACATTTCTAGTACTGAAAGCTTGAATCGCTTAAAATTATCCACTTTCCAAAATAAAATCTGCATAATGTGTACTTTTACTTTTGATACTAGGAAGTATATTTTGATGCTGATACTTTGATATTATGGTAATAATTAAATGCAGCAATTTGACTTGGACCAAACTTTGTGTTATTGCTACTTTAACTTACAGATCTGAATATTTCTTGCAGCTCTGCTGTAGTTCCAGTTGTTGGACCTTACATCATAAGATTACACATGGAGTGCAATTTCATGCATTGAACTCATGTTCAAAAGAACAATAACACACATTTATATTCAAAATGTAAAGGATTTTGCACTTCATCACATGTTATCCAATATTTAGTGATTTGTCATACTATTTTTTTACCAATGTGGAAGGAGAGAGAGTGGACAATGGGCAGCCATGTGCCGCTGTGGTTAGGACACAGTACATGGGGCATAAACTGTATCCATGAATGACGAGTGAATAAGGGTATTATTTATTTATTTTGGTACTTGGGAGTTTGTTTAGATGCCAATACTTTTTTTTCTTTGGATAAAGCTGTTTTACTAGTGGTATTGCTATTAATTTTATTTCATTTTGGTATTGCCACTTTTACTCAAAGATCTAAATGTCTTGGGGCATTGTTGTTTTCCAGTTGCAGGGTCTGATATGAAACGAAACTGAACAACAATGTGCATTTACATCTGAAAATATGAAGGATTCCATTCTTGTTTTCATTTCATTCAATATTTAGTGAATTGAGCATGCTATTTATAGGCCCAAAGTAATTGTTTTTACCTTTATGGAGGGAGAAGGAGAGTGGACGCATGAATAACAACTGAGTGAGGATATTACGCTGAAGATTGTAGTTTTGTATTCGAGACTGTGTAGATTAAACACCAGATTATGTCTAAATTCAAGCATTTTTAATAGTTTTTTTTTTTTAATTTAAGTATAGCCCTAGCCATGAAAACAAACCTGTCAAATTATGCATTTTCCCGTAGGAAATGGGCAAATCTGCATAATGTGCACTATTACTGTTGGTTCTTGAAGTAGGATTTGTTTTATAATACTTTTGTACTGTGGATGCTGCACTCCAGTGTTTTTATTCTTTAATATTACTACTTTTACTCAAAGATCTAAATAGGTCTTGCAGCACTGCTGTGTTTCCAGTTTCAGGGTCTGATATATGACACTAAACTAACATGGGAGTATGATTTCATCCATTGGACTCCGCGTTCAAAAAGAACAATAACGTGCATTTACATTCGAAAATGTGAAGAATTTAGCACAGCTATTCATTGCAATCTGGTCTTCTTTGCACAATATCTTGCTCATGCAGCATCACATGGCAGGTTTATGGAAAAAGTTGTTGCTATTTGATGAATTAATTGCTGTATTTTAGCACTTAATGCTAACTTGCAGCACTGCTTGTTCTCAGCGGCTACACCGTGTACGCAGAATCACTACAAACTGTAAACAATGCGATCTTCAACTACACCAATATGTCTCAGCTGTCGGTGTTTTAGAAGATAAAACGGTTAAACAAGATGATGGATGTGTTTTACTATATTGTATTATTTGTACTTTTTTCTCACAGTCAAACCGAAGGCGCCGGCCATGAGGAGGGAAACGCTCCTGAACGTCATCCGCCAGCTTCCAAGCTAACTGGCTGCCTCCATCTTGTCATCGACACGTAAATAATACCGGTAGCAGGCTAACGTTAGGCCCCGGGAACATGCCGGTGAGTCGGCGTGACTTCACGACAATACGGCTACCAGCCACACCGCCTCTGGCTTTGCTTTCGGGGGTAACATAGTGATTCTTTATCAGCATTAAAAAGATGCTAACTGCAGCGAGGAAATAAAAGCTAGCTTGCTAATGTTGGCGCTAACGTTAGCTACCCGGTAGTTAGCCGCTTTGCTAACGAAACATGATTGATATGAATGTAAGAAAAAAATCTCATGCTAGCATTACAACCAGTGTGAATATTAGCAATGTGAGCTAACAAATGAGCCTTGTCTTACCGTGCATTAACCGGTCCTCGGGGGCTCCGTAATCATCTCTGTCATCCTCGCTTCCAGACATAGCGGACAGCAGAAAAACTTTCTATTTAGTTAGCTAACAGTTTAGCTAACTAAATAAAGTTATTTGTTTGCAGGGTAATCCAGAGTTCCGACCCAGTCTTGTCCCAAGTATGTGTTGTGTAGTTAGGTGAGGGCAGCCGTCCAGGTTTCGACAAGGGGAATAAGAAACAAAAAAAGAAAAGAAAACGGAAGTGAATATTTAGCAGCAAAGCGCATTCAAAACACAGCAGCCGGTAAAAGCAACATCGCCGCATGGACTTCTTGGTCAATAGATCTTAACTTTATCTATCTATCAAGTTGGACAGCTCAAAGATTAGCGCCCTAACTCACTCCATCTCTGCGTTCAGCTGACATGCCATCTTGCCACAATCGTTAGTTTCCGTGCCATTAGCATGCGTGCTAGCCGAGCTTGACCGGCGGCCAGCTTCAGATTTGAGACTAAACTAAAAAGAAACGAGCCGATCACTGACTTGATATCTAATCTTTAAAAATATATATCCGCGCAACAACCCGGCATCCGAGGCTATCTTACCCCCCTGGACCATCTTAACCCTGACTCAAGTGATTTTTTTTTTTTTTTACAAACAATAAAACCAAAAAACTGAAGATACTCACAACTTGATTCACACAGCTTCCAAAAAAACAGTAACTCCGGGCTCACTTTGTCTCTTAATCAATACTTGGAAGTATGTTAAGGTGATGGAATACATACAATTTAAATATATTTCCGTGTTTTTTTTGTAGGCAGCGTGTGCGCACGACGCCGTCTCCTCTTTCTCTCCCTCGCATACTACACACACCCCGCGCGCGCGCACACACACACAAAGAGATCAGGGGGCAGGCATCCCATAATATCCCCCCCCTCCACACACACACACATACACACACTTCACCCCTCCCCCACTCTGCATAGTTACCTTGCAACGTACAGACCATAATAGTCAACTCACCCCCTCCCTCTCCTACAGTCTCTTCCCCATTCCTCCATGCACACCCCCCCCCTCCACCCCCTCACTTAGCAACCAGGG